>OY728157.1:1635551809-1635965651 GCA_963277665.1 Viscum album | reverse complement strand
TTATAAATGTGACTTTTTAATTTTGTTCTACTTCTTGTTTTGGTCTAGTTCTGATGGTTTTTCTGGTATGGATTTTGGTCTGGGGGTGAGGGGGTTTCAGGGGTGTGGTGTGGTGTCCAGTGGGGTGGGGGGATTTCCAGAGGTGTGAGTGGTCTCTCCAGTTTAGTGAGGGGGTGTCTAGGAGGATGGGAAGGTTTTCCAAGGGGTGTCTAGGGGTGTGTGTGTGGGGGGGGGGGGTGCCTAGTGGCGTCAAGGGGCTTTTCAGGGGTATGGGAGGGCAGTCTAGGGTGGTGGGGGTGTCCATGAGGGTGGGGGCAGTCCAGGGGGTGTCCAAGGGTGTGGGAGGGGGGGGGGTTCTAGGGGTGTGGGAGGGCTATCCAGGTGTGTGGGTAGGACTGCCTAGTGGGGTGGGGGCTTTCCAGGGGTGTGGGAGGGCTGTTTAGTGGGGTGGGGGTGTCCAAGGTGTCCATGAGCGGTGGGGTAGTCTAGGGGGTGTCCTGGGGTTGGGGGTTCTTGGGGCGTGGGAGGGGTGTCCAGGTGTGTGGGGGTGTCTTATGTGTCCATGGGGGTGGGGGTGTCCTAGAGGGTGGGAGAGTCGTCCGGGGGGGGTGGGAGATGTCTAGGAGGGTGAGGGTTTCCATGGTTGTGGGCAGGCTGTTTAGTGGGGTAGGGGGTCCAAGGGTGTGGGAGGACTGTCTAGGGGGTGGGGGAGGGCTATCCAGTGGGGTGGGGGTGTCTAGGAGGGTGGGAGGCCTGTCCAGGGGGTGTCTAGGGGTGTGGGGGGTTTCTAGGGGTGTGGGAGGGTTTTCCAGGGGTATGGGGAGGGCTGTCCAATGGGGTCGGGGATTTCCAGGGGTGTGGGAGGGCTGTCTAGTGGGGTGGGGGTGTCTGGGGTGTCCAGGGTGTCCATGAGGGTGGAGGAATTCCAGGGGGTGTTTAGGGGTGTGGGGAGGGGGGGTTCTAGGGGTGTGGGAGAGGTGACTATGGGTCTGGGGTGTGTCCATGGGGGTGGGGGTGTCCAGGAGGGTGGGAGGGCTCTCCAGGGGGTGGGGGTTGTTCAAGAGGGTGGGGGTATCCAGGGGTTGTGGGCAGGTTGTTTCTTGGTGGGTGGGGGGGGGGGGGGGTTCAGTGGTGTGAGAGGGCAGTCCAGGGATGAGGGAGGGAGGTCTAGTGGAGTGGGGGTGTCCAGGAGGGTGGGAGGGCTGTCCTGGGGTGTGGGAGTGATTTCCAGGGGTGTGGGGAGGGATTTCCAGTGGGGTGGGGGATTTTCAAGGGTGTGGGATTGCTTTCCAGTGGGGTGGGGGTGTCCAGGGGTGTGGGGGGGGGGGGGTTATAGGGGTTTGGGAAGGGTGTATAGGGGTGTGTGGGGGTGTCTAGGGTGTCCATGGGGTGGGGTGTCTAGGAGGGTGGTAGGGATATCTAGGGGTAGGGGCTGTTCAAGAAGGTGGGGTTGTCCAGGGTTGTGGGAAGGCTGTTTAGTGGGATGGGGGTTTCCAGGGGTGTTGGAGGGTTGTTCAGGGGGTGGGGGAGGGCTATCCAGTGGGGGAGGGGTCTATTTTTGTTCTGATTCATGTATTCTCTTTGCTAGGCAGCGTTGTGGGGGGTTTTTCAGGGGTGTGGGGGATGTCTAGGAGGGTGGGGGAAGTCTAGGGGTGTGGGGGGTGTCTAGTAGTGTGGGGGTTTCTAGGGGTGTGGGGGGGGGTGGTCTTTTTTTTTCTGTGTCACGTATTCTTTTCGCTGGTAATAGTTGTGGGGGGGGTGTCCAGGGATGTGGATGGATGTCTTGGAGGGTGGGGGTTGTCCAGTTGTGTGTGTGTGTGGGGGGGGGTTGTCCAGTGGGGTGGGGGGGGGGGGGTTTTCAGGGGTGTGGGGGCTGTCCATGTAGGGTGGGGGGGTTTTGGTCTATTTTTGTTCTGTCTCACGTATTATTTTGGATGGTAATAGTTGTGGGGGTGTCCAGGGGTGTGGGGGCTTTCTAGGATGGTGGGGGGAATTTCAGGGGTGTGGGGGTGTCTATTGGGGTTGGGGGGTTTCTAGGGGTGGGGGATGTCCAGGTAGGGGGGGGGGGTTGGTATGTTTTTATTCTATTTGAAGTATTTTTTTGGCTGGGCATAATTTTGGTTGAACGGTTACATTAAAAAAATGAACCACGATTAATTTTAGCATTGGTTATTTCATAACCGACATAATAAATTGAAAGGAATAGTTTTTACGTCAGTTATTTTATAACTGGCATAGTACATATGTTCTCACATTGGTTGTTATTTAACCGATGTGGAAAACTTCATGGAAGATTGCTTTATCACGTCGGCTATTTTCATAACTGACTTGATAAATGCTTTGGAGGTGTGATTTAAGACATTGGTTAAATAAAACCCGACATGATAAATTATATACAACTTCAGTTTTTAAATAACTGATGTAATACATCACGACTCCAAAGCGTTTTCCACATCGGTTTTTGAGTGACCGATGTAAAAAATGCTTCGGTTTTTTGTTTTTTAAGTCAGTTTTAATATAACAGACGTAAAAAACAATATTTATAACGTCTTCTGTAACAAAGTCGACCAAAAAACAATGTAAAAAGTAAAAAATAACTACCATAAAAAACATTTTCTGAACTAGTGCATTTTAAAATCCTTGGTGAGATCTTCCCATAGATGCTCTGAATAGAAAACATAGTGTATAAAATAGGATTTAAATGAATATTTTATCTTTGAGATGTATTATATCTCAAAATAATTTCTTGTAAATATGATTACATATATTGTGAGTAGAAATTATCCTTTAGTATCTTCAATGTTTTTTGGATTCTAAAATTATAAGCAAGTCCCCCTTTATGTGTCTTCTAAAAGGGAAAGTCCATGTAATTACCCTTAGTAACACACAACTTTTTTAACAAAAATATAAACCCTTTATGTATAGAATAATACTCCAAATATCTATTTGTACATTTTATTAAAATATAATCTAACTCCATATCATTCTAATAATCTACTTTCATAAGATAAAATCCTAGAATTCAAGAATCTTGAATGGTAAGTAGTGCATACCTTCAAGGAAAATCATCCAACACCCGGTTATATTTACCTTAAATGTATTTTGACACAAATGATAATGATTGAAATAATTTGACCCACTTTTGATGCCTTTAAATTATATTGTGTTGACCATTAATAAATCTATGTACCTGGTGGTTAGAATGAGGACAAAACTATTTTTATCTCAAATAATGAGATCAATGATCTTAGGATATCACAATCAAAGAAAATTCCCTATCTTAAGTATTCTAATTACTCTTTTAATCCTACAAATTCTCATTGAAATACGAAATATTATGATTTATATTAATGATAGCAACACCTATCCCAACTCCACTTGCATCACAATTCACTCTAAAGACTTGAAAAAAATCAAGTAACATAGAAATCAGTGCTTCATTAAAAAATATTATTTCTTTTAAAGTATTCATTTATTTCCTTTTACAACTCAAATTTATCATTTTGAAAGCATTATGTGATAGGTTCTATTTTTTTCTAAAATTAGAAATAAATCAACGATAAAAAGCTTCAAAGCTATGAAAACTCATTACTTTTTTATGGATTGTGGTTATGTACAAGACTTTATTGCATACACTTCTTATTGATCCACCATTATTCCTTCATTGGATACCACATATCCCAAGAAAACAACTTCCATTTAATATAACTCCTAGTTTTATAGCTTTTCATATAGCCTTTGTTCCCACAAAATACCAAATATCTATAGAAGATGATCCACATGGCCCTCAACATCCTTTATCTAAATCAAAATATTATCCAGATAAATAAAAATAAATTTACCAATAAAAGATTAAATAACATCATTCATGAGTTTAATGAAAGTACAAGGAGTATTTGAGAGGCTAAATGGAATGACCAGCCAGTCAGACATCCCATATTTTGTTTTCAATTCTATCTTACACTCATCCCCTTCCTTCATTCGAATGTAGTGGTATCCACTCCAAATATAAACATTCAAAAAGGCTGATGACCCATGCAATTCATCAGTAATATCATCAATTTGTGGAATGGGATACCTGTATATGATGGTAATATTATTTATAGTTATATAATCATTACATGTGATATATGTACGATATTTCTTTAGCACAAAAAATGATGGAACTAAACACAGGCTCATGTCCGGCCTTATAAATCCTTGATCCATAAATTTGTCCACTTTCTTTTGCAATTCCATTTATTATCAACTATTACACAGATATAATCATATATTAGTTAATTTTGAACTTATTACAAGATCAATATGGTGTTAAATTCCTCTAAATGGTAGTAATAATTCTAGAAGATCAATTGGAAAAAAATCATTATATTCCTCAATCAAGGAATGGGCTAACATATAATGATGGATCTTCTACTCATGGAATGATTTTCCATTATAAATAAATACAAAATTGGATTTTTATTATTTACTCCTTTCTTAAATTCATATTTATTGATATAAAGAATATATTTGGTCACTTTTGGTACATATTTTTCTTAGAAATTTTGAGATGCCTTGAAAAGATAAAATGTATTATTTTTCCCCTAGATTCGAAAGAATATACATTCTTCCTACAATCATATTTTACTTCCCTATCAAACTAGAAAGTCTATCCCAAAAACAAGTGGAAATTATCAATGGGAATAACGTCATACAATACCTAATCAACATAGATATTACTAATGTAAAATTAAATTAGAAACTTTTTGTTGAATTAGAGTGTGCTAATTTTGTTCAAAAATTTTAATTTTGTATGATTGAGGATAATTATAATTTGAAAGCATTAATTTATCTACTAATTTTATTGATGTAACATTTGTATAGCTACTTCTATCAATAACCACCTTGAATACTAAGTAATTAATGGTGCAATGAGTTTGGAATAAGTTTTATTATTGATCTTCCTCTAGGTAAATTTGAGCTTGAAAAATCATCACTGCACAAACATGTTACCCACATCATATTCTTCCAAAACATGATCTCAATTTTCAGGTTCTTCACCACCATGTTCATCAACTTCAATTTCCATTACAAAATCATTGATCACATTTATAGTAATAATTTGATTGTTAGTCCAATAATTTTAAAAATTACTATACCCATGAAATTTAAAGCACTTTGTATTCTTGTGTTCAAAATAGTTTGGTATTCCCACTGGTTTTTCTATAACCTTCTCTTTCAATTTATCTAGAATCTTGGTCTTCCCAAATTCCTTCTCACTAACACAAAATTAATTTGATGAAATCCATTTAATGAAATATGTAACTCTATTTTAGTTATTTAGTTTCGGTTCCTTTGAAGTCTGTTTGTTCTTTTCACCTTGATAGTTGACTTGGAAACATCATCAAGTGAGAAGAATTGTTGTAGCTCCACGAATGATATATTTCTTCTTTTAATCCACCCTATTTTTTTTATCATTTCCTCTTTGTACTCTTGAACATCACATCACATCAATAAATAATTAAAATAATGAATTTAAACTTCAATAGATTTATATAATTGTCAAAAGATATTCATTAGGAAATAAAGCTCTATCTTATAATAATGGGATTGAAATCATCTTATCAACATATTTTTCATCTTATCCCATGAGAGAATTTTTTATCTCCCATCATGTTACCATTTTTCCTAATACTTTAACACCCAAGAGATTCATAATAATTAAATATTCATAATGGATATCTCTCACTTATTCTCTTTAGAAAACTTCTCATATTCAAAGAATAGTCTGATTTCCCATTACAATTCTAGAAAATTATCTGGATTCATACTACCATCAAAACAAAAAATGTTAATTTTCAATACTATTTCAATATCCATATCACATATTCTTCTTCTCTTATCCACCTAGAAATTTTTAAAATCATCTACATTCGTAAGATCATCATAAAATAGTGTTATATTAAACCTATTATGTGGAGATAGACACTGGGGATGATTGTGAAGTGGATGGGAATTTCATCTTTGTTCTCTCAATAGTTGATCAAGTTTCTCATTAACTTAAATAATTATCAATTTTAGATGTGTGTTATAAATTTCCCATTGAGAAGTAGGAGTATAAGTTCCGTCCTTTTGAGACATGGTGGATAGTGATAATAATAATTTTATATAACTTACTCATTGGAACAAGTTGCTTTGATACAAAACTGATACATCACCAGATGTACCAAATGAGTAAGTGAAGATGAAGTAATGAAATGTACCTAAAATGACCAAGTATTAAAGGAAATGAAACTCACCATAGTTTCTCCAAGATCAAATAAAAGTCACTAACAATGGATATGCACCACCAATTTTGAGCTGAGGGAAGAGGCTAAAGCGATATGGATACAAAACAAGGTTGAAAAATTCCTTATATTCAAGTTCCCCTATTAAAAATGAGTGAAAACACATTATATTGAAAAATAGAGAAAAATAATGAAAATTAAATTAAAAGGCATGGGGTAGTCCAAAGTCACATAAAAATAATAATATAAACATTTCATAAGTCTATTTAATTATTCTACTAACTAAAGTAGATAAATTCCTTCCTAATGCTGATTTTTTCTAGGGTATATCTCTTCCTTAATGAGCTATTATGAATTTCTTTCCATTTATATGTACATAATCGATTTTGGTCCCCAAATAAGTGTGGCTGACCCACCATGGTGTTCAATTTCAAAAAGTGTGGGCTGGCCCAATTCGAATATCAATTGGGATTTAAATTTTTGTCAAGCCAAAAATTATAATCCTTAGGTTGAATATGATCTATATCAGTTTGTTTTGGGTTTTAGGGATTTTTTGTGTCTTTTAGGTTTAAAGGTGTTTAAGAGTTTTTAATGTTTTTAGGGTTTTAAATGGGTTTTTATGTTTTTAGAGGTTTTTTGGGGTTTTTTTGGGGGGTTTTAGGGTTCTTTATGTTTTTAGATGTTTTATTGTTTTTAGGTTTTTTTAGGGTTTGTATATTTTTTTTGGTGCAAGGAAGATGCAGAGGTCAGGCTATTCCCAACGCCCCAAATTTATTAGAAGAAAAAAGACACATCATACAAGGGAGGGGTGGGTTCAATCAAACCACACCCAAAAACCCTGGACACCCCCCACAAAACAAAAAGTCCCCAAAGAAAACCAAATGACACAACAACAAAAAGAAGCATAAAAATGAAAGAAATCCTGATAGTAGCTCCCAACCAATCAGAAACCAGCACCCAACATCACCATTTTCATCAACCAATTTTTTGGAATTTTAAGGCTTTTTAGGCTTTTTTATTATTTTTTGAGTTTTTAGGGATTTTGAACGTTCTTTGTGTTTTTTATAATTCATAGGGGTTTTAAAGTTTTTTGGGGGGGTTTTAGGATTTTTTTGAAATTTTAGAGTTTTTTTATACTTTTTAAACATTTTTATGGGCTTAAAAAGTTTCTAGAGTTATTAGTGGTTTATGGGGTTTTATAGGGTTTTAGGGGTTTTTATGATTTTAGGGGTTTTTTGGTTTTTTGGTTTTTTAGGGTTTTTAGGGGTTTAGGGTTTTTATCATTATTTATGTTTTATAAGGGTTTTTAGTTTTTTTTTAGTTTTATAAGTTTTTATTTGGGTTTTTCATGGATTTTAGAGTTTTTCAAGTTTTTTGGGACTTTTAGGGATTTTTTAATATTTTTATTGGTTTTTAGGTTTTTTAAGGATTTGTGGGTTTTTAGGGTTTTTATTGTTTTTTATGTTATCTAGGTTTTTTTAGTTTTTAGGGTTTCTATAGTTTTTATGGGTTTTAGAAATTTTTAGGTATTTAAAGGGGTTTTAGATTATTTGGTGTTTTTAGAGGTTATATGGGTTTTTATGTCGTTAATGTTTTAGGGGTTTTATGTTTTTTAGGATTTTAGAGGGTTTTATGGTTTTTTTTTGTTTTTAGCTGTTTTTAGGTTTTTATGGGTTTTGAGTGTTTTTAGGTTTTAAATGTTTCCTTAGCGTATATTCGACTTTTTAGAGTCTTTTATGTTATATGGATTTTATGTTTTTTTGGTATTTTTATGGGTTCTAATGGTTTTTAGGGATTCTGAGGGATTTTATGGATTTTTGGGTTTTTTTGGTTGTAGGGTTTTTATTTTTATTTTTTAGGGGTTTTAGGGTTTTCTATAGTTTTTAGTTTTACATGGGGTGTAAAGGGTATTTAGTATTTTTATTATATTTTTATTATTTTTATTAGTTTTTAATGGTTTTTAAGGATTTAGGGTTGTTTTTGGTATTTATGATTTTCAGGGTTTTAGGGTTTTTACTATTTTTTAGTTTTTTGGGGTTCTAATTTTTTTAGATTTCTATAAATTTGTTAAGTATTTTCAGGTTTTTTAGGGGTTTTTATGTTTTTATGCATTTTAGGGATTATTTATAATATTTTTATGTTTTTTAGAGTTTTTATGGATTTAGGGGTTTTACAATGTTTTAGGGTGTATGGAAGATTTATGATTTTCCAGTTTTTTTTTGGAATTTAATGTTATTTAGGTGTTTTTAAAAATTTAGGGGGGTTTTAATCATTTTTAAGGTTTTTAGTTTTTTTGGGTTTTTATGTATTTTTAGGGTTTGTAAATATTTTTAAGGGTTTTTATGGTTTCTAGGGGTTTTAATGTTTTTAGATTTTTTTTTGTTTTTAGTGGTTCTGAGTGTATTTAGGTTTTTATTTTTTTTATTAGTGTTTTTATGGGTCTTTACATTTTTAGGAATTTTTAATGATTTTTTAGGATTTTTATGATTCTTTGTTATTTATGGATTTTGAGGGTTTTTGAGTTTTTTAGTATTTTTATGGTTTTTTAGTCTTTTTAGGTTTAAAAGGTTTTTAGAGTTTTTAACTCATTATGTGTTTTAGGGGGTTTTACAGTTTTTATGGTTATTTTGAGTTTTTTATGTTTTTTATGGTTTTTGTTTTTTTTGGGTTTTATTGTTTTTATATTTTTTTAGGATTTTTAGGGCTTTAAAATTCTTTTATGTTTTTATGGTTTTCATATTGGTTTTTAGGGTTTTTTTATTTTTTACAGTTTTATGGATTTTAAGGCATATATTTTTGGATTTATAATTTTTTTAGGGTTTTTAAGGATTTTGAGGGTTTTATGGATTCGTAGGGTTATTAGGGTTTTTGGGTTTTTTTTTTGGAATTTAGGGCTTTTTTATTTTTTTAGGTTTTTTGATGTTTTATGGAGTTTTTTGATTTTAGGGGTTTAAATGTCTGTTAGAGTTTTTAGTGGTTTTAATGTTTTTATTGTTATTTTTTTGGATTTTTTATGGTTTTTTGGTTTTTAAGGGTTTTGTGGTTTTTAGGGTTTTTATACTTTTTTATGCTTTTTAAGTGTTTTAATTATTTCTACGTTTTTAAGGATTTGTAAGGGTATTTTAGGGAATATAGGGTTTTTTTATAATTTATTGATTTATATGTCTTTTTTAATATTTTTATGGTTCATCGTGTGTTTGGGGGTTTTGAGATTTTTTTTTGGGTTTTTAGGGATTTTATGGGGTTTATGGTTCATTTTGGTTTTTAGGGGTATTTTTTTTTTTTAGGTTTTCTATGATTTTTAGATATTTTTTATCATTTTTATGGGTTTAATGGTTTCTAGGGTTTTTAGTGGGTTTTTATGGTTTTTGGGGTTTTAGAATATTTTTATGGTTTTTAGAGATTTTTAGGGTTTTTATGGTTTTATGGGTTTCTTAGTGTTTTTGGCGGTTTTTTAACTTTTTTTGGAATTTTTAGGGATTTTTAAGAATTTTTATGGTTTTCATTGGTTTTCAAGGATTATGAGGGTTTATAGGATTTTTATGGTTTTTTAGTTTTTTTGAACTTTTTTGGTTTTAAGAGTTTCTAGATTTTTTTAAAGCTTTTAGGGGTTTGAAGGGTTTTTAGATATTTTAGTGGTTTTTTAGTCTTTTTAGGATTTTTAATTTTTTTAGGGGTTTTATGGTTTTATAGTTTTTAGGTTTATTAAGGGTTTTAAGATTTTTTAGGTTTTTAAAGCTTTATTTGTTTTTTTAATGTCTTTAGTGTTTTTTTATTTTCTGGACTTTTAGGGATTTTTTTTGTTTTTTATTTTTTTTGGGTTTTTAGGCTTTTGGAGGGGTTGGAGGGTTTTTATGGTTTTTATAGTTATTTTGGGTTTTATTTATGTATTAGTTTTTATGTTTTTTATGGTCTTTATAATTATTAATTTTTTAGGGGTTTAAAGGGATTCTATATTTTTTGTGGGTTTAATGGTTTTTAATATTTTTTATATGGTTTTAAGGGTTTAAAAGGTTTTTAAAAGTTTCACGATTTTTTGGGTTTTTATTATTTTTTATTATTTTATTGTTTTTAATTGTTTTTATATTTTTCATGTTTTCTAAAAGTTTTTTAGAGTTTTTAGGAATTTGTTTTTCATTTTTAGGGATTTTTATGATTTTATAGTGTTTCATGTATTTTGAGGTAATTTATGGTTTTTATGTTTTTTTTGAACCATTTGGTTTTTTTAGTTTTTTATTTTTTTAATAATTATTAGAGTTTTTTAATACTTATATCATTTTAATGTTTTTTTGGAGTTTTTAGTGGCATTTTCAATTATTTATAGGTATTTTTAAGGTTTTTTGGATTTTTTACGAAATTTAAGGTTCTTAGGTTTTCTAAGCTTATTATAATTTTTTAGGTTTTTTAGGGGTTTAAAGTGTTTTTTTGTTTTTAAGGTTTTCTTAAGGGTTTCTGGGGTTTTAAGGGTTTTTTTATGTTTTTAGAGATTTTTATGGATTTTTAATATTTTTATGGTTTTACAGTTTTTAGGGATTGTGACAGTTTTTTTTGTTTTTATGGTTTATTTTATTTTATGGGTTTTTGGGTTTTTAAGGTTTTTTATTATTTTGGGTTTCTATGATTTTTTATATTTTTAAATATTTTTATAGGTTTATAGTATTTTTAGCATTTTAGTGTTATTTTTGGTTATTTTTTGTTTTTAGGCATTTTAATGTTTTTAGGGGTTGTTATGGTTCTTAGGGGTTTTATGACTTTTAAGGTTCTTAGTGTTTTTATCATTTGTAAACATTTATTAGGATTTAATTGTTTCTAGGTTTTAAATGTTTTAAAGGGTTTTCAGAGTTTTTAAGTGTTTTTTTTTCATTTCTAGGGATTTTATTTATTTTTTACATTTTTTATGGTTTTTAGAGATTTAAGGGATATTTAGGGGTTTTTAGGATTTTTAGTGTTTGGTAGTTTTTTTGGAGTTTTACAGTTTTTTTTGGAGTTTTTAGGATTTTGAAGGGTTTCTAGTGTTTTTTATCATTTTTAGGGGTTTAAAGGGTTTTTAGAGTTTTTAGTGGTTTTTAGGGTATGTATGGGTATTTTGTATTTTTTAATGTTTTTAGGGGTTTGATGGTTTTTAGGGTTATTATGGGTTTTAGGGGATTTTTAGCATTTTCAGTGTTTTTTTGTCCATTGGTGTTTATGTTTTTTATGTTCTTTTGTTTTTATTATATTTTATTTGGTTTTTAAGGTTTTTTATGTATTTTGTGATTTCTGGTGGTTTTTAGTATTTTTATGGGTTTTTACTATTTCTTGCGATTTTTGGGGATTTTATATTTCTTAGAATTTTAGATTTTTTATTGTTTTATCTGGGTTTTATGAGATTTGATAGTTTATAGGGGGTTATAAGTGTTGTTAATTTTTTCTAACATTTTTAGGGTTTTAAATATTTTTTAGAATTTTTATTGGTTTTTAGGGTTTTTATGAGTGTTTAGGGATTTCAGTGTTTTTAGGGTTCTTAGAGTTATTCAGTATTTTTATAGATTTTTTTGTTTTATATGTTTTTAGGGATTTTAAGTGCTTATAGGGGTTTTAAGGTTTTATATGGGTTTTCAGGGATTTTATGGTTTTTAAATATTTTATATAGATATTTAGGTCTCTTTTAGATTTTTACAAATTTTTTGGGATTTAATCATTTTGAGGGGTTTTAGGGTTTTTTTTTAAGGTTTTTTTGAGTTTTTTTATGGTTTTTAGAGTGTTTTTATCATTTTTTTAGGTTTATATTTTTTTTTGAGTTTTAGCCGGTTTTTAGTGTTTTATGGGTTTTTAGGAATTTTTATGGTTTTTAGGTATTTTGGGTTTTTAGGGTCATTTTAGTGTTTTAGGATTCTAAATATTTTTATGTTTTTATGTATTTTTATGTTTTTATAAATTTTAAAGGGTATGTTTTTTATTTTTATTGTATTTTAATTTTTTAGGGATTTTTTGGGGTTTTAGGGTTTTTATGGATTTTAGGGTTTTATGGTTTTTTATTTCTTTTGGGATTTGTTTTTGATCTTTTAGGGTTTCAAAGGCGTTTTAGAGTTTTTTAATGTTTTTATTGATTTAAATGTTTTTATAGATTTAAATGTTTTTAGTGTTTTAGTGGATTGTTAGTTTTTATGGGTTTCTTAGATTTGTTTAGGTTTTTAATTTTTTAAGGAGTTTTTTGGTTTTTATTGGTTTTTAGGGTTTTCATTGCCTTTTAGAGTTTTAGAGTTTTTTTTGTTTTTTATAGTTTTTAATTGTTTTTAGGTTTTTAAGGTTTTCTTGTTGTTTTTTAGGGTTTTTAATTTTTTAGGTATCTTTTAGGATTTTTTACATTTTTTGGGTTTTTTAGGTTTCTATGGTATTTTAAGTTTCTAAGGGTTTCAGGAATTTCTTAAGACTCTTATGGGATTATATGGGTTGTAGGGATTTTTTGGGGTTTTTAGGTGTTCTATGGTTAGTTTTAGATTTAGGATTTTTTGAGTTCTTTTAAGGGTTTTTACGGGTTTTAATAGTTTGTAACGTTTTTAGCGGTTTAAAGGGTTTTTAGTGTTTTTATTGGTTTTTAGGATTTTTATGAATTTTTAGGGTTTTTTAATGTTTAAGGGTTTTTTGTGATTTTTAGTGGGTTCTATGGTTTATAGGTTTTTAGGGGTTTAATGTATTTTTTTGGTTTTTAATGATTTTTTATTGTTTTTTAGGGTTTTAGGGGTTTTTACGTTTTTAGGGATTTATTGTGTTTTTTAGGTTTTTTTGTTTGTTACGATTTTTGAATTTTTAGGGATTTTATGTTTTTTTGGGAAAAAATTATGTTTTTTAAGGGTTTTTATAATTTTAAATTATTTCTGGTGTTTAATGGTTTTTTTAGTTTTAGTGTTTTTTTGCAAAGAATGTTTTTGGGGGGTTTTATGGATTATATGGATTTTGGGATTTTTTTAGGATTTTAAGGGTTTTAGGGGGGTGGGTTTTCAGGAACATTTATGGTTTTATTTATTTTATAGGTTTTTAGCGATTTATGTGGTATTAGGTTTTTAAGGTTTTCAAAGGGTTTTTCTGGTTTTCAGGGTTTCTAATGGTTTAATGATTTTTTTGCGATTTGTTGGAGTTTTATGGTTTTTTGTGTATTTAGAGGTTTTTATATTTTTTAGGGATATTTAGTTATTTTTTATGATTTTATTTCTTTTATGGTTTTTATAGATTTTGAGGATTTTTAAGGTTTTAGGGTTTTTTTGGTTTTTTGGGTTTTTGGGTTTTTGAGTTTTAAGGGTTTTATGGTGTTTTAGAGTTTTTTAATTTTTAAACGGTTTTAAAGGGTTATCATAGTTTTTAGGGGGGTTTAGGGTTTTTACTTGTTCTTAGGGGATTTCTGGGTTTTCCGCATTTTCCAGGTTTTCTAGTTTTTAGGTTTTTTATCATTTTTAGAGTTTATTAGGATCTTTAGGTTTCTTAAGTGTTTTTAGGTTTTATAATTTTTCATAGGTTTTTTAGGGTTTCAAATATTATTTACATTTTTATTGATTTGTGTGGATTATTTCTTATTCTTTTGGGTTTTTATGGATTTTAGGGATTTTAAGTGTTTTCAGGGTTTTTTTGGATTTTATGGATTTTTTTGTTCTTATAATTTTTTTGATTTTTTAGGGTTTTTAAGAATTTTTATATTTTTTTAATGTTTTAGGGGTTTAAAAGGATTCAAAAGGTTTTAGTGGAATATTAGGGTTTTTATGAGGTTTTATGATTTTTTATGTTTTTAGGGTTTTATGTGTTTTAAGGGTTTTTATGAGGTTTTATGATTTTTTATGTTTTTAGGGTTTTATGTGTTTTAAGGGTTTTTATGTTTTTAGGTTCCTTTTTGGCTTTTATGGTTTTTAATGTTCTTTATGTTTTTAGGGGTATTAGTAGTTCTTATGTTTTTAAGGTTTTCTTATAGTTTTTCATGTTTTTTATGTTTTTTTATGTTTTTTTATGTTTTTTTATGTTTTTTTATGTTTTTAGATATTTTTGGGATTTTTTAGGATATTTATGTTTTATTCTGGGTTTTAGGGTTTATTTGGTTTTTTAGGTTTTTAGGGATTTATGATTTTTAGTGTTTTTATGCTATTTTTTGGGGTTTTAGGGGTTTTAGAGTTTTTTTGTGTTTTTATGTGTTTTCTAGATTTTTTATATTTTTTAAATGTTTTTAGGGGTTTAAATTTTTTATAGAGTTTTTTAGGTTTTTAAGGATTTATGGGGTTTTATGTATTTTGTATGTTTTTAGGATTTTTATGGTCTTTTAAGGTTTTAATCATTTTTAACATTTTAGGGGTTTTAATTAATTTAACATTTTAAAGTTTTATTTGGGGTTTTCTGGGTTTTTAGGGTTTTTTATATTTTTATGGAGTTTTAGGGAGTTTTAGGGTGTTTTTAGTATTTTTATGGTTTTTAGTGTTTTTAGGTATTTTTTGGTTTTATGGTTTTTAGGGTTTTAGTTTTTTTCAGTTTTCTAGGGTTTTAAGTGTTTTTAGGTTTTTAAGGTTTTCTTATGATTTTTCAAGGTTTTAAAAGTTTTTATATTTTTGGGAATTTTTGGGTTTTTTTAAATTTTATGGTTTTTAGGGATTTTGAGTATTTCTAGTTTTCTGGAGTTTTTAGGGGGGGGTTTTTTGTTTTTTTGGGATTTATGTTTTTTAGATATTTTTATTATTTTTATGTGTTTATATGTTTTTTAGAATTTTTAGTGTCTATTTAGGATTTTATGGGTTTTAGGTTATTTTATGTTTTTAGGTGGTTTTTTGGTTTTTAGGGTTTTTAGGGATTGTTATGGTTTTTATAAATTTTTAGGTTTGTAGAGGTTTTTATTTTTTTAGCCTATTATGGTTTTCTAAGAGTTTTTCAGGTTTTTAGGGTTTTTATTTATTTAGGGAATTTTAGGGAATTTTTATGTTTTTATGGTATTTTAGGTTTTTTAAGGTTTTGAAGGGTTTTTTTTATTTTTAATGTTTTTTGGTTTTTTATCTCCTTAGTATTTTTAATTTTTTCATGGTTTTTAAAATTTTTAGGGTTTTAAAGGGTTTTTATATTTTTTAGAGGTTTTTGGAGTTTTAAGGTTTTTATGTTTTTTGTGGTTTTTTGGTTTTTATGGTTTTTTAGTTTTTTAGGGTCTTTTAGGGTTTTTAGTGTTTTTTAGGTTTTTTAGGGATTTTAACTATTTTTATGTTTTTAAGGTTTTCTTTGGGATTTTTAGTGTTTTACATTTGTCTTTATTTTTAGAGCTTCTTTTGATTTTTTATGATTTTTAGGGGTTTTTTTAGGATTTTGAGGTTTTTAGGTTTTATTGTTTTTATGTTTTTAGGGGTTTTAAGTGTTTTTAGGTATTTATGGTTTACATAGAGGTTTTTAGGGTTTCATGTTTTTTTACACTTTTAGTTATTTTTTGGGTTTTTTAGGATTTTTATGTTTTTAGTGTTTTTTGGGATTTTAAGGTTTTTAGGGTTTTTAGGGTTTTATCATTTTTATTTTTTAGAGGTTTTATGTTTTTTTAGGTATTTATGGTTTTCATAGGGGTTTTCATGGTGTTAATCTTTTTTTAAAATATTAGATATTTTTAGGCTTTTTTAGGATTTTTAGGGTTTTTTAGGTTTTTAGGGACTTCGAGGGTATTTTTGGGTTTGTAGGGTTTCTTGGTTTTTTAGGGTTTTTGGGTTTTTTTGAATTTTTTATTTTTTTAAGTTGTTTTTATATATTTTCATTATATCTATGTGTATAAATAATTTTTAGTTTTTTTGGTTTTTATAGGTTTTATGGGTTTTTATGGTTTTCTGGGTATTTTGGGTTTATTGGGTTTTAGGGGTTTTATGGGTTTTTATTTTATTTATGGTTTTTATGGGTTTTTTGGTTTTTAGTGGTTTTATTGGTTTTTTGATCTTTTAAGGTTTAATAATTTTTAATATTTTTAAGGTTTAAGTGTTTTTCAGTTTGAAGGATATGTTATGGGTTTTCAAGCTTTTAGAGATGTTTATTTTTAGGGTATTTTAGAGATTTTTAGGATTTTTTTTTCAGTTTCTAGGGTTTTTAGAGATTTTGAGTGTTTTAGTATTAAGGTTTTTTAGTGTTTTTATGTTTTTAGAGGTTTTAGGTGTTTTTATATTTTAAAGGTTTTCTTTGGGTTTTAAGGGGTTTAGTAATTTATGGATTTTTTATGGTTTTTCGTGTTTGTAGGGATTTTGAGGTGTTTTAGTGATTTTATTGTTTTTTCAATTTTTATGGGTTTTTAGAGGATTCTTAGTTTTTATGGGTTTTATGGTTTTTAGTGTTTTAATGTTTTTAGGTGTTTATGGGGGTTTAGTTTTTTAGTTTTTTAGTTTTTTTAAGGGTTTTTAGGGATTTTAGTGTTTTTAGTTTTTTAGGGGTTTTATGTGTTTTTTATTTTTAATATTTTCTTAGGGTTTTAGGGTATTTTTATTTTTTAATGTTTTTACATATTTTTAGTGATTTTTTATGATTTTTATGGTATGTTATGGTTTTTAGGGACTTTGTGGTTTTAAGTGTTTTTTGGGCTTTTACATGTATTCATGTTCTTTTGGGGTTTTTTAGAATTTTGTGTTTTTATGGTTTTTTAGAGTTTTTTTTATCATTTTTAGGTTTTTAAAGTGATTTTTTAATTTTCAGTATTTTTTAATGTTGTTGTGTGTTTTAATGTCTTTTTAATGTTTTAAGGGGTTTTGGGGTTTTTAGGTTTTTAAGGGGTTTTAGGGTTTTTCAAGTTCCTAGAGATTTTTTTTTATTTTTTAGTGGTTTAATGTTTTTTTGAAAGGTGTTGCCTTGGTAAAAAATGAATAAAGAACAAATATTATTAAAAGAAAACATACTGGATTCGATAATATGGGATCATGTTACAATGTTTTTCATGAAAGGATATGAGATCCTCGGGGGTGCAAACCAGGAAATGTCTTGATCTATTCCCATGTTGTCCAGGCCCTCATCAACCGTGTTTGCTTCCCGATAAACATGGGTGATGATATAGTTAAAATTGATAAGAAAATGATTGCATTCCATCCATCGCGTAGTAATCGGACATGCAAGATGAGATACGCCATTCCAAATCACTTGAACAATGGTCGTCGAGTCACATTAAATCCAGAGTGTTCCCACCAAATATCTTAGAAAAGGAAATAACATGTATCAAACTTAGCATCTTAGCTACAAGGGCTGTGGAAATTCCACAATTACCGATGAAATATCCAAGAATCTAGTCGAGGTGGTTCCTAAAGATATCACCACACCTTGCAGGGCCCGGGTTTCACTTAGAGGTACCATCAATGTTGATTTGGATACAAACAAGGAGAGGGGATCTCAAAAAAACCTCCAGAGTGCGATGTGGTTGACAAAATTTGTCGTTAATCCATAGACGCTTCATGATTCCAAAGTTGTGCATGGTGTTGTGGAAATGTACCTTTTGAAACAAATCACCACCATGTATGGAAACAAGGATCCGCATTCGACCTGCATTTATATTGAGTAATTGTTATGAATAATACCATTGTGATCATACCAGATCACATGGTGGAGTTTAGAAACTACAGAAACAAAAAGGTTCCTGATTTGTTGATATCCTTCCATTGTTTCACATTACATTTGTTGAGTTTTGACAGATTCAAGAATCAACTATCCTCAATTAAAAATTTCAAGAATATAGTTTCAGAGAGAAGAAGAAGTAGCAGAAGAAAAAAAGATGTGGTTAGCATCTTCCTTGTGTTGGTTATATATTTTACACTTAGAGAAAAGATGAATTCATAAATATTGGAGGCAAATGTCAGTGGGGAATCTGTTGTGAGCAAGACGCCAGATGAGAGTACATCTCGAAGGTTTTATAAAAGGTTTTTTAAAATTATTAATCCAACTGTATCGTTCTAAAGGTTACAGAAATAATTATTGTAGAAATTTTTAGAGTTAAGAATACCATTGGGGGATGGTTCCCAAATTAAGAAATCATCTGTGTAAGTGAAAGAGTAGTTTTCAATGACATTTAGAATAGTATTAGATAGGTGGTCATGTTGAGAGTCAAAAATGACTCTGATAGTTCTGTTGATAGTTTTAGGAGTTTTATCAGAAGATAGAATAGAAATTAAAGGTTTGTCGGTCTAGTTATCCAACCATAATTTCATGGAAGTGTTTCTAGAGACCATCCATCTAGAATTATTCATAATATTGGTGAATGTGTGTTTGATGGTAGGCCAAATGTAAGAGCTAAAGTAGTTCAAATTGACCACCATAAGTTTTTCATGGAATCTATTTTTTAGAAAGTTTATAGCATCAGAGGTATTATGAAGAAGGTTCTGAGTGAGCTTAGCCTGAAGGGATTCATTAAAGAATTGTAATATTTTATACCAATTCCATCATTCTCAATGGGATTGCAACATGTTGGCTAGGGAATATTCACAACTTTTCTTTACAAAGTACTACCAGTCTAGATGAAATTTGTAATAGCGATGTTCAACTTTTTAATAAGACCAAAAATCCATTTGTAGACCATCATGGAGTAAACCGTCTTGAAGAAAATATTTTATTTAACAAGGAAAGTCCTACCTGTCATGGAGAGAGCATTAAGATTACAAGAAGATAGCTGATTTATAATTTCATCAACAATAGTTACAGAGTTGTAGGACATGGGTCTTCCCCAAAAGATAGGAACACCAAGAAGGGAGTGTACCTTATTTCAGACCAAGGTCACTGATGATGTTACATTTTCTATTGAGAGGAATGTTCTTCCCAAATAAAATGTAGGATTAGCTCCAACTAATGGTTTATCCAGAAACCTTTTCATAGTGTGAGAGAGTAGTTTTGAGATTAAGAATTTTCCTTTTTTCACCTTGAAGGAAAAGAATAATGTCATCATCATAAAAAAGGTGAGTAGGAACATTAACATTCTTAGAGACATGGATGGGTTTAAGCTTATTCTAGTACACCATGCAGTTGATCTGGTGACTAAGATAGTCCTCCACTATCGAGAAGAGGATGGACGAAAGGGGGTCACCTTGTCTGACACCTTTGGTGAATTTAAATTATCCCTTGGGAGATCCATTGATTAAAATGGAGAAATACTCCTAGTTGAAAATAGTACTGATAGCAGTGAAGAAAGGGGTACTGAAACAAAAACCTTGCAGGACCATGAAGATAAAGCCCAGTCCATAGTGTAAAAGGCTTTAATAATGTAATGTTTAATATCTATGTTGCCTCCTCTATTTGTTTTCTTAATGTTATTGATACACTCAGAGGAAAGACATATACTATATTGAATGGATCTATCCATTATAAAACAAATTTTTTTCCAAGAAACAATTATGTCTGTGATAGTTGATATTCTGTTAGCAATGATTTGTGTGATGGTTTTATAAAGAGTATTAATAAGAGAAATAGGTCTAAACTTGTGAATCTTATAGGAATTATCCACTTTGGTAATTAAGGTGATAAACAATTCATTGAGAGTATGAGGAATCACTCCATTAGAAAGAAAGGATTTTACCATTTTAAAAACATCGATATGAGTCACATCCCAATAATTTTGGAAGAAAAAATTATTGAAGACATCCAGAACCGAAGCACTATCTAGATTCAGACTAAAGACAGTGTCTTTGATTTTATCCTCCAAAAGAGTGCTGAGGAGGAAGGAGTTGTCCTCACCAATGATAACTAAAGGAATGAACTCATGAAGGAGGTCTTTATTAATATCAGGAGTATTGAAGATGGATTCATAGTAGGAGACAATTTGATGACAGATGTCCTCTTCATTGTCAAGAAGGTTGTAACAATACTTTAGAAAGGTTAATGACCTGTAGGCCTTTCTAATTATTTGAATAGAGTTAGAGAATTTATTATCTCTATCACCATCAGTTAACCACTTAACATTAAATGCTTATTGTCTCATATTTTCTTTAAACATGATCAAGGAATTTAGTTTGACCTTAATGTTTAGGTATTGAGTAGGATCAATATTGTCTTCAGAGGTGGTATTATTGTTTTGAATATCATTGAGTTATTTATCAAGTATCATGATTCCATTGTTAACTTGTTTGGGTTTAGAGTTGCACCAAGATTTTAGAGTCGTTTTGAGATGTTTTAATTTGAGGTTATAGGTAAAGGAATCATTATGATGAGACATTGAGGACCAAAAGTTTTGGATTATACGGGTTCATTCATCATCCTAGAATGACACATTGTTAAATATGAAAGGCAAAATAGGTTTCATGCCCTTGGAGGAGGCATTGACCATGATGGGGTGATGATCAGACTTAAGCCTGTGAAGAGTGGTGATGGAGATAGTTCCCCAGTTATCTAAAGCAGGTACATTCATGAAGTCCCTATCCAATTTTGAGGAAACCAATTTGTTATAATGTCTCCTATACCAAGTGTATTTCACACCAGTGTGGTTAATTTCAATGAGATTATTGTGTTCGATCGAGGCTTTAAATGTTATAATGGATATAGAATCATGATATGGTCCAATTTTCTTTCTTGAGTTAATAATGGAATTAAAATCACCAATAAGAAACAAGGTTAATTAATGTTAATTCCTAGATATGAGAGATCATTCCAAAGAGTTATTCATTCTTGATATCTGTTTTTAGCATAAACAAAGGAGAAGAAATAGTGTGTGCCTTCAATATGAAAAGTGTAAGTAATAATTTGGTCAGAGATATTGAATACTATAATATTCTATAAACAAGAGTGAAAAAAATCCATAACGAATATGAATCAATAGAATTATTTCAAGCACTAATAAATACATAATTATGTTGACATAAGTATGATCATTTAGAGGAGCAATTAATTTTAGGTTCATCAATAGAAAATTCCATAGGAAGATGGGTATTAACCATTCTTTTTTAAAACAATGAACATGTCAGATTTAGAAATACCCTGACAATTCCAAAATAGTATCTTCATTTAAACTTATATTTGGAGTTAGAACTCCCTTTTTTATTTTTTCAGATCCTTTGTTTCTAGAAGACCGTATATCCTCTTGAGTGTTAGTGGCCTTTTCTTGTTCATTGCTAGATGCGATATGATTCTTCATTGCAGGCACCATTATTGGATTATTCATAGTTGAATCTTTAGAAATATTAGGGAACAATAACAATGGATTGATAATTTGTTTAGAAGTCAAGTTTCCAGACTTCATAGAGCAGTCATCGTTAACTATAAGTGGAGGAATATTAGTACCTTGAGCCTTTGAAGTAGCTCTGACCTACTGTTGGAAAATGTCCAGATCTGAAGGTTGGTACTGTATCTGCACTAAAATGATATTTTGTCTTGCATAATATTAGGGTCCAGAACCAAGGGTGTAATACCATTATTATCATATTTAATGTTTTTTTGTGTAAATGTTTGTGTAGATTTAGGATCAGGGTTGAAAAAAATGATAAGAGATTTAATGAGAGTAGTGGGAGAAGAAACTAGTTCATTCTCTGCAATTTTGTTTTCATTATTAATTTCTAAAGTAGGATCATTGTTAGCTATGGAAACAGAACCATTCTAATCAAAAACAGATTTCCTAGAAGGTTGAGTTAATGAAACATTAATGGATGGGTCGGGTTTCTCCACCCCAGAATCCCCCATTGGTTGAATCTATTTAGTTGGGCCTTTGAGATCGTGTAATATAGAATCATGTACCATGTGTGTACACAATGGAATGATAGTTTCCAATTCCTTGGAAACAGTTGTAGACACCTTAGTATTAAAATATTGTGTGATGTCCTGTATAGTTTTCGGGTTGGCTAGTGAATTCACAGATTTTATAGCATGTCTAATTGAATCTAGAGTATTAGATCCATTAACAGAAGTGCTTCTAAACTGTGTAAAGGAGTCTAAGACATTTTTCTTTCTGTTGATTTGATTCTTATCCCCTAAAGTATCACTTTAAGAAAATAGGATGGGGTCCTAGGACTATCTAGTACCCCAAGATGGTGTGTGCTCATCCACAGTTTTAACAGAATTGTCCCAAGGGAAATCACAGATGTGAGGGGATGCATTGCATGCATTGAATGCAATACACTTAAAAAGTTTATCCCTTCTACCCAGGGTATGTTCAGCATTTTGTATATGAATAGAACTTGTGGTCATATCAGCAAGACATGTATTGGGTACTTCCTTCATGGATATACTAATAGTGTATAAGAACAGAAGTTCAATGTCTTCTAAGAGTCCCTAATCATTAAAGGTGTTTTCATCCTCTTCAAAAATATCAGCCCAATAAGTACCCAAATTTTCCCCTATGTGTGCCAAATTGTTTTATTTCTTCACCCAAGGTTCGAATTTCTTTTTGGGAGGGTTTGGGTATATCTATCAAGGGGGATTTATCTTTATTATTTCTTCTTATTTCCTTATAATAATTTTTGTTTAGTTGAATTACTTTTTTTCTAATCACACAACATTTGTAGATTGTATGACCAGTGATCTTGAAATGGTCACAAAAGGGAGGTTTCCGCTTGTATGAAATTATAATTTTGGTTTTGTAGTCATTATAATTGAATTAAATAGTATTTGGAATCTTTGAGTTAAGGTTGACTTCAACCATAACTCTAGAAAAGAGTCCTAAGTCGGCATTTAAAGTTTGGTGATCAATTTTAAGTGGAGATCCTATGCAAGAAACAATATCGTTCAAAATTTCTGGGTGCAAAAAAACCAACTAATTCCATGAAATTTGATCCAAAATTGTTCCATTGTGTTCCTATAAGTATGAATATTGAAAGTAGAATCCCAGTCAGAAAGTCTAAGTAACCCCAGTTTTAGATTATGGTTTCTTATCTTCCAAACCTTGTCTAGATCCTCTTGCATTTTCAACAGAATGTGAAAATATACTTTTCCTATTGGGATAATTTTCTAGTTTGAAGAGTTCCAGCAGTGTGAAATATGGGTACATAATTCAGATAGAGGCCAAGGGCAGTTACCTTGGAGGTTGGAGACACGGACCACGACAGAAAATTTGCACATTTGTGCGCGCTTTTGAAGAGAATTCGGGTTCTCTTCCACCAAAAACCCACTATCATCAACCCTATTGATAAGGGGAGGATTCATCATGGTTTCTTTACATCGATCTGTACTATTCAAAGCATCCATGAACGAGATCTCTTAGTATCTACTGGGGAAGGAACCAAAGAGAAAGATACCTTCAGAGGAATCTTTGTTATGTTTTTTCATGATAGAGTCAACATCATGGGGAACTTGCTTAATCCGAGGAGTCACAAAGTTGTGGTAATGAAATCATCCCAGCGTCAGAAAATCTTCCATGCTCTAATAGGGAAGGAATAGGGCGAGGAATCCCTAGTATCTTGAAGATTTTAGAGAGAGATGGTCTACCATATCTCTAGGAAAGTAGTGATATCACAGACTTCTTTATTGTTTTTAAGTGTTTTTTTGGGTTTTATGGTTTTCTTTGGGTTTTTTAGGTTTTTAGGGTTTTATTTGTTTTTAGGTAAGTTTTGATCTTTATTATGAATTTTATGCATTTTAGTGGTTTTAGGGGTTTTATGTGGTTTAGGGGTTTTAATGTTTTTATGAGTTTTTTTGGGGTTTTAAATTTTTTTTTTTGAGATTTTGAGGTTTTTACGGTTTTATATTTTTTATGAATTTTGTAGGGTTTTAATGTGTTTTCATATATTTTTAGTGTTTTATGGATTTTTATGGTTTTTAGGGGTTTTATGAGTTTTAGTATCTTGTATGTGTTTTTAGGGTTTTTAGAAATTTCAGGTTTTTTAGGGGGTTTAAGTGTTTTTAGGTCATTAAGGTTTTCTTAGGGTTTTAGGGCTTTTAGGGTTTTTTACATTTATAGGGATTTTCAGTTCTTTTTAGGATTTTTGGTGTTTTCAGTAGTTTGAAGGGTTTTACAGTTTTTGGGGTTTTAATGTTTTGGGGTTTTGAGTGCTTTTTATGTTTTTTAGTTATTTTAAGATTTTTTATGTTTTTAATGTTCTCTTATGTTTTTTCATGTAATTTTTGTTTTTAGGATTCTTAGGATTTTTAGGGGCTTTTAGGTATTTACATATTTTTAGGGTTTTTAGGATTTTAGGGTTTTAAGGAGGTTTTTCTAGTTTTTGGGTTTTTTGTATTTTTTTAGCTTCTTAGGGGTTTTATGTTTTTTTAGTGTTTTTAACCTTTTTAGTGGTTTAATGGTTTTTTAGTGTTTATATTAGTTTTAGTGTTTTCTTTGAGTTTTAGATTTTTTAATCATTTTAGTGGTTTTTATGGTTTTTTCGGGTTTTACAATTTTTAGGGTTTTTATGGTTTTAGGGTTTTTTTACATTTTTAGGTTGTTTAGGGAATGGAAGATGTGAGGGTCAGGATATTCCCAACCCCCCCCCCCCATATTTATTTGAAAGAAAGATACAACAGATAAGCGAGGGGAGGGGTCAAATGACCCACAACCAAAAAAACCCTTTACAACCCAACCACAAAAAGATCTCAAAACACCCAAAGAAAAAAACACACAAAAAACATAAGAGTCACCGACATCACCTCCCAGCACATCAGCAACCAGCAACCAGAAAAACCAAACCATATGCAGCAACTTCATCAACATAGCTTCAGCACCACAAAGACACAAGAACCATCCTCTAACAGCCTCCTGAAAACCAACATCACCACATTCACCACCAGGAAACAGCATCTTCCAGCAATCAGCAATCAGTAACCCGCAGCAAAAACCACAACAAATACCCACCACAACAAAATACCGACAGCATTTGATCAGAATCGCAAGAAACTAGAGGATACAACGATCAGGTCCACCCCCCTTCAAACCACTAGAGCCAAGCCTGACTAAACCAAAGCACACTAGAACTATTTTCAGGCCAGGAAGTAACTGGATTTGGATTTTTTGGATTTTTATGGTTTTTAGGTTTATTAGGGATGTTGAGGTTTTTTTGAGTTTTTATTGGGTTTTGGGGTTTATAGTGGGCTCTTTGAAATTTTTATGGATTTTTATGGGAATTTAACTATTTTAGGTGTTTAAAGGGTTTTAGAATTTTTAGTGGGGTTTTAGGGTTTTTATCAGTTTTTATATTTGTAAGGGTTGTTTTGAGGGTTTTGGGTTATTTATGCGTTTTTAAGGGTTTTAGGGTGTTTTTAGGTTTTTGTGTTTTTAGGGGTTTTAGGGGTTTTTTTATTTTTTAGGGTTTCCTTAGTTTTTTTACGTTTTAGGGATTTTTTTTGTATTTTTTAGGAGTTTCACTTGTTTTTAGGGGTTTGGGGGGTTTTGAGTGTTTTCAAAGTTTTTTTTAAATTTTTTTTGGATTTTTATGGATTTAAAGTGTTTTTAGGGTTTTATGGGTTTCATAGGGTTTTTATAGGTTTTTATAGGTTTCTATAGATTTTTATGTCTTTAGGTGTTTATTGGTATTTTTTAGGATTTTAATATTTTTTAAGATTTCTATGGATTCTGAGGGGGTTTTGGGTTTTTTTGGGGTTTTAGTGTTTCTAATATTTTTATGGGTTTTATGTTTTTGTAGGTTTTTCATAATATTTTTTGGGTTTTTGGGGATTTTTATGTTATTAGGGATTTTTCAAGGATTTTTTTTGGATTTTAATGGTTTTGGGGTTTTAGTAATTTTTAGAGATTTTAAGGTTTTTGGGGTTTTTTGTTTTTTTGTATTTTTAGAGTTTTTTTTAGTTTTTCAAGGATTTATGGTTTTTAGAGTTTTTTAAGGTTTTAGGTGTTTAAAGGGTTTTCAGTGTTTTTAGTCGGTGTTGACACTCCCTTTTGATAGAGGATGGAAAAAGTATCATGAAGAGCATCTTGAATATGTTAAAGTATAAAAGGATCTTAAGAGAAGCTAAGAGACTTGTCCTGATGGAACTATATGAAAAACACCTACACACCAATGGACCAATGCAACTCTTGCCATTACAGCCCAGAAGGGACAACCCCCTTAGGCTGAAGACCTACGCGGCACAACTATGTCGAGGAACTTCATGGCCTAGTAATCATTCAAACCCTACATGGGACATCTAAATTGAGGTCCTACGTGGTGAACCTATGTCGACAACATCCTTTGACCAGGTCCTTTGCTTGAATATAAATAGGACCCTTGGTCTCCTCATTCGAACAACTGAATAAATCAGAAGAAACCTCAGAGCTCTCATTGTACAACACCTTCACCCTGGTCTCCCGAAATTTCCCATGTATCTCTCTAAAACATGATAGAATAGAGAACTAAAGGGGATATGTATGATTAAATCCCCATAAATCTCTAAATTAATATGAAACCTACACGAGGACCTTTCTACCATGTGGACAAACTACCTTAGTGAGGACCCTCTCCCTAATTAGGTACTTTAACGATACCCTATTGGAAACATCGGAGGAGACCCATGATGTCTTTTCTAATGCCTCATCCAATTGTTTTTACCCTGGTAGTCTATTGATTGAGGCATATCCCGCTCGCATAGTCCTATACCCCCTCTACAATGCACTTTAAGTTCCACATAGCACATGCATGACCCACTTGTGTGGCATACCTCTATCGAGCTCCAGTACCTAGGACCTATGTGAGTCACCCTTTGAGCCCCCTTCCAAAGCCACCTATGGAAGGGATCCTCTCTACTTGGATTCCTTGTCTGAAAGGGACCGAGATGATACCTCCATCAATATCCCTAGATTTACACAACCTTGGAAAGTGACACACAATTATGTCCTTCATTTGGGAATGTATTCTTATGGTTAGTGGTATCATGCACTTGTCTAGTTGGTCGGTCAGGGTTCTCATAGTGCATATGGGTATGTATCCCTATGGTCATGAAGACCCTTGGTCTAGGGACAGTGTTGGGAAATTTCTAGTTAGGATGATTATTATTTGGAACATGTCTGACCCTTCTCATCTCTAAGACCCAAAACCTCCAATTCCTAGTAGGGAGGGTGAAGATCACATTTTCTTTTCCATTCAATAGAGAATTAGACCCTCCTCTAACTGTATAATAGATTGTAGGGAATCCATCCTGGTGTAATCCCCTAGAATTTCCTTTGGAAGATTTTAGTCTTTCTCCTCTATACCTCTATATCCTTCACCTTCATTATTTCCTAACATTGGAATCTTATCCAATATATTGGGAATATATGGAAGTGTTGTAACCCTAACCTCTTCTGTCGCATCCCCATCCTCTTCCACTAGTGGAGGAGGAAAATCATGTGGTTTTTCGAATCTTCCACATCATCTTGTTTCTCACAACGAGCATGAATCATGTGATCTTAGAGGTCAGTGATGATAATTAAATCTTCATAATCCACCTCAATAGACTAAACTGTGAGCCTATGATTCCTTCTAGAAGGTATGTGTAGGAAGACAACTTAGGGCTCGATCTCAGTGGGCAACCTCTTTAGGAATAAGTCCCAATCATAATTCCCTTAATTAGGTTGTAATTCTCATGAGTAAACCCCGTGTTATGACCCAAAATCACCATGAGATAAAATTTCCCTCATAGACTCTTCAAAGTGGATATACTTCTCAAGAGTAAACCACGACCTATCATTTCAAAGGGTCGTACTCCCCTGTGAGATGTACCATTGAGGGCCTCCATAAACATGGGTCCTCACCAATGAACTGTGAAGGCTTTGATTCCCATTCAAACGGGATAATTAGGAAGCCTCCATGAGGTTCAATCCTAACATCCTATACTAAACCTATTATTTTGGGAACATCCCTAACATGGTCTAATTCAACTTGTAAGCTCATATTCCTTCCATGTTCCTTGGGCTATTTCAGAATAACCCCCACACTAAACCTTTTTACTAGGAACCTTCCTCCTAGAAATCCTTACCACATGACATTAAATTATATGGTTAGGTCCGCGTCACATGATCTTAAAAGGTATGATGTTCCCCATTAAGTGGAACTGAACTATGTGGGTTACTATGTTTTCACAATGATATGTAGGAATCCCATTTATGGGTTTGATCCTAGTATCAAGCAATTCTCATCTCCCTAGACAACGTTAAAATCCAGAGTGACATTCATCTACCTTGACGAAAATAAACTCCAGAGTGCCCCACTGTGTGGAAAGAAAACTAGAATCATCATAATTAAGACCAAATAATCTCTAAGTATTATATTAGTAGATACCATTGATGGGGAACCTCATATACATACAAATATCTTCATCAACAAAGAACCCCAAATACATACAGATGATTCTAAATTATACACATGATAATTATTGATTGCTTATATTGGGATAATTCACATCATACATGGGAATTAATAAAGGAGTCATGAACATATCATAAATCTATAAGAGAGTCCCAGAGTATGAAATAATTCCCCAAAAAATGGTATGATTGAATTCTGCTTTAATTTTTTCCTAAGCTGTGGGACCCAGCGAGCGTAGTCCGACATTTGCTGAGGTTTTATGGAACACCTCACAAACTTCAATTCCATTTTCACTATAACCCTAAGTTTTTTTCTAAGCCTTCATGACACAGGCTTAGCGGGTATACCTTGCCTTTTTCTTAGGCCACCATTTGTGAGTTTTCAACCTAACAAACATTATGCCTATTCTGATGACTCAATGTTTCTCTATTTTTTTTAACAGACTGATCCTTGAATTTTTCTCAGAGGTTCCCTTTTACAGAATTTTCCTCTGGAAAGTATGGAATCTTTTTCTTTCTCTGGAAGCTTACAGTTGTTTCAATAAAACTTAAAATTTATTTTTTCGGTTGAACAGCTTTGACCAAACTTAATGGGGTAGGTCCTTGAATCAGGACCATATTTTGGGAATTTTCTAATATCCTTCATACATGGATTAATAATTTTTCATGACCCTTAATTTGTGTATTCTGGACATTCATGAGGCTAAGGATCCTATCCAGGCCTACAAAGGTAGGAAAGGTCTCTCATAGGGAGGAATTTTCCTTTCATTGATGGCCATTTTTGTGGAAGACGTATGCAGAGCCACCGGGTCATGATATGCATATTCAAGATAAGGTTTTCTTAGGATACTGGCCTTCTATTTCTGATGGCCTGATAGAATTTACAACATTTTGAAATTATTTTGAAACTAGGAGCCACATTGGGTGGCTAGCCAAATTAGTGGTGCCTGAAGATATTAGGGTCATTCATGGAAACATTGAGTGGGTAACTATTATTACACATTTGTTTATTTCATGACGGAGAGATGGTGAATGATAATGTCAATTAAGAGTCTTTTTTAGGACAGGTGCACTTGGGAAGAAAGAGGTACATAAGTCGATATCCATGATTATTCCAAATCCGGGGGTGTGACAAGACATTAAAGTTATTTAAACATATGGAAGCTGGAAATGACTCTCCTAGGGACGAATTTCCCTTTGATAGATGGCCATTTTGTGGAAGATTTATGCAGATCCACTAAGGCATAATGTTCATCATCAAGAAAAGGTGTCCACATGATAATAGCCTTCCATTTCAATGGTTATTGAGGATTATGGACATTGGGATCTTCCTGGACACGGTATGTGACCTTCGACGACAGGTGTGACTGAGCATCAAAAAGGGGCATTTTAACTAAGATTCTTTGGGCGAAACCTAGAAACAAGTTGGGGAACTCATCTTTTATATGTGGATCAACTTAACACATATGGATGGAATATCTTTAGAATCCTCCGAAGAGACCAGAGATGAATCTTTATCATTCGTTCTGATATATGCAAGACATATGTAAGGATGAAAGTGTAAACCATGACTTTAAGGACCCTTTAATCATGATTGATGGGATGAGGCTTGGAATCCATTGGGAATAAGATGATATGAGAAGACTCTCCTAGGGACGAATTTTCCTTTGATTGATGGCCATTTTTGTGGGTGATGTATGCAGAGTCACCGGGGCATGATAAGCATAGTCAAGCAATGGTGTTTGAAGGGAATTTTACTTCCATATTAGATGGAATTGGAGGGTTATGGGGATTCAAGATTACTCAAATCACAGAGTTTAGAAAATGGTAGGAGTGTTTCCAAACATACTGGGGTTATCTGGTCTACGATTTAATCATGGAATCGGGTGTCCCTTACGTAGATCTAACTCATGCGTAGGGTGTAGCATTCGCTTCACCTTTGGGATACCTGGTTATTTATCATGACATGGCTAGGAATTACTATTCCTCTTGGGTGATAGAATTGTCACATGCATTTTAGGGTTGTGATTTTAGGACCAAATTCTTGGACTGTTTTTCCATAACATCATGGTGGATCTCTCACTGAAATACCTAATATCATTTGATCCATGCTCAGTGTGAGAAACAAGCAATTATGAGGATTCCATTTCATTTCTTAGGAATTGAAAAATCAGAATTAGAGGTCACATTTGGGCTTAATCCACTATTATGCAGTTTATAGTCATGCAGTGAGGAAAATTTTGGCCATACAGTTTAACGTCATGCGGTGAAAAATATTTTACTGTCATAAAGATCTCCACTAGTTTCAGGTGAATAGAAATCATGATATTCCTAGAATCCTTAGATGTGAGTGATGATAGATGGTATAAACCATAGCCCTGGGGGAAACTTGAATCAGGGGGGATGACATGGGGCTTGAAAGCCGTTAGGAATACTGAGATAGGAGAGGACTCTCCTAGGGACTAGTTTTTCTTTGATTGACAACCATTTTTGTGAGAAATATATGCATAGCCACCAGTTCATGATGTTCATAGTCATGGAAAGGTGTCTATAGGACACTGGACTTCCATCTCATATGGCCTTGAATGATCATGGGGACCCATGTTTTCCTAATGTATGGAGTGTGACAAATGGTAAAGATGTGCCTGGGAATGTGATAATACCCAGACCATGGTTAAATGTGAACTACTTGGAGCTTACCTATAGGTTTGACCCATATGTATAGGGGGAATCAAGATATTTTGACTTCTCTTGAGTGAGAGGCATGTGTGGAATCTCATGATACCATGGACTGGGCCATACATAACTCTCAAAGAATTTCACATTTTATTTTCATGCGATCGGACCTTTTATAGACTCCAAGTACAAGTATGACTTATGTATGGGGGAAAAGGGCAAAAAAATTTGTCAAGGCTAGACCAGGATTCCAAATCCAAGTTTCACTACATATCCTATGAAGGTAGGAATGAATCCCTATATAGTTCTGAATGTTCCCTACACGTGTTTTCTCGATGTGTTAGGGACACTTGAGGGAATTTTTGTTTCACTTGATACAGGTTTTGGTCCTATCATATTCCTCTATGATTTATTTGTGTAGGATAATCCTCACCACTGATCCTAATATCACATGAGTTATACTCAGAGTGAGAAACAAGGAGTGGTCATAGAGTCTCCCTCGTAAGTACAAGGAGGTAGAGAACATGATGGGGGAGTTTTCTTTTTTCCATCCTGGTAGGGCGGTGCCAAGATCGAGGATTGAGGTGCCGCTACATATCCTACAGGGGTAGGGATCAAGATGAATGTAGTTCTATGAGATATCATGTAGTTTATTGTCATTAGATTAGGACGTTTTATGCTACATAGTTTAATGTCTTACGACGAGAACATGGTTCACAGTTTAACTCCATGTTTTATGGATGAGTTTCAAACCATTTAACGTTATGTGGAATGGATGACGACTCATAGTTTAAGACCATAGAGTTTTGACCATGATATAGGAGCCTTTTTAACTCATATTTTAAGGTCTTGAGTTTGGACCTTATCATTTTGGGGCATTTTTACTCATATTTTAGCGTCATAGAGTTTGGACCATGGAATTATGGTTGGTTTTTACTCATAGTTTAAGGTCTTAGATCTCGGACCTTGGCTTCATAGTGTTTTTCCATTACTCATAGTTTAATGTCTTCGAGTTTGGACCATAAAATGCGGGGGGGGGGGGGGTTATGAATCATAGTTTAGGGTCATAGATCTTGGATCTTTGGCATTTCTATTATGTGAAGTATTTCTTCAAGAACATCACATTTGTAAGATCTTTGATGAGTTGCTCTTCCATTGAAATTAGGGAATATGCTCCAATAGAATAGACCATGTTTATGACATATGGTCCTTCCCACTTTGGATCAATTTTTGGGTGATTATTCTTGAGTATCATCGGGGTACTAGGGACTAACACCATTTCTCCTTTGAGGAATGATCGAAGGTGAACCTTTTTGTTGATGGCTCGTGCAATCCGATTTTGGTATATTTCAAAATGGTGCAGAGTATGAAACATTTTCTCATATAGCTATTCCAACTCATCAAACCATCTCTAGGATTGCTCGTTCAGGTACAGTTGGTTGTAAATGGCCACCCAAAATTATTTCACTTTGATTTCGATAGGTAACCCTGCCTCTTCCCCATATACAAGTAAATACGGAGTTTCCTGGGAGTTCATGCGGGTCATTGTCCGATAATCCCATGAAAGAGATTTTATGGACACAATTTCTTGTCTTTATCGACCATATTTTCAATTATGTTGGACAAAGCCTTGTTTAAATCCTCTATCTGACCATTGTCCACCACATGGTAATGGGACGAATGGTTCGCTTTAATTCGATACTCTTGGTACAGCTTTCCCAGCTTAGTAGAGTAGAAGTTGGTGTCGTTGTCCATCAGTATTGTATGAGGGACACCAAATATGGTGATGATTTTGGCCATCACAAGTTGATGAAGTTTTTCACCTCTACCTCCTTAAGGTTTACGACTTCAGCTTATTTGAAAAATAAGTCGGTCGTTGTGAGTATGAACATGAACTATCTAGATGTGGCGGGAGGATATTTCCCCACAACATATATCCCCCATGTGATGAATGGCTAGGAGTAGATAGCTTTATAAAGTATCTTCGGGGTGAGGTGTATGAAATTAGCATGAACTTGGTAGGAATGTCACTTCTTATTGAAAATGAATCAATCCTATATCATGGTAACCCAGTATTACCCAAGCCTCAATATTTGGTGAGAGAGATTTGTTACTGACTGGTGTGCTTAGCAAGCTCCAGCATGCACCTCTTTCATGAAGGTAGTAATCTCTTATCCATCAATACACCTGAGAAGGACTCCATTAAGGCCTCATTTTTAGAGGACCTTTTCTTGGTTTACCCCATTGTATAGCACAATGTTGACTACCCATCTTCGGACATGCTCCCTTCTAGACCTATCTGGTGGGAGTTCCCCATTCCAAAGGTTAATTTCAATAGAAAACATCCAACCAATGTTATGACCATAAGTCTTAATAACATGACTAATTTCATTGATTTCCTTCATATTTCTCTGGATAAATGGAAATACCATCCAGTGGTGAGCAATGCTAATAAATGGTTCACCCCAGTTGTGATCGGCCAAGGATGTGGCTTCATTTTCCAAAGTATCATCTTGAGAATTTTGTGACCGGGGGGACATAACTCAACATTGGTTCTAACGGTAATTTTACCATCATTGATCAAATATGGTTCATCAAAGAAACCAATACTTATTTCATGATATCACAGTCATTTTTGACCTGTTTGCTGACTTGCTCTTAATCACCCATTATTTTTAGGTGTTTGTCTTTAACTTTGAGTGCCAATTCCAGACTTGCAAAAGTGCTTGATACACCACTTCATTGTTAATACATCCTTCTGATATTAGGAAATAGTAAGGAAAGGTGTAATTTTTGGGAGATATGAGTATAACTCCTAGCCCTTCTTTCTTGATCTAGGGATCCTCCATCCTATACCTATAGGGCTTCAGGAAGCACCATATAAGTACATTTCCCATGGCTAGGGGTCCTACCGAATAGAAAACACCTCTTCATATAGATGTTTAGTATCCAACAATGTTGTATCTTCTAAGGGGTGATCGTCCAGGATGTCTTCTAAAGCATGTCCTTTTATGGCCTTCTGGGGAATGTATCGTATGTCAAACTATTGTAGTATGACCGCCCACTGTGATAGGTGCCCGTTTAGCATGGGACGATTGAGGATATATTTTAGTGGTTTGTATAAGGAAACCAAGAGGAACTCATGAAGCTATAGGTAATGATTGAGCTTCTGAATTGCAAAGATTAGGGCTAGGAAGTTCTTTTAAATCTTCGAATACCGAGTTTCAACATCGATTATTGTCCTAATGAGGTTGTAGAGGTTGTTCTCACTACTGGATTAATTCTTATACATTTGTAAGGAACCTAATGACAATTCTAGTGAAGTAACATATAAAATGATAGGTCATCCCTCAACTGGTGGAATGAGTACCAACGGGATTAGGAGATATCTTTTAAGATTGTCAAACCCTTCTTGACAATCATTACCCCACTCATACGTAACTCTTTTCATCATGAGCCTGGTGAAAGGTAAAAATTTACCTACCAGGTTGGTTATGAAGTGCCGAATATAGGCGAGGATCCCCTAGAGACCTCTCAGCTCAGTGAGGATGCAAGGTGGGGACATGCCATGTTTGGATTTTGTCTTATCATTGTCGACTTTGATGCCATGATGGTGTACAACTAAGACAAGGAATTTTTCCAAGGTAACATTAAAGGCTCATTTAAGGGGATTCATCTTTAAACTATGTTGCCACAATTTTTTGAAGATGGTTTTAAGTTCAATCAGGTGGTTTGAAAATTTTCGTGATTTAACCACCAGGTCGTCAACATAACACTCGATGAACTCTCCCATGAAAGTTTTGATCTTGTGATGCACGGTGCGCTGATATGTGGTGCCGACATTCTTTAGACCAAAGGGAATAACTTTATAACAGAACACTCCCTGAGAGGACCTAAAAGAGATGGATTCTTAATCTCTTCAGGCCATCAAGATTTGATTGTATCCAGAATATCCATCCATGAAGGAGAGGGATTTGTATCCAGATGTTGCATCGATCAACAATTATGTGATCGGGACCGAGAATTCATATTTTGGGAAATGAAAATTTAGGACCCTAAATTCAATTTTTATTCTAATATGTCCATTATTTTATTCGACAGGGAATATGTTTGCCAGCCAGGTCAGATATTGGACCTCGCGTATGAAGTTGGCTTTGATCGGTTTGCCAACTTCAGCTTCTATTTTGGTAGCATGCATCGGGTGGGTCCTTATAGCTTCCTATTTATGCACTCGGTGATCCTATAGTAAGCCCAGATGATGGGTAGTGACCTTAGGATTGATGCCTGAAATCTTTATTTAATTCTGGGAAAACATATCTCGATTCTTCTTTACAAAGGAGGTGTATGCCTTCTGTTCCTCGACAAGCATGGCCACACTAATAAGGGTGGTCCGTGAGTCATTTTTAGTTCCAATATTTATCTTCTTAAGTTCATCAATTGTGGTGGAGACACCTTCTTTGAATGAAGGAGGGGAATCTTTGAGGTCTTCTTCCTATTTTTCTTCTTCTTCGTCATCATCTTCATCATCTTCCTCTTCTAATGGAGAAAGGATTTTTGAGACAAAATATCCAATTTTGGAAGGGAAATTGTTTGATGCCTTAGTGTGTGAGCCAAGGGTAGTTTGATGTCTCGAGGAAGGTCTGAGAGAATCGTTGGTAGGGATTTTCTTGACTACATATGAGTCAGCTCACATTGTTGTGTCTTTGAACTTGGTGGTTGTAATAGAGACCATGAAGACAACTGAGTCTGTATCCGAGCTTGCCTCTGTGCATTCAACATGATTGATGGTAGTATGTACTCTTCCCCAAGTTGCTCGAGGGGGTTGGCGGGAGCCATCTCTAATACATTTATTGCATTGATCCAATCCATGTCGTCAGCCAAAAGATGTTTTTCTTCTAACTCATAGAACCCCTCATCAATATAATGTGACTCAAAAAATTTGAATGGGGATTTACTGGTGTGCAACGTCCTGTTTTTCCCATTAATGCAATATTTGTTTCACATATGGTATGAGGATGGAATTTTAGCATGTTGATGTAGACAAGGCCTCCCTAATAGGATGTTGAAGGCCATAATTTTCCACACCACTAGGAACTCGGAGTCCGTTATGAGATCATTGAGCCAAGTATTAATCTTGATTCATTCCAATGGTTTTTTCTCACTTTTTCATATCCTAGCAGAGTTATAGTGCAGGGTGTCAAGCTGTATTCATCATATCTCAGCTGATGAAGCGTTTGTTGTGGTAGGAGGTTTTCTTTAGAGCTGTTTTCGATGAAGATCCTTCGAACATCAATTCCATTTATCTTGATGAACACATATAAGGATTTGATGTGCCTTTTCATGATGGTGTCTTCATCCTTGTTTATTAAGAAGATGATGGTGAGACATTATTTAGGGCTAGTCTTCATCCAGTATACTTCAGCCGCTGCTACATCAGCCTCAAACTTCTGAGGATGTAGTAAGGCTTCGATGAGTGCCTCCTTAAGATATGTGGATAGGATCAATGCATCCAAGATTGAAATAATTTCTGGTACTAAATCCAGCTACATTAAAATATCATGTTAATTCTCTAAAGGTCAACACTTCCTGACTCGGTGTTTCTCTTTTATAGACACTTTTGGGGTTCAAACAATGGACATAGATGGTTCGGCCTCTTTAGTAGGGGCTGGAAGTGTTGCGGTCCTTTCCACGTTTGGTTGAATTAGTCTACCTGTATACCTTGGGATATTTTTTATTTTTTCCCTTGATGGATATTCCAAGATAATTGGGATTATATTTCTTCCAATTTGGGTGAAGAAGCATTCTGGTTCTTGTGGTGTCTCTAGGAGGTCCCTTCAATGAGTTTATGTGATGTTAATGGGTTGACTTGTGGAATAGCTAAAAATTTGACTCCTTCCACAATCGTACCTTCCCAGAAACCTTCAGCCCCTATGACCTCTTCCTCCAGCTCTCTGGTTGGGCATGGGGAATTCGTGTTTTTGGTCATAGTCTTCATCAGAGAAGGGTTCCATCAAGTGACTAACATTAATAGAGCCGAAGATCAGTTCTTGATCTAACATTGTTTCTGCCTGACCATCTCCATCTGATGGTTCCATTTTGTGGGACGGTTCCCATTGTTCCATTTGGTGGGGCAGTGCATGTTGAACCAAGACTGTTGGCATGATGTCTGAAAGCATCAACACTGACTTTTACATTGGTATAATCTCATATTATTGATCTTTCTTTCTTCCCTTCTAGCAATTAGAGGACCATGGGTGTGAGGATGATGGTTGTTCTATATTAGGAGCTTTTGGGGGCACATTTGGTTTTTTCAACTACACCTAGAGGATGTCATGGAATTAGTTAACGGTCTTCCAGGTCATCCAATTGTCTAAAATTTTCTCCTTCATAATGAAGACTATCTACCATTCCACTTTCTCTCTTGAGTATGAGGTATAAATATACACCACTTCTGCTGGTGTTGGGCCCAACATGACTTTCCTAGAATCCACCATCGTTTACAGGAGATCCTAGAGAACAAATCACTCCTGTATGGTATGTCCTAGTATTCGGTGGTATGAACAATAATTTGGATGGTCGTCGAGTCCTAATTCATCGTTACATTTTGGCTCTGGCATCCAAAGAAAATTTCAATTCATGGCATCCATGAAGTATTCGTAGACCTATTTGTCTCAGAACAAATAAAATTTATTTCTTTATTCTTATATCTGATTTCTTTTGGTACCCCATCACTTGTATGGCCAAGGCGTGGGTGGTTGTTTGTGTCCAGGGGGGTCCCACATGGTTTGGTGGGGTCCTCACAACTGGAGTTGGTTCTAGGGGTGGATTAAGCCTGAAAATATTTTTTTATGCTTTTCCCATTCTTTTCCCAAGGGCTTATGGGGCCACTCAGGACTTAAGGTTTTTCCATTGCAAGAAGTATTTTATCCTTTGAGCGATGGTCAAGAAGTCTCTAAATCCACTTGTGTACTTCAACAAGATGAGCAGCATTCTCAATTCATCTTGAAGGATATCGATGCACATGGAGAGCATCTCATCCTCGGAGAGTGGCCGGTTTAGGGAATACATCAGGCCCTTTTATATGGCAATGATGTCTGAGAATCTTTCGTTCTCTTGCTACTTGTTGTTCATGAGATCACTTATCGTCATCTTGGGAAACATCGAACTAAAATGGAAGATAAAATGTCTCCATAGGTCCTCACATCCTGTAATTTAATTGGATGGTATTCTAGTATACCATAAAAAAGCTGAGCCTTCTGGGTTCGTATGAAGCACCTGAGCTTTATGACTTCTTACTATTCTGGAGTACCCATCATGGGATCGCAATAAGATGGATAGTTCATCAAATGTTTTTTCGGGTCCCATGATCCATTGAATATTTGTAATATGGGGTTTCCAAAGTTTGAAGGTTGTAGAACATTGCTCACCCACTCGAGGTAGGGTTTGCGATCTGGTTTTATCAGACCGTGCCACCCCTCCATGGCCTCTAGTCGAGCTGTTAAAGGCTTGACGGTGTTAAAGAGAACTTCATGCATGTCCTGTCAAACCTGATCTAGAGCTGGTGCGGCAGTGTCCAAGACTGGGTATGCTGGTGCTACTTGAATATTGGGTTGATACCCTATCAGACATATCATTTGAGTTTCTACCTGTATATATTCTGGTTTCCTTCCCTGTGGGTGGAAGTCTAAACATCCTTCTAGGTCTGGGTTGAACGGTCCTCCGAGCTGGGATTCATTCACCGGAATGAGTGCCTATGGGAGGGGAACCTCTTCCAGGAGTACCTGCTGACGTTCCATAGGGGGAACACATCTGACAAGGTAACTCCCTCAACGTAGCTCAGAATTAATTCAACTGGGATCTTTCATTTATTCCTCCTTCCTGGAGAACCTTTCCTCGAGGGTAGGGATTCATTCTCATGGGGATGTGGAGTCAGGTCATAGGTGACTTTGGATTTATTTTTCTCTTTTTTTAGGATTTCGTGGGGGAGGTTACGATGGTTTAGTTAAAGGGGTGCCCAAATTTAAGATCGCCCTCTAGTTATGGGTGTGCACACCATCGGGCTCAGTGTGGGATGCCTCTAGGTGGGAACCATATTCATTTGCTTCCAATCCCCCTACATCATTTGGTATGATATTCATGGGGTTTATGATTACCACATTCACTGAGGCATACCACATTGGGGGTGGTGTACTCTGTGCTGAATTGTAAGAAGGATTTATGCACCCTTTGTGAGACTTGATCCTTCTTTTTTGTAGTATTATTGGGGTTTCCTAGTGAATATTGACCAAAATGGATCCCTCATATGACCTCATAATGTTCTTTTGTCTTGAAGGGTGAAACCCACAAGAAGGGGTGGAACAAGTAACTCCTCTCTCCATCATTCATCCTAGAGGGTGGAAGATAGATGTCTGATTTGCAGGGAATTGAGGTAAATCTTCCCCAAGCCCTGGGGGATGGGTTCATTCATATTTTCCTATTTATTCATTACGTATTGGTTTTTCTGGTCTTACAGGTGATTTTTTATTTAAAAATTCCCCCAAACCTTGGTGCTGGTGTTGTTACCCTATTATGGTGGTAGCTGCCGCTATTTCCGGCCTTTAAATTTTACATAATTCCACATGGGTGTGAGATGAGTATAGAATTGGGCATGTGCAGAGTATATGGCTTTTTGAATACATGGGAACTAATTTCTGGTTGTATTCCCTGAGGTGGGAAGCCTACTGAATGTTCCTTGTTGCATGAATCAGAATCATTTCAATGTCTGGATCTCTTTGGACTTTATTCCTTTAAGACATAATGTAGGCTGATTTTTGTTGAGTATCCCATCTTTTCTGAGCAGGGGTTTCACTTTATTGTTTCCCTTGGGTGATGATATTGCAGGACATCATTTCCAATGGGGATTGATGAACGAGACATGGGGTGAAGTGAAAAGATCCATGTTATCCCCATCCCCAAATGGGAACTCCAGCCGGGGAATTTCCAATGAGGAAAACCAATTTATTTAGTGCATAGGTGAAAGACAGTTCAAGATTTTTCTTTTGACTTTATGATTTAGGATTCCTTAAAGACGGGAGGGCTTCAAATTCAATCAGACGGCGAAGATCCCCTATCACACTGACATGGTCCACGTACCCTTCAAAGGGTTTGAATTTTTCTTTCAGCTTTCAAAGAGTCATCCATATGTTGAGGAGAATGTCATGCCTTCATTCCCCCAATAACAATCATGGTATGTCAATGTGAGTAGTTCCCATAGGCTAATACATCACTGGTACATTATCCCTAGCTAGTTGTCTTCTCAAATGAAACATATCATGCTACTGTTATTCTGAAGGCTCCTCTACTTGGTATGCCCAGCTTGACTGGTTCATAATAATTTAATTCCATGAAACTGGGCTGGTGGGAGCCTTATTTATTTACAGATGGTGTGGGGGTGGCTTGGAAGATGAGCGTGGCCCCGAGCCATCCTCTGGTTGAGAAAGAATATCTCTCGTTATTTATGGAGTGCCCAATGTGTCTGAATCCTTTCTAAACACCTCAACAAGGGACGGGTTTATCATACTGGTTCCATCAAGGGGAGGACCTTCTTGCCAATATGAATTTTGGTAGTGAGGATGACCTTTGCAAGGGGTGCTGCGATGGTGAGGGATACCATTGCAACTTTATTCCCAACTGTAGGAATTTTCATTACGGTGTATACCCTGGGGAGGACCTTCAGGGAGGGACATAGAAAGGGGGGCCTTATTACTTGTTGATTTCACTGAATGGAGTACCTTCACAGCAACTATCATCCTAAGGAGGGCCGTCGCAATGATAGTCATCATGGAGAGGACTACCATCATGGCTTAATACCTGACTGCAGGGAGAATTTCTTGTAGTGTACATCTTGGAGAGGACCTTTAGGATGTACATCAATGAGGGTAGTACCTTCTCATTGCTTGATGATACTATGGAGAGGACCATCATAGAGACTTTCACTGTGGAGAGGGCCTTCATAATGAATGTCATAATGGTGAGGACTACCATCATGAATTGACGTCTGACTACTGTGAGAAGCATATCTACAGCGTATACCCTAGGGAGGACCATTAGGGTGGATGAAAACAAGGGGAGGACCTTATTTCTGTATGATCTTCATGTCGCGGGTAGGGATACCCCAACATGCATCAGAAGATAGGCTCTCGTGATCGATCATTATTGACCCACTAAGTGAGCCCCCGTGGGTGCTATGTGGAGGACCTTCAGAGCTACTGGTATTGACATTGCGAGGAGGACCTTAGAAACTGATACTTCCACTTCCATAATTTGGTAATTGAATGAAAGGGTCTTGATAATTTATGGATATATTTTTGAGTGAGTCAAGAACCCCATCCTCCAATAGAGCAGGGTCATGTATGTGCTCTTCATTTTCCGGTTTCCTTTGGCACCTATCATTTTTGGGCGCTATCTTATGGGTAACTGGGGCCATATTCTATTGATAATGGCCTTCATATATGGGTCCCTATATTTTTTTTTCTTGTGATTTCATTTGGATACATAGAATGGAATATTTAGTTTTTATAGGGATATATGTTTGTATTTGAGTGGTCACTAAGTTGGACCAATGTCCCCCATTTGGAATGGGTATTTATTCCTGATCCAGTTTTCCATATGTCATGGTATATTTTCATCGACCCTCTGGGACTAGATCAGGGATGCATAACTACTCCGAAGTGACTAAATCATTATGTGAGGGAGTCATTCTACTCGAGGAAACCGGGTCGTAGGCAGGATTTCTCGACCTTACTGCTGATGCAATGATATCTTGGCCTGTTTGGAGGATATGGTCTGGAATAGATGTCTGATCTTACATAATTTACAAGATGTGTTTGGATACATCTTTGGTCAAAATGGGTATGAAGTCCCATTCCGATGTCGGGGTAGGAGTTTGTGCCTTCCCTGGTCCTCCATGAGTTGCCAGTGGATACTGGAAGTTCTCCTGTGTCAGGATTGAGGAACGATTTTATCGTCGTTGGTATTCTCCGGTTTCCACTGTATTTGACTGGTGGTATTCATATTCCTGAGTGGGGTTTTTTATCATCTCTATTTCCAATGTATCTGTATCACAGACTTTGTATGCATCCTCAGAAATTTGACTCTACTCGTATTTGGTTTCCACCCTATTTGGATGGCGGACTAGATATGCATCAGCAAGTATTTGTGCCTGCGTATAGCTGATTGTATCCCTATTTATATGGAAGGATTGAAATGAATTAGAAGGTATTTGTGCCTGCATATAGTTGGTGTCAACCTTATTTGGATGGTGGGTTTGTTTTGCATCGGTAGATATCTACATCTGCATGTAGCTTGCCACTCTATCTTAACGGAGGGACCGACGAGCATCAGTAGGAATGTGCATGTGCTAGTATCGTGTGACCCTATTTCTATGGGGGGATTGAGTGGAGAGGGTAGATTTGTGTGTCTTCCTATTGAAAGATGTTTCATTAGTATGATAGAGATGCTCCTCAGAAACCAGGGTGATAGTGTGTTCCTGGTTATATATTCTCCACCATTGGCAGACAGCCCGAGGGGCCCGGGTCTCCTGGACTTTGGAAGGTGCCCTTGGAATAAGGTCCTCCTAGATGGGAGGAGGCTTGGTCATCTGGTGTCAGCGGCAATGCTCCCTGGAAAGGGACCATGAGTAGGACCCTTGTGTAGTTGAGATGTAGTCATCAAAAGGGACTTCATCTTCCTCCCCAAGGTAAGGGAGGTAGTCGCTGTCATGTTTCAGGGATAGGATCCCAAAACAATTTGAGATGAACACTAGGGATGCCTAGTGCTGGGGTTCCAGCAGTGGCTGAAGAGGTGGCTAGAGGACCCTTCCAGATTGGAGGTCTTTTCTTATAACCTCCTGTGTGGGGATAGTACCATTTTGTTGGTACTCTTTGATCAGTTCATTGGATTACCAACGTTGAAAAATATAGGTAGGTGAGGGGTCCAACTCTTCCTTGAGGCCCCGACCACCTGTGGGATCATTGATTCATGTGTTTGAATTGATCGTTGGGATTCCATTTGGATCAAAGGACACTATATGGGAACCTGTGATATACATATATGACATACATACCACAAACATTGTTAAAATAGCATTCCATTAAACATATGCATATTTGGAAATATTTCTTGGCCCCCATCCCCTTTTATTTTTCTGTGGGGTGAATGGTCCTGAGTGGGGTAAGACCACCACCTTGTTTAAGGATTCACATCAGGTTCACCATTTCTGTTCTTCCCCTGAGGTGGAACGTTTGGCGTATACTAGGGTGAAAAAAATGGTCAGACATGCAGTATCATTTTGTCTTTTATCATTGGGGTAAAACCACCTCCTTGTTTAGGTTTTAATGTTTTCTTAGGGGTTTTCATGATTTTTTTATATGTTTTTGGATTTTAAGGATTTTATTGATTTTATGGTTTTTAGGTTTCTTAAGGATTTTAAAGGTTTAAAGGTTTTTTAGGGGCATTAGGTTTTTTAGGTTTTTAGGGGTTTTATCATTTTTTTCGTTTTTAGTGGTTTTATGTGTTTTTAGGGTTTCCTAAGTGTTTTTAATGTTTCTTACATTTCAAGGTATTTTTAGGGATTTTTTTGGGTTTTGAGATTTTTTAGGGGTTTTAGGAATTTTTATGGTTTTTAGAGTTTTAATTTTTTATGGATTTTAGAGTTTTTTTTAACATTTTAGGGGTTTAAATGGTTTCATAGTTTTTAATGGTTTATAGGTTTTTTATCGGTTTTAGGATTTCTTAAAGGTTTTTAGGGGATTTTATTATTTTTATGGTTTTTTGTGTTTTTAGGGTTTTAGGGTTTGTAGGATTTTATCATTTTTTATGTTTTTAGAGGTTTTTTAATGTTTCTTATAGTTTTTCAGAATTTCTGGGTGATTTTACATATATTGGGTTTGTTTTGGAGTTTTTAGTATTTTATGGTTTTTAGGGTTTTTAGGGATTTTGTGGGTCGTTTGGTTTGTAGAGTTTTTTATGTTTTTAGGGTTTTTATGTGTTTTTAAATATTTATTTTTTTCTTAATATTTATTATTTTCTTAAGGGTTTTTACATTTTTATGGATTTTTTAGATTTTTTTGGATTTTTATCACTTTTAGGGATTTGAGGGATTTGACGGTTTTATGGGTTTTTATGGGTTTTATGGAGTTTTTGGGTTTTACTGTTTTTAGTGTTTTTTAGGATTTGTTAGGTTTTTAGACATATTTATTTTTATTACATGTTTAATGGGTTTTTATAATTTTTAGTATTTTTTGGGGTTTTTGGGTTTTAGGAGTTTTTATCATTTTATGGGTTTTAGGTTTTTTCGGGTTCTGTGGGTTTTAAGTGTTTTTATTTATTTATGGTTTTATTGGGGTTTGTTAGGGTTTGGGGTCTTTTATATTTTGGGTTATTTTTATGTATTTTTTAGTAATTTTATTCTTTTTAGGGTTTTAGGAATTTTTATTGTTTTTAGGGTTTTATGGAATTTTGAGGGTTTTTTGGGTTTTTTGGGTTTTTGGGGTTTTATGGTTTTTTTTATTATTTTAGTGTCTTCATATTTTTTAGTGTTTTTTTATCATTTTTAGGGATTTAAATGGTTTTTAGTGAGTTATCGGGTTTTTATGGGTTTCTGGGGTTTGAAAAGGTTCTTAGGGGTTTTATGGGTTTAAATGTTTTTTATGTTTTTCTGGTCTTCTCGGTTATTTTAACATTTTTAGGTTTTATGGGTTTCAATGGTTTTTGTTTCTGACATTTTCTTTTGGGTTTTCATGATTTTAGGAGTTTTTATTTACTATGTATTTTTAAGGATTTTTAGGGGTGTTATAGTTTTATATATTTTTTAGGAATTTTAGGGTTTTGCCGGGTTTTTATGGGTTTTAGAGATTTTGAGGGTTTTTTATACTTTAATGTATTTAATGTTTTTTAGAATTATTTAAAAAAATTTGGGGTTTAAAGGGTTTATAACGTTTGTAGTCATTTTTAAAGTTTTTATGGGGATTTAGATATTTTAAATTTTTTGGGGGTTTCTATGGAGTTTAGTGTTTCTGTGGATTTATATGGTTTTTAGAAGTTTTTTTTGGGGGTTTAAATATTTCTATTTTAAAAATTTTATCTTATGTGTTTTTAGGATATTTTACATTTTTAAAGATTTTATATATTTTGACCATTTTTATATGTTTTTAGGGTTTTTTTATTATTTTCAGGGGTTTTAGGGTGTTCATGTTTTTTTTGGGGTTTTATGGTTTTTCAGAGTTATTATGGTCTTTAAGGATTTTTAATTTTTTTTAATGTTTTAATATTTTAAATGGTTTTTAGATTTTTTGGGAGGTTTTTAGAGTTTTTATATGTTTTAGGGTTTTATGGTTTTTTGGGATTTTTATAATTTTTATGGGGTGTTGGTGTATTGAGGTATTTTTATGGTTTCTAGGGTTTTTAGCATTTTTTAGGTTTCTAGGGGTTTTAAGTGTTTTAGGTTTTTATGTTTTTCATATGGTTTTTTATGTTTTTAGGTATTTTTAGGGATGTTTTGGGATTTTATTGTTTTACTAATTTTAAGTGTTTATTAGGTTTTTAAGGTTTTTTTAATGTTTGTAGGTTTTTTTGGTTATTCGAGGTTTTAAGTGTTTTTAGGTCTGTAAGGTTTTCACTGGGGTTTTTAGGGTTTTTAGGGTTTTCTGTTTTTAGGGGGGTTAGGGATTTTTTATAATTTTTATGGTTTTTAGTGGCTTCGTGGATTTTGAGGCTTTTAAGGCTTTTAGGGTTTTAGGGATTTTTGGGTTATATGGGTTTTAGGGGTTTTTTTAAATTTTTTATGTGTTTTATGGTTTTAGAGTTCTTTAACATTTTTCAGGGATCAAAGTGGTTTTAGAATTTTTTGTTGTTTGGGTTTAAAGGGTTTTTTATGTTTTTAGTGGTTTTTTTCTTTTGAGGGGTTTTAGGGGGTTTTAGGGTTTTTTGGATTTTTTGGGCTGTATACAATTTTAGGGGTTCTAAGCGCTTTTATGTCTTCAAGGTTTTCTTATGGGGTTTCATGTTTTTTAGTTTTTTTATGTTTTTATGGATTTTTAGTGATTTTCTATGATTTTTATGGTCTTTAGGATTTTTGGGGTTTTAGGGATTTTTTAGTTTTTTTTCTTTTTCAGGTTTCTAGCAATTTTAGGTTTTCAATGGCTTCTAAGTGTTTTTAGTTTTTAGGGTTTTGTTAGTATATTTCAATGTTTTTGTGGTTTTATGTTTTAAGGGATTTTTTCTGGGATTATTTAGGATTATTATGGGTTTTTAGAGATTTTTTTTTTGATTTTTAGGATTACTATGTGTTTTTAGGGTGTTAGGGATTCTGAGGGACTTTAGATTTTTTTTGGGTTCTTGGGTTTTTATGATTTTTAGAGTTTTTTAAATTTTAATGATTTTTAGAGTTTTTAAAAGGCCTTTTAGGATTTAATGGGGTTTTGATGATTTGGGGGTTTTTTTTGGTTTTTAGGGCTTTTAGAGGTTTTAGGGTTTTAGTGATTTTTTGGTTTTTATGGTTGTCTTTGTTTTTTAGATTATTTTGGGTTTTTTTACATTTTATGGATTTTTTGGGTTGTGTGGGTTTTAGGGTTATATGGGGTTTTAGGGGTTTAATGGTTTAGTGTTTTTAGGTTTCTTAGGGGTTTTAAGTGTTTTCCAATTTTTATGGTTTTCTTATGTTTTCTTATGTGTTTCTGGTGTTTTTATGTTTTCAGGGATTTTTATGGATGTTTTTTTATTTTTATTGGTTTTACGTTTTTAGGAATTTTGATCTTTTTAGGGGTTTTATGGTTTTAGGGGTTTGTAGGGGTTTTTTATGTTTTTAAGGGTTTTATGGTTTTTAGATTTTCTAACATTTAATGGTGATTAATGGGTTTTTAGAGTTTTTAGTGTTTTAGGTGTTTATGGTTTGTAATGGTGTAAAAATATTTTTAGGGTTTTTTATGTTTTTAAGGGGTTTAGGGTCTTTGTAGGGTTTTTAGGTTATTTTTTTAAATTTTTTACCTTCTATAATTGTTTTTTTAGGTTTTAATGGTTTTCTGAGGGATTTTCTGGGTATTTATGTTTTATTTGTGTTTTGAGGGATTTTTGGGGCATTTGATATTTTTATTATTTTTACGGTTTTTAGGGGTTTTGGGGATTTTGAGGGGGGGGGGGGGGGTTGGGTTTTTGGGTTATTTTGGGTTTTTATCATTTTAAGGGGTTTTAAATGTATTTAAAATTTTATTCTTTTCTTAGGGGTTATCATGGTTTTTAAGGTTTTTAGGTTTTTAATGATTTTTAGGGATTTTTTAGGATTTTTAAAAAAAAATTATTTTAAGGGATTGTGGGGGATTTTGGTGTTTATAAGATTTTAAGGTTTTATGTTTTTTTTGTGTTCTTAGAAATTTTTTATATTTTTAGGGTTTGTAATGTTTTTGGGAATTTTTTAATGATTAAATGCTTTTAAAATATTTTTAGAGTTTTTAGTGTGTGTTTTGGTTTTTATGGGTTTTGAGTGTTTTTATTGATTTTCATTGTTTTTATGGTTATTTGGGTTTTTTGCGTATTTCATGGTTTTTAGGGTTTTTAGGTTTTTTTGTATCTTTAATGGTTCTTTGGGTTGTTAATATTTTTTAGTTTTTGGGTGTTTTCTGTTTTTATATTTTTCTAAGGTTTTTTTAGGTTTTCAGGGTTTTTAGGTTTTTTTCATTTTTCGGGGGTTTTAATGAATTCTATGGGTTTTTATGGGTTTTGGTATTTTTAGTGTTTTTGGGGATTTTGAGGGTTTTTAGGGGGTTTTATGTCTTTTAGAGTTTTTAGGGGTTTTAGAATTCTTGGATATTTTAGGGGTTTTGATTGTTTTTAGGTTTATAATTTTTTTTTCCTTTTTTGGTTTTTTATTGTTTATTACGTTTATAAGAATTTTTAGGGATTTTATATCATTTTCTTTAATGTTTAGGGTTTTTTTGGATTTGAGGTTTTTTGGGGGTTTTATAGTTTTTTTGGCCATTTATGTTTTTTTGAGTTTTTTAGGGATTCTAAGAAATTTTAGAGTTTTTAATATGTTTGCTGGTTTAAAGGGATTTTAGATTTTTTTAGTGGGTTTTTAGAGTTTTTATGGGTTTTTAGAGTTTTGTTGTAATTTTTTAGAATTTTTATGTTTTTTAGGGTTTTTGGGATTTTGAGGGGTTTTAGGGTTATAGGGTTTTTTAGTTTTTTTTCATTTTTGGGGTCATTTAAATTTTTAGAGTTTTTAAGGTTTTTAGGTGTCTATAATGTTTTTTGCGGTTTAAAGTGTTTTTAGATTTTTTATTGGTTTTTAGGATTTTAGGGTCATTTTGGGTTTATTTTTCTTTACATTTTAGGGGTTTTTAATTGCTTTTTGGATTTTAATGTTTTTGTAGTGTATTTACAATTTTTTTTCATTTATAGATATTTTTTTGGATTTTTTCATATTCTTAAGCTTTTTATGATTTTATGAGTTTTATGATTAATAGGGTTTTTAGTGTTTTTATGGTTTTTAGCGTTTTTAGGGTTTTTAGAATTTTTTTTAGGTTTTTATAGAGGGGTTTAAATGTTTTTAAGTTTTAAAGGATTTTTTATGGGTTTATATATATATTTTTTGGTTTTTAGAATATTTATTTTTTTTAGGTATTTGGAGGGGTTTGGGGGTTTTATGGTTTTATGGTTTTTTTGGTTATATGGGGTTTTTGAGTTTTTTTAGGGTTTTTAAGTTTTTTTTATTTTTTATCATTTTTAAGAGTTTAAATGGGCTTTCGAGTTTTTAGTGGCATTTACGGTTTTAGCACATTTGGGGGGGTTATGGTTTTTAAGGGTTTTAGGGGTATTTAGTGTTTTTATGGTCATTTAGGGTTTTTAACATTTTTAGGTTTTGTAGGGGTTTTTTGTTTTTTAGGAAATTATTGTTTTCTTAGGGTTTTCAGGGTTTTTAGGGTTTTTTGTTTTTAGGGAGTTTAGGGATTTTGGGGATTTTTATGGTTTTTTTGGTATTTTGGGTTTTTGAGGGTTTTAGTGTTTTTAGGGTTTTAACATTTTTAGGTTTTTAGGGGTTTTAATTTTTTTAGTTTTTATGTTTTTATTTAGGGTTTTTAGGGATTTTATGGGTAGTTAAATTTTTTAGTATTTTATGGAATTTTATTGATTTTTTGGGTTTTAACAATTTTAGGGATTATTGTGGTGTTTAGGGTTTTTCGAATTTTTTTGTTTTTTGGTTTCTATGTTTTCTTTTAGTTTTTAGTATTTTTATGTCTTTTTAGTGTTTTTAATGTCTTTAGGTCTTTAATGTGTTATTATATTTTTTAGTGGTTTAATAGTTTTTTAGGGGTTTTAAAAAAATTTGGGGTTTTCATGTATTTCAGGGGTTTTTAGGGTTTCAGGGTTTTATTAGGGTTTTTAGGGTTTTTTTGTTTTTTTGGAATTTAAGTATTTTTTAATGTTTTTATGGCATTCTTAGGGTTTTTAAGGGGTTTTATGGGTTCAAACATTTTTAGGAGTTTTTAGGGAATATTTAGGATTATTAGGGGGTTTTAGGTTTTTTAGATATTTTATGGGGTTTTACGGTTTTTAACATTTTAAGCATTATTATGTTGTTAGGGGTTTTAGTTATTTATATGTTTTAAGGGTTTCTTTGGATTTTCAACGTTTTTAGGGATTTTTAAAATTTTAGAATTTTTAAGGTTTTTCTGGATTCTTATTGATTTTTAGGGTTTTTAAGGATTTTGAGGGGTTTGGGGTTTATATTGTTTTTTTGGTTTTTCGGGTGTGTTTTTTAGTTTTTTTAGGTTTTTAGGTTTTTTAGTATTTCTTAACATTTTGAGGGGTTTTTAGTGTTTAGTGTATTTTTCAGGTTTTATGGGTTTTTAGGGTTTTTAGAGGTTTTATGGTTTTAAGGGTTCTTGGGTTTTAGGATCTTTTATGGTTTTATGCTTTTAATTGTTTTTTCAGGTTTTTAGAGGTTTTAGTGTTTTTGGTTTTCATGGTTTTCTTACGGGTGGTTATCATTTGTAATTATTTTAGTGTTATTAGGGATTTTGTTTTATTTTAATGGTATTTTAGGGTTTTTAGGGATTTTGAGTGTTTTTTGGGTTTTTAGTGTTTTGGGTTGTTTAGGGTTTTTAGATTTTTTTTTGTTTTTAGTGATTTTAAGTGTTTTTAGGTTTTCAAGGTTTTCATAGGGGTTTTCATGATTTTTATAGTGTTTACATTTTTAGGGATATTTATGGTTTTTTAGGATTTTAGGTTTTTAGGGTTTTTTGTTGTTTCAAGGGTTTTTGGGTTTTATTGTTTTTGGGGTTTTAGGATTTATTTTGAGTTTTTATGTGATTTTATGATTTTTAGAGTATTTTTAACATTTTTAGTCATTTATAGGATTTTTATAGTATTTAGTGGTTTATGGTTTATAAGGATTTTTAATGGTTTTATGGTTTTCAGGGTTTTTATAGTTTCTATGGGTTTTTAGGATTTTTGGATCTTTTGTGGGATTTTTTGAGATTAAAAAAATAGATTTTTTGGGGTTTTAAATTTTTTTTTTAAGGTTTTCTTAGGGTTTTTCTGTGATTTGAGGGATATTTTTGTTTTTAGTGTCATGACCCGACCCTACCGGTCTCGAGCCGCAACTACCCCAAGCCCACCTCCATAGTCCAGGGGCTGGCGACAAGCGCCGAAAGTGTAACGATCTTGGGGAGGCCTTCGCCTACATACCTGTATATGCACACACATCCCACTCGATGCAGAAGTGAAGAGTAAAAAAGAAAACCAAAAGACAAACAACTATAACCCAACCACAGTCATACATCAACTTCTAAGTAGAACAAGTAAAGTGCAGAAATGTACTGACAAGATAACTAAACAGAAAAAGGGAAAAACACGTGCCCAGCCCGAAAGGTTCCACAACCCGGAAACAGGTAAACAAAAGTAAATAGCTGGTGAGTCTCACACCTAAAATTCCTACTTCGAACATTGGACACAGCCAAAGCTCATGTGTCTTCTACGCTCCTTCGTAGTCTCGATCAACCTATCCATTGTCTGCAAAGGCACACCAAGTGCGGGAAAAGCCCAAGCATGGGTGAGTATAAAGATACCCAGTAGGATGCCCCAAAAGCTCAATGGAGCAACAATGGAGGTACCAAAATAGTGAGCAGTAGACAGAACAAGGAACGGTTAAAGAGTACAGTATATAGAGTGCAGCTCAACCCAACAAAAGAAAGGAAGTAGACTCGTCCAACCAAGAGGAGCTAGACACGGAAGGCACGTGGCATACCCTACATGTATTCACCCCTCCTAGAAGGATAGTAACTGAAGCTAAAGAGTGGAAACAAATTTAGGGTTTACTTATATATATATGCTCAACAAGAAACTTGAACGAGTGTGTAAGGGGATCTCCATCTCCAAGCTCTGCCCAGGAAAAGTCTCCACAGTTCTAGGGGCATCCATCACAGATGCCCCAAAAATCTCTCACTAGAAGCCGTCTCATCGCTAAGTTGTACAACTAGGGTCCCTCTCTAGTAATAATAGAGAAAAGTCACTAACTAGCCTCATAGAAAGGGCTGAGTCTAAAAGAAGTTGTCAGGTAACCCACTTCCAAGCCCAGCTGGAGGGGAAACCCTAAGAGGTTGTCGGGTAACCCACTGCCCAGCCCCGCTGGAGGGTAAACCCTAAAATCAATGGGTAACCCACTGCCAAGCCCCGCTGGAGGGTAAACCCTGAGTTCAATGGGTAACCCACTGCCCAGCCTCGTTGGACGGTAAACCCTGATACGCCGGTGGGTAACCCACTTCCCAGCACAACTGGAGGGTAAACCCGGAACTGATCTGATAACTCTGCACTGCCCGTACCATCTCTGGGTGTCACTAACATTTCCACCTTGGGTTGGTTCGGAGTGTGAAAAAGTAATCTACAACCAATGCCCTTTCATGTTTCCACATTTAATGAAATCTTGAAAGAGGCTCTGCATGCCCAAACTGATTACACTGCTGTAATCCTTGCGGAAAAACACGCAAGATAGACTATTTACTTGTTTGAAATGGACTCCCTATGAAAATGTTATTCAACAACGCTTTATACCCATACGGCATCTCATGGAGCCCACACCTCGGTCTCGAAAAAAAAAGGTCGGGTAAACTGCACCATCTCGATGCTCTCTGGAAAACACACCAAAACGACTAATCATTCGCCCGGTATGGAAGTCTGATGAAAAAGTCACAAAACGCTACTCACAGCTTAAAAGACACCTCGTGGGACCATGCCTCAACACTGGCTTCAATGCCTGAAACCACCATGGAATACATCATCTCCTAGATAGGGTTACAATGCTGCTGACGGTGCCTAATACAAACTCCAAATGTGCTCGCACCTTCCGAAAGAAAAATATCGGCGAGGCGCTAAACAATACTTAACGGCATGTCGCGCCACCAAGCCCCCTCTCTTGGGAAATAAAAATCCCTAAGACCATCTCAAAAACTCCCTCTAAAGCCGAGGATCGCGTCTCCATAGATTGCATGAAAATATGACACTTGGATTGAAATTTACGGGTGTTTAAACGCCTATGGACGGAGACGGGGTGGGCCGGACCGGTTCGGTCGGTCCACCCCCTACAAACCGGCGGTCTGTGACTCGGCCGCCCGGACTTCCCGGTCCACTGCGGCCTGCAGTCCGCCACGTGGGCCACACTGCATCACCTCAGACCGGCATGAGCCGGTTCAACCTTTCCCCCATGATACCCGCGATACGCGGGTCTCGGTCTCCATCTGTGGTCGCGATGACCTCGGTCTTCGCCCAGACCGCTGACCGCCGAGGAGTCGCCCCACGCCGGGCCACCATCCAAGACTGCCTACACGAACCACTGAAGACCCTCCACACTGCCTCTTAGGAGCTGTGCCCCACCGCCTCCTAGGAACCACCACGCTATCGTCATCGCCCGCCGGACCGCCGCGCCGAGCCGTCAGACAGCCCTGGAACCGCCTGAAATCCAATGTTTGGCCGGAAAACATCCCAGGGTTCCCCCAGATGCCCCAGGACTCGAATTTTCGATCCAAAAAGAGAGTTGGAAATCTTGGATTGAAACCTACACACCTAAGGCCTCCTCTCAAAAAATAAACAATTAGACTCTAATATTTTGGTTTGAATATATCAGTGGAATTTTAAAACGAAACGCACAAACCTACCTCGTTGGGCGTAGCCTGTCACTTCAGAAACGGTCTACCTTAGCCACCACCGCCTTTCCGGAGAGGAGGGGGAAGCTTGAAGGAGGTTTCCCCATTTTGGGAGAGCTTTCTCCATAGAAGTAATGAAAGGGGAAGAAGGGGGAAGGGGTGGAGGTGTTTAAGTATGGAATTAATAAAAATTTAATTAATTTTTAAACACCCACCAGTAGACCCGTACCCAAACTTTCGACGGGGTCAGGTTTAAGTTGCACTTAGGGTAAAATCCATATTCTGAGAGCAATGGCTATCTCATAATTTTAAACCGAGCCTCAATTCAGAAGTTATAAAGTTCACGCCTGAGGCAGCTAAATGAGGAAAATGCCCTTGGTGGCGTTTTTCACAGAAGGGTCACGCCCGCGAAAGTTACACCCCTCCTTGGGTAAACGGCACACTCTGAACTCAATGGTTCCCTTGGTTTTCCCATCCGAGAAACCATTTTGCAGTTATTATGTTTATTTGGCATGTCTATTGTGAACGCACTTAAAATTAAATTCCGGATACACCAGGGCTCGGAATCGCATGCCATCTGAACGCCCTTCTCTGGAATAACATCATGAAAATTTCAAAGTCTTATAGGCTCAAACCCGGGTTACTTAATCATTCCATCCTTCATGATTTTCATCCCCAAAAAACAAAATTGCAAAAACAACTCAGGATACTGAGCCCGCATCTAGCTCTCTCATTCCCAGGTTCCCTCCTGCACCCTCCCGTGCTGCCACAGCACACGAACCAAAGGAATGCTCTGTCCACGCAGGGTCCACTCTTTCCAGTCCTCAATCTCCACTGGGTGCTCCACAAAGGTGGCTCCATCCTCAATGTCCATCTCTCCCCAGTCGTTGACGTGTGTGGGGTCATGCACATATTTCCTCAGTTGCGACATGTGGATGGTGTCATGCACCCTCTCTAGCTGTGGGGGTAGAGTAAGATGGTAGGAAACCTTTACAACCCTGTGCATGATCTCAAAGGGCCCAATGAACCTTGGGGAAAGCTTGCCTCCCCGGCCAAACCTTTGTGTTCCACGCCTCAGGGAGACCCTCCAAAAACATGGTCTCACTGCTTGAACTCCAAAGGCTTGCGATGATGGTCTGCGTAGGACTTCTGTCTACTCTGAGCCACCCTAATCCGCTCACGAATGACCTTCACCTTCTCCATCATCACCCGCACCAACTCTGGGCCCATGAGGGAGGTCTCCCCAACCTCCGTATAGCACAACGGTGACCTGTAGAGTCTCCCATAAAGGACCTCGAAAGGTTCCATGCCGATAGTAGAGTGGTAACTATTGTTTTACGTGAAATCCACCAAGGGAAGGTGATCCTCCCATCTTAGGCCAAAGTCTAACATGAATGCCCAGAGCATATCCTCCAACACCTGGATAGTACACTCTGTCTGCCCGTCGGTATGGGGGTGAAAATCTGTACTCATCTATAGTCGAGTCCTTAATGCCTCATGCATGCATCACCATAAATGCGACGTAAACTGCACATCACAGTTGGGGATGATCGTCAAGGGTACTCCATGAAGGTGGATGATCTCTTGAACGTCCAGCTACACTAGACTCTCCACCGTGCTCTGCTCCCTGATGGTAAGAAAGTGCGCCGACTTCGTGAGTCAGTCTACTATCACCCAAATGGAATCGTGGCCCTTTGCTGTGCACGGAATCCCGGTGATTAAGTCCATAGATATTGCATCCCACTTCTACTCTAGGATATCAAGGGGCTGCAACAACCCTATCAGAACCTCATGCTCTGCCTTCACCTCCTGACAGGTTAGACATCAAGAAATGAACTCAACTACTCTCTGCTTTATTCTAGACCACCAAAACTACCGAGGAAGGTCTCTGTTTCCCTTTGGAATCGGGGATGACCTCGTTTATTGAAGGTTCAAACATTTCAATCAATTTATAATGGGTTTGTTCGTAGAACCAAAAACATCCAATGATTCCATGTCCATTTGGACCTACATTACAATGGTAGGTGCTCATTAGTTGTGAACTGATGAGGCTTAGAAGTTTGCATTGGTCAAGAGGATGGGAGTTCGGACTCATCACACCTTTTTTAGGGGAATTATTGTCTATTACAGGACTTTCTTTATATATTTAAGTTGTGTTCTTGAATCCATATTACATTAACAAGTATAAAATGAGCTTTCCTTTAGTCTAACAATCAATGATTGCTATGTTAGAAATTTAGAGAATCTTTTATATGTATTCGAGGTTCTTCATCGATGAAGAATCATCTATATTTGATAGAGATTCTTAGTTGATGGTATCGTTAAAATACATAAAAGTCTCTTGGTCATTATGATGACCATGCTGGTTTTAAATCCACTCAGTGGGGCACTTGAAGTTTATTGTCATTTAGGAGGACATGGATTATTTTAGAGTTGGGATCGTACCCGTTGATGGGCTACCTACATATCCTTTGTTTTGGAAAAGGAATCAGAACCCACGTAGTTCGACTAAGGAAGTATGATGATTATTCATAATTTATGGCTCAAAGAAAGAAGTCATGATTACTTTTACACTCTAAGCTCACGTGAGTCATGCTCGATGTGAGAAACAAGAGGTATTGGTGAAACCAGACAATTGTGCCACTAAATATGCAATGATGTGGGGCTTATGTGTTTATAACTGCCCAAAATAGATGAGCATTAAGATTTACTTCAGGAACGAAATCCATGAATATGGTCCATAAAGGTATATGTACTTTATGGGGATTTGGATACTCTAATATTGGGGCTTACTCCAAAGGAAGATGCCCAAGTTAGGAGTGGACTTATGATTGGTTTTTACTCCTGAGAAGGAATCGCAGATCAAAACGAGTTATGAATGGTTAAGAGAAATTAGGACTGGGGCTTATTCCTAAGGAGGAGGTCTAGGTTAAAGGGATTTGAAAATTAAGGGACTTGGGGATTACTCCTGAGGAGTATGCCCATAATTTTGGGAATTATGAATGGGGATTACTCTTAAAAAGGAAGCCCATATTTGAGAATGGGGCTTACTCTTGAAAAGGAGCCCCATATTTGAGATTGGGGCTTACTCCTAAAAAGGAGGCCCAGGTTAAGGATTCTCTCATATTAAAGGATGAGGTTGAATGAATGAAATATCAATCTTTAGTGACATAAAGATCTATAAATCACTAGGTTTTTGAGAGATGTTCCACGGAGTTCCTTTCAGATAAGGAATCCAAATCAATAAATCATTCCATAAATAGCATTGAAGAGTGTCCTGATGACTGAATCATGAATAGGAGAAGTGGCATGGCATAAGAGGGGTGAAGTGGTTAGGAAAGGAACCCAAAAAGGTAGGGGTGCGCAAGTCCTGGCAGGCGCGCAGGTACTGCTTGGGCGTGCAAGTCCTGGTCGCGCAGTTATACCTGTGCGACTCATGGGTACTTGCACTATTTTCATCCCTTATGGTAATATTTGGGCGAGACTTGGCTCAAACACTTGGTATTATCCATAGAGGCTTTCCCGAAGATGGCGCGCATGTTCTGGTGAATAAGTAGGGCGGCATGCAAGTGTGTTCATTTTCTTTAAGGGAAAAAACAACTTAGGTGCACAAGTGTTAGTGAATTCTAACACTTAGACCTTACTCCTCTTGTTTAGATCTTCCATTCTAGGTAAAAAATTACCTTAGAAGAGTTCGGAAGACCTGAAGAAGAGACTTGGGCATTCAGAGCTCTGTCTGTGAATTCTAGAAAAATTCCTCACAAATGGGGGGCCCACCGAGGTTATTTATAGGCTGGAGAAGACCCCAGGCGGTTATCGTTTAGGGAGTTCAAGTCACTTGCGCAAACATTGTGTGGCGCGCACATATACTTGCGCGACAATGATGGAACCTGTGCAAACCTTATGCATTTGAAGCCTTGTTCATGACTTTGTCGATTTTTGATGTTTTTTTTAATGGATTAATCAATTTGTGCAATGTCATTTCCCATTCCATTGTTTTAGACAATGTGATGAAAAGGAGCATCAACAAATTTCCCCCCTCAGAGTTGGATCTGAAAGAAATGGGGATTTGACTCTGAGGAAAAGAAGAAAACTAAAGGAAAGGCGGCGTGAAAGTGTTCAGGGTGAAACACTTGGTGCGCAGGTTCGAGACGTGTAGGGCTGGTGCATTCCGGGTGTAGCACGCTGGGTGTAGGCGCACAGGTGGGCCGACGGGCCTATAAATAAGTGGTCATTCGCCGCGCATCACATCTGATTTCCGGATTTTCGAGCTCTCGCCGCGCATGTCCTCTTCGACGTGCAAGTCGCTCATATATTGATGTTTCTTTGCGGCCGTGTTGTTGTCAAGGTAATAGGACTTGCGTGGTGATACTTGCACGCCAAAAACTTTCGCGCTACATTAACACTTGCGCGACACATCCATACTTGTTCACCAAGCTTAAGACTTGCGCGCCTTAATGCCTTTGCCATTTTTTTAAAATTCCTTCACAAATTTTATGAAAAATCAACATACTTAAAATCTAATTTATTCAACTTTTGTGCAAAATCAATGGCTCTTAGAACCGGAATAGCTGATGAACTGGCTAGCAAGCGGATTGATGATATGATGAACATTATCGGCCACGATTATTATACCTTCAAAAGTAGCAATCTTCCGGATTTGGCTAAGTATCTGAAGAAATATCATCGCGACTTCCCCAAAGAATTTATTTTCTTTTGTATGGATATGGTCATCTGCGAGAAGTTACTATTCTGGAAGCAAAGAACTATCTCCCATTTTCGTGGTTTCAGAATTATTCCAACTTTGCTTCAGAAAATATCTCATGTGGAGGAGTATTTATAAGTACTAGAACAGTGGAGAAGGCCGACATGATGCATCATAGCCCTTGTACGCCAGATCTGAAACCTCATATGCCTGAACTGTGACCACATTGTTATCCTTCAATATTCCAAAATGCTCAGATGGATCAATCCAAAGGCTGGAAGAAAAGTGGGGACTTCCGTCCTGGGGGAGGTGTGAAGCCAACTTGGATGTGGGCATACAGGGTGAGACAAACCTGTACATAGTTTGTCGAGGATCTGAAAGGAGTGGTGATATGAAAAGCTGTTTGGGTTGGGCAAACATATGTTTACAGACATGATAACTTCGTGCCAGAGATACTGAGCCACTGGAGCCCAGAAACTAATTCTTTCCATCTGACTCATGGAGAAGTAGCTGTCAGTCTGTGGGATGTCCACAAGATCTCAGGGGCTTCAATTTTGGGTGATATGTTTGATGAATTCATTCCTCCCAAGGTGACATGGAATGATTCAGAGAAGACTCTTGCTTTAGCTCAGGAATTATTTAAGATCTTCCACAGGCTTAAGAGTTCAAGGACCTCGTTAACTCATTCTAGAAAGGATATTCATCCGGAGTAGTGGATAAATATATTTCTTATTGATAAGAAAAATAAGTATCCAAAGGAGAAGGAGTCGAAGGAGAAAGGATCCAAGAAATTGAAATCCAAGGATAAAAGGCCCAAACATCCTACCACCTTCCCAAAACCTGAGAAGAGGGGTGATCCTGGCAGATTTTGGCCAACTCTAGAAGTAGGAGAGTTTGAGAAATGGGGATATAAGGTGAATCAAAGGATCCCGAAGAGGACTCGTCTAGAAGGCTTCTTGGCTTTGTGGATCAATGTTTATCTCTTGCCAGTCGGGGATTCGAAGGGAGCCATCAGGCCAGGGACCTTCATCATTGCGGCAAAGTTGGCTGAGGGAAAAATGGTTGGGTTGGATACCCCAATTTTAGGAAAGATTCACAGGAGTTTACTTCATGTCTTCATGGGTAAATCTCCTTTAAGAATAGTGGGATCATTCCATGTTTTATGGGGATGGATTTCCACTCACTTCAGGACTTACAATGTACATAATTGATTAAAAATTCCTAGATGTTCATTCATGTCGTTAGTGCAAGAATTCACTGGAGTTGCTCCAATAGATGTTAATGCCTATGACATGAAAGTGAGGCTGAGCATGTTTAAGGAATTAAACTTCTTTCCCTATGGAAATTCTCTAACCAGGTAGTTTGTTGATGATGGAACATCCCATTTGGATCTGATGGCATACATGCTAGCTTGTAGAGATGGTGTGCTAGTTTCCAGGATTCACAGAGAAATTATATGCGAGGCCTATGCTCCATATAGATTTTCACATCAATTAAAGTGTCTACAACAGATTGTTGTATCTCCCCCAGTACATGTCAGGTTAGAGCAACATCTGATGGTTTCTTGGAAACTGTGGCTGCTGATGTCAAGGGAGAAGACTGGGGTAGTATTTGATCTACCAGTTGAAAAATTGGCACATAACTTGACTACATTTTATTCTGAACACTGGATAGCATCATACCCAAAAGGGGTATTGAATCACCCAGTTTCTCAGGTGGGGAAAAGGAAGAGTACTGTAGAGAAAGAAACCCTTCCTAATGATGGTGATGCTTCCCCACCTGAAGCTGATTCGCCTCACTCCTCCTCTAGGACTGATTCACCGGATTCCCATGATGGGGATGATGAGGCACAACCAGTGGAAAAGCGGCCTCGTGCCCGATATAATCCTCCGGTTAGAATCAAGAGACCTACTCCATCAACTTCGGGTGAGTTTCATCATTGTGGTAATTTAATCACTGCTACTTTATAAATCAATAAGTCTTATTTTCTTATTCTCTATCTGTAGTTGTAGGAGCTGGGAAGAAATTGAAGTCAAAGATTTTAGGAACTTCCTCGCAGCCTTCATATATAAGACCAGAGGCTATCCATTTATGGAAGAGTTTGTACTGTGGTACTGAGACCGCCTGGCTGGATTTGTGTGAGGGCTTACAACTTCCTGGAATAGGGAATCTTCTGGCTTCTATAGATATCCAATACGAGGATAACCCCAATGAAGTTCGGGATTACATCAGAGAGCTAGAAATGCTCATTTATGACACTGATGAGTCTGTTCCTATCACCAGGCGGGTGAAGGAGATGATTGATCGTGGCTCCACTGAGGGGGATCATGGTTCTGGAGATGAGGAGTGGCATGATTATGTGGCTCCTAAAGATGTACGTTTTCATTCCTTATTTTCTTTGAAACTTGATTCCAGTCGAAAATTTGTTACTTAAGGAAGTTATTTTTTTCATCTCGCAGCTTTCAAAGAAAGGAATTGAGGTTCCTTTGCCACAGTATAGCCCTGGTGGTACTGCCATCGAGACTGCTGCTGATTCTCCTCGCGAACCGGGAAAGATATCTCCAGGCCAGCATGCCATGAATGAGGCGTTAGACATAGCTTTTCATTCTCCAATCCAAGTGCCAATAAGGGAGACTGCTAATACTCCCAAAAAACCAAAGAAGCAAATGCAACGAAGGAGGAAGTCCACAGCTAAATTCTTTATTAGTAGTCGTAAGTCCTTCGGGTAATCATGAGTCTATACCCATGAAATGGTTTCTCATATTTCTGGGAATTGCAGGGGATTCTTCAATTTTCCCTCTGAGGGAAAGGACTGATCCTCCCTTAAGGACCACGAAGGGTTTTTTAGAACAAACGCAAATTCTGGCTGACATGGATGCTTCTGAAAAAAAGAGCCAACAAATATTCCTAGCACTGCTCCTGCTGCTGCTACATGTGAGATGAACCTGCACTAGAATCATTGGCGGCCGTAGCACCTGAATCTTCCATCCTTCCTAAAGAAGCTGTTCAACGTCAGGGACCACAAAATGAGGGTCTCCAAGAGGATACTTCAAATGCTCCCACTGGTGAGACTAACCAGGATTCTGAAATATCATTGGATGAAATGATGAATCGCGACATGCCTTTCGAAGAATTTTATGATCATGCTAGATTATCATGTGATTTAGAAGACCTTGGGCGTGAGTTTTATCCTTCTCCCAATAAATTTTCTTATAATTTACACATCTAATCAATACTGAATATAATATGCAGTTCCATCCATAGAAGCTGCTGAACTGCCAATGCCTGAAGTGAGTGTGTACATCGATGTCAACCCTACCAATGTAGAAACATTATCTCAAGTGGATCTAAACCCAGTAAACCCTCATGAGACCCATCTTGAAAATCCTGTTGAAACTGGGGAAGATGTGGAGGAGTCTTCTCAAGCTACTGATCTACTGATAGGTAATGATTGGACTGAGTTTCCAAGATAGACAACCAACTTCCATTATTCTATGAAACTAACCATACTTTTAATTGATCAAACAGGGCTATCAACTTCAATGGATAGAACTGGAGGTGAGGTATGAACTTCATTCAAAACAGTAGTAGAAGGTGAAGCAACCAGGGTTAGGGGGGAAGAAGCAGAACAGGGCACTTCTTTAAGTGCATTAATCCCAGATTACATGCTCCCCCTGTGATGATGATTTTGAGTCAGACCCAGAGGTGCTTAAGGCGCTCAACTTCTCACGACGCAAGGCATGGAACAACATATGGAAAATCATATCTGAGGTGCCTTTAGAAGAGCTGTCATCAAAGATTTCCCTGTTTTCATCCTAGTTTATCATGCTAGGACTTGGTGGTTTTGGATACCAAGAGATCCATACTGCGGTGAAATAAGTCATCTTCAGGAGGGAGAAAGAGCAAAAGTGTCGCGAAGATCTGACCGGGGTGAAACTGTCAGTCAACATCGGTGAATTTGAGGCTTTGGTATCTCAATATGAGGATGACTATGCTTACAAGATGAAGGATCTGAAGCATAAGATCAAAGAAAAAGTCGCTCATAAGATGCACCTTCAGCAATAGTTAGATGTTGTTACTGGGGAACTTGACCAACACAATAATTCATTGGAGTGAGTTCAAACGAATGGTATGAACACCATTGTGGATGCCAAGAAAGCACTCCATCAGGCTGAAAAGAGTGAAGTTGGTCGGGTTCATGAGCTTCAAGTAGCTACTGATGAAGCTCGGGATGTGGTTCATCAATTGAAGACTTATGTCGATAGCCTTTTGTAATTTCCTGGAAAGGGGAAGAGACTCCAATCTGTGGATTTCCTTCTAATTCTTGTGCATCAAATGAAGAACTTTTTCACCTTTAATCATTTGTGCACCTATTTTCCAGCTACCTGCTTTAAATTTTACTGAATCCAATGGGCCTAATAAGCATAGTTTTATTTTTACTAGGATTATTATAAATAACCCTACAAACTTTAAATCTTTTAATTTCTCAATATTACGTAAATCATATAAAATGTATGTTTAGTGAGCTGGAACTTGACTTTTATTCACAATTCCTTTGTCTTTTGTGGGCAGTTTAAATTCATGCATGTCAGACATGCGGAGGCTAATGTTTAAGGTCGAAAATATCTTTGACCGAATGAATTATAATTGACTCAATTCTTTGACAATTTATCTGAAAACATATTACCATACTCAAATATGAGGAAAAAATGTAAACTATGGATTAAGAATATTTGAATATGAGGAATGATATGAAAAGGAGCTAAAAGGCATTAGAAGAAGTAGTTTCCAAGAATGAAGTTACTATTATTTAACAAACCCGTTAGGGGGTTGAATTATGCTGGTCCACCTAAGGGCATTGGCTGCATAGTCAAATAAATAGCATATTTTGGATAACAAGTCTGTTATGTAGACTGTTTATGCAAGGTTGACTATGGGCACGTGCTGCATAGTCAGGCAAAATAACTATTTGAATTTTACTTTCCTAGTTCTAAAAAGTCGGTGAAAGTTTATGGAGATTCAAATTTACCAACGTATAGAGTTTTTTGTAAGGAAAGAGGTACTTGAATATGGAGAAGATATTTCCAAACAAGATTATCGAAGAACTTGATGGATATCACTCCTATGAAAGTCTGACCCAAACGTCAGGATATAGAATATAAACCATAGACATGAATACTTTCAGATCAGGTAAAAGAATATGGGACAAATATGTTAAGGATGACTATTTTTGCGGATCCCTATATACTGTCATTTAAGACCAATAATAAAAAAAGAGGCTTTCTTCCCAAGAATGAAGTTACCAATATCCGACAAACCCGTTAGGGGGTTGAATTATACAGGGCCACCTAAGGGCATTGGTTGCATAGTCAGATAATAGTATCTTTTGGCTGACAAATCTGTTATGGAGACTGTTTATGCAAGGCCGCCTAAGGGAACGTGCTGCACAGTCAGGTAAAAGAACTCTCAGAAATTTGACATTTTTGTGACTAAAAGTCAAGAAAAGGGTTATAAAGATCTGAAAATATTTAAGGTTAGGATTATGACACATAAAGATGGGTATTGTCCAATGTATACAGAGATACAAAGATCAATGCTAACCATAATCATGTTGTGAATGGGTCCTGAATTAAAATGTTGGACTTCACTACGTATCTCATAAGGATGAGAATCAAGCCATACGTAGTTCTTAAACAACAGTTTAACGTCGTGTGGGACAAAAGGATTAGAGATCTTAGTTTAGGTTCATAGAGCTTGGACAATTATAAGAAATACACAGTGTGTGTTTTCATGGGGACTTTTCAGCTAAGGGACTGAATGTGGAATTTGGGGTTAGGCCCAAAGAATTGGGGCAAGATTCGAGGGACACTCGAACATTCATACGTATCCCATAAGGATGGGAATCAAGCCCACGTAGTTCTAGAACTACCCTCTGTACAAATTTGGTTCGTACATGTGAAGGATGAAAATGGACTTTAGTGCAATGATGGTTTATCCCAAGATAAATGTTTTCGGCATTTCCATGTATGCATGATGTCATTGAAATGAAACATGATTGAAAAATAAATGTAAATGATGGTTCCCTCTCAGGTGAGGGTATCAAAGAATATTTTTAGTTTATTGTCATACTGGACAAAATATTGTTGCATAATTTAACATCGTATAGCAAGGATGAATGTGAATCAATATAAAGATATTTATTCTAGGGGCGGTTTCATGAATCAACATCGTATGATATGGAGGTGAACCAATCTGAAGAGATTGGTTTTGGGCTTGAACCTTGGGAGGTTGCCTACGTACCTAGCCTGGAAGGCAAGGATCAAAGTCTGTGAAGTTTAATTAAATAATGAATTAATGATCAAGTAGTTCTTGGGGACAACGACCTGAAAAATGATGTTGGGAATTATGCGTGGTTAGCAGCCCAGAGAGAGTGTTATGGTTGAAATTTTCTCTAAGCTCACGTGAGTCATACATGGTGTGAGAAACAAGGGGTAACAACAACCTTAACGATGCACATTTTAATGTCATATAAGGCATATAAAGGGACTATGCAGTTTTAATGTCTTGCAGTTAGGACTATTGGTGTTGCACAGTTTAGTGTCGTGTAGCAGGGACAAAGTACAGTTTAATGTCATGTAGGACGTATCAAAGGAATTTCTATACAATTTAGCGTCATATAGTTAGGACGATGGAGACAACATAGTTTAACGTCCTGTTGGACAAAATGATGACTGTACAGTTTAATTTCATGTAGTAAGGACAAAAGAGTACACCATTTAACGTCACGTTGGACGTATTAGGGACTATTTTTATAGTTTAACGTCATGTTGGACGAAAGTAACACAAATAGTTTAAGGTCATATGTATAGACCATTGATAATGTCATTTAACGACATGTTGGACGTAAGGGGTGTTTTCACAGTTTAACATCATGTTGGATGAAAAAGGGACGATACAGTTTAGTGTCATGTTGGACGAAAGTGAGAATAGTTTAAGATCATATGCATGGACTGTGGATGGTGCAGTTTAATGTCATGCTGGATGTAAGGGACTTTTGTACAGTTTAGCGTCATGTAGTTAGGACGTTATAGTTTAACGTCATGTGAGACAAAAAGAATACAAATAGTTTAAGGTCATATGTATGGACTGTTGTTGTATAGTTTAACGTCATATAGAAAGGACGATGAAGGGGACATAGTTTAACGTCATGTTGGACGCATGTGAAAATAGTTTAGGGTCATATGCATGGACCGTTGATGATGCAATTTAACGTCTTTATAGACAGTGGTGCAGTTTAAGGTCATACCGGACCAAGGATGATATATTTTGTGTTTATACAAAATACTTCTTAAAAAATATGGCATTTTTTGGAGTAGTGATGAGTTCTCCATCCATCGAGATTAATAAATAAGCTTCATTGGAGTAGACCCTATGTATTGAGTATGGTCCTTCCCATTTTGGCTCAATATTGGGAGGTTTCATTCCTAGTATCACTGGAGTTCTGAGAACTAATACCAATTCTCCTTGAGTGAATGAATGAAGACGAACTTTTTTGTTAAAAGCTCGTGCGATTCGATTCTGATAGACTTCCAAGTGGTGCAATGTGCACAATATTTTATCATCTAACTGTTCCAATTCATTCAATCACTTTTGAGATTGTTTATCTATAGATGATTGATCACAAATGAAAACTCTGAGCGAGGGTAGTTGAACTTCAATTGGCAAGACTACTTCTGTTCCATATACCAATGAATATGTAGTTGACCGAGTTGCAATGCGGGTGGTAATCTGATAAGCCCATAAAGCATGAAAGAGTTTATCAGACCATGATTTCTTATCTTTATCCACCGTTTTTTGTAGTATATTTGACAGAGTCTTGTTGAAAGATTCTATCTGGCCATTGGCCGCAGCATGATAATGAGATGAATGGTTGGATTTGATGTTGTATTCTTGATACAATTTCTTCACCTCAGATGATCAAGAGTTGGTGCCATTTTCTGTCAATATGGTATGAGGGACACCAAATCTGGTAATGATGTTAGACTTGAGGAAGCTAACAATTCATTCAGAACTGACTTCCCTGAGAGGTATTGCCTCTTCCCATTTGGAAAATAAATCAGTAACAGTAAGAATATACTTAAACTGCTTGGCTGTAGCTAAAGGGTAAGGTCCCACCACATCCATTCCCCATGTGGAAAATGGCCATGAGTATTTAGCTATATGAAGAAACTCTGGAGGTTAATGAATGAAGTTGGCATGTACTTGGCATGAATGACACTTCTTTGTGAAATCAACACAATCTTGTATCATTGAGGGCCAAAAGTATACAAGACTTCGAATCTGATCAGACAGTCTATGTCCAGACTGGTGGGCACCACAGACTTTTTCATGCACTTCTTTCATGACATCCATTATCTCCTAACCATCAATGCATCTAAAGATAACTCCATCAAAACCACATATGTAGATAATTTTCTCTAGGCGATCTCGGCTATCATAAAGAGTAAAATTGACCACACATCGCTGGATTTGTTCTTTCTCGGCTCTATCAGGTGGAAGTGTTCCATTTTGAAGGTATTCCCTGATAGGTGACATCCATCCTATAATATGACCATACTGTTCAGGAATGGGACAGATTTCATTAATTTCCTCTGTTATGATTCGAACATAAGGTTAAATTGCACGACAGTGGGAAATACTAATGGTTATCTCATCCTGATTTGGATCTTCCAGAGTTGTGGCTATATTAGCCAGTGCATCAACTTGAGCATTTTATGATCGCGGGACATAAGTAAATGTCAGTTCCGAAGGGAATTTTGCCATTAACTCTCTCACGTAATCATATAGAGGGATTAATTCTTCTTTTCTGATGGCATAATCCCCATTGACTTGTTTGATTACAGGTCTGAATCACCTTTCACCTTTAAGTGATTCAATTGTGCTTGAAGCACCAATTCCAAGCCTACGATGAGAGCTTGGTATTCTACTTCATTATTGGTACCACATTCCCACAATAATAAGGAATAAGGTAACACTGCCTTTTTTGGATAAATGAGCACAATTCATAAGCCAACTTTGTTGAATTTAGGATTTTACATTTTCCTCCCTGTTGGACTTCTGGAAGCACAATCAAAATAAATTTCTCATGCCTGAGGACTTTCTTGGATAGAGAAGACTTCCTCATTAGGGAGTTCAATATCTGAATATGTGCCTTCCACTGAAGGGTGTTCAGCCAGGAAATCAGCCAGAGCTTGGCCTTTTATTGCCTTTTGAGACACATACTAAATATCAAATTGCTGGAAAATAACTACCCACCTTTCCAGACGTCCTGTAAGCATTGGACGACTAAGGATGAATTTTAGCGGGTTATTGTGAGATACCAATTGGACCTCGTGATGTTTCATATAGTGTATCAACTTTTGAACTGCAAATATTAATGCCAGGAAACACTTCTCAATACTTGAATACCAGGTTTCTGCTTCAATCATAGTCTGACTGAGGTAGTAGAGGCTACTTTCGTTCCCAGCGTCATTCTTCTGAGCAAGAAAGGCACCCAATGATCGCTCTAGAGCTGTCACGTAGAGGATAAGTGGTCTTCCTTCAACAGGTGGCATGAGTATCGGTGGACTCAAGAGGTATTACTTGAGAATATTAAATGCTTCTTGACAATCTTCAGTCCACTAATAAGTGACTCCCTTCTTCATCAATTTGGTGATTGGTAAACTTTTGCCTTCCAAATTGGAGATGAAACGCCGAATATAGGCTAAGTATCCTTGATGTACTCTAAATTCATTCAAATTTCGAGGAGGTGACATACCAAGGATTGACTTTTTCTTCTCAGGATCGACTTCAATACCACGATGGCGTACAAAAAAACCGAGAAATTTTTCGGAGGTTACCCCAAAAGAACATTCTAAGGGGTTCATTTTCAAATTATGTTGTCGAAGATTGCGAAATATGACTTCAAAATCAGCCAAGTGATTATAATGTTGTTTGGATTTAACCACCAAATCGTCTACATAGAATTCAACAAACTTAGCTAGAAAGGGTTTGAAGATACGATGCATGGCACGTTGATATGTAGCGCCGACATTCTTTAATCCAAAGGGCATTACCCGGTAGCAAAACACACCCTGAGGGGCTCTGAAGGCTGTGGATTCCTCATCTTCTGGGGCCACTCAGATTTGATTATATCCGGAATATCCATCCATGAAGGAAAGTGCTTCATAACCAGCTGTTGCATCAATTAAATGTTCTGTAATCAGAACTGGGAAATCACCCATAGGACAATGCTGATTAAGAACTATGAAATCGATTCAAACTCTAATTTGTCCGTTATTTTTCCTTACAGGAACAATATTAGCCAACCAATTGGGATATTGAACTTCTCTGATGAAGTTATCTTTGAAAATCTTATCCACTTTAGCTTCAATTTTGGAAGCATAAGTTGGGTTTGTTCTTCTCGCGGCATGCTTAAATCCTCGATGTTCTTCTGGTAAACCCAAATGATGAGTAGCAACATCAGAATCAAGCCCGGTAATTTCTTTATAGTTCCAAGAAAATATATCTCTATTTTTATTTAGAAAGGAAATATACATCTCTTTCTCTTCAAGAGTCATGACCACACTGATTAAAGTGGGGCATGGATCTTCTTTTGTACCCAGATTTATTTCTCTGAGTTCATCCACAGTGGTAGAGATACTCTCTTCAAATTATAGAGGAGAATCCCTGAGATCTTCCTCTTCTTCTTCTTCATGTGTTATTTCTTCCATTTCTACTTTCATAGTAGATGATAAAGCAGAATTTTCATGATCAGAAGAGATGTCAAAATTTCCACATCATGAAGAAGAAGCTTGAATTTCCGACCCGATTGATGATGAAGGGTCTTCTTTGGGTAATAAAGAGGTGATTATGGATTGAGAATCAACATCATTTCTCTCCTCTGATGTTTCTATAACTTCTTCTAGCCTAATTGGCAAAGTATAGACGTGTTGTATTTCAGCAGATGAAATGAAGACATCACCATTTGGGCTTTCATCACTGCTTGGAGAATCACCAATTTCTCCCTTGTTGTCTGGCTTGATTGTCATAATTGAAATTATGGATCTTTCCATAATATTATTTTGGTTTGGGTCTATCTTACCAATTTGAATGATAGGAAACACATAATATATAATCACATGCGCAAATGGATTTACTGGAATCTTTTCCAAACCATACGGAGCATTAACTTCGATAATCTCCTTTGTTCTGGATTTCTCCCTTCCCTTCATGTGATAGAATTCCACCTCAATGTATTGAGACTCACTTGTCTTGAATGGGGCCTTATCACCATACAATATCCCAACTTGAACATCGAAGAAATATTTGATACATTGATGGTATGATGAAGGGATATCTGCATGTTGATGTAGCCAGGGTCTTCCAAGAAAGATGTTGAAGGCTGAGTCTTGATCAACAACTATGAAATCTGAATTGGATACAAGATCTCCAAACTGAGTTCTGAGTGTAACTTTGCCCAATGTTTCTTGTTCATTTTTATCATATCCTTGTAACATCATGGTAGAAGGAGATAAATCAGATTCTGTGAGGCCCAATCGACGAAGTGTAAGAATGGGCATGAGGTTGACTCCTAAACCATTGTCAATGAATGCTCTTCGGACGTCTACGCTATTGACCTTTCTAGATATGTAAAAAGGTATAATATGCCCAAGCACAACATCATCTTCATCTTCATGAGTAAAAGATATTATTGAATGGCATTCTGCAGGATTATTCTCTATGTGATAGACCTCAGCTGCAGCAATTTTAGTTTCAAACTCCCGAGGACTTGACAAAGCCTCGATTAGTGCCTCTCGAAGATCTTTTAAAGATTCAAAGTATCTAGAATTGATAACATGGCTGGTAATTGGGCCAAGTGTTTTAGTACATCATAGTTTTGTTCCAGAGGTCTGTGTTTCCCAATAGGAACATGTGGTTTATCAGGTGCCTTGGAAAGAGATGCTTTGGAAGTTGATGCGTCTTGTATTGGGATAGGAGTTGGAAATATTCTAGGTTTTGGAAGATTAGACTGATTAGATCCATTCATTTGCTGAGAGGAAAAATATGGAACCTTAAACTGGTCTTCTAGAATAAGTGTGCCAGGACTGAATTTTCTATTGGTGGAAGAACTTTCTTATTCTTGGTGAGATCATTGAAGGGCTCTACCACAAGTTTCTGCTGTGTATATAGTTCTAACAAGGGTAGAATTGGAATAGTGGCTTCTGAAAGATCCACGTCTTCCCCTGTATCCTGAGACTCTGGAACTTACTCTCATTCCTCTGTTTGATACAAGGAATTCAGGCTCATCGAAATCGAAACTGCAATTGGCATATGGATCTATTAATTGAATCATATTAACAGAACCGAAAATCAACTCTTCATCTGATGTGGATTCTTCCTGACTAGCCAATTTAGGTTGTGATGTTTGGTGGGGGGTTCCTGTGGATTTTAAGTAGATGGAATGAAGTCCGCCAAAGTCAAAGACAACTTAGGCTTTGACACATACTCATCTTCTTCTGATTCGTTATCTTTCTTGGAATTATGCTTCCATTTTTAGGATTTTCCCTCTGAAGCGGATTTTTCTACGGCATTCATGGCAGAAGGTACAATTGATTTCTTCAATTGTGTTCACAAAATAGCATGAGTTTGGTTGATCATCTTTCTAAACATCCAACCATCATATTTTTGTGCATTTTTTCTTTTTTACTTCTTTTCACTCGCCTTCCTCCTCTGGAAATGTAGCAATGACACATTCTACCTGAGCTGAAGAGCATTTCAGTTTGACTTGTCCTGAGTACACCATCTTTTGCAGGAGGTCTTTGAAGACAAAACTCTCCTGGATGGGATGCCCCAACATTTTATGAAAGGGGAAATAATTTGGACGATCTTCAACTCCTTCCTTGTTTGGCCTCTTGGGCTTTGGCAGATAAACCAAATTATTCTCTAGGGTTGAAATGAAGTAACCAGGGATTTTTTCATTTCAGAAATAGTATGTTTTGCTCTTCATATCTTCAAATTGTTTTTTTCTTTGATATTTTTGATCATCTTGACGAAACGGCCTTTGTTGTTGGCACTCAGGAGGTGGAGCCCTTCGAAAATATGAAGGTTTTGAGGTAGAAGCAGGTACAGGTGCTTGTTTAAGAATAAATGTAGCAGTTTCTGCTTTATGCATTCTCCTTCCTATAGTTGATGGAATTACACTAGATTTAGCCTTAGTCTGTATAAGAGAATCGTCAATTTGTTGAGTGATTGATGTAATGTCTCGAAACTCTCCTATGTATTTCATAGGGATAAGTGGTGTGCATAATTCATCACGCAGATTTGCCACACATATTGGCAAAAGTTCCTCTTGAAGGAGTGATAAGCTCAGGGAATATGTTAATCCCTTCCAGTGACCAATGAAATCATAGAATCATTCATTATCCATTTTCTTATATTTTGTAAGATCGAAAACTGTTGTCTTTGGCAAAGTTGAGCTGAATTGATGAAGAAATCGTTGACGGAGATCTTCCCATCCAGTAATTGACCGGGATTTCAAGCATTTGTACCAGACAAAGGCTGGTCCTTGCAAGGTTCGCACGAAGCATCTTAGTTTCACTGCTTCTTGATGCTCTAGAGTTCCCATCATAGGATCGCAAAAAGACACGTAATGCATCAAATGCTATTCAGGGTCACCTGATCCATTGAAAATAGGGAATACAGGATTCCCAAAATTTGATGGAGGAGATATTGAATATACCCATTCAGGGTAAGCTTTCTATTCCTGTTGAACCTGCGCATGCTTCCCTTCCATAGTCTCTAACCGAGCTGTTAATGAATCAATGGTAGTTTTTAACTTTTGAGAAACATCCAGTTGAACTTGGACTTGGGAAGGTGCAATGACTAGAGTCTGGATAGGTATGGTAGCTGGTACTGCAACCGATGGCAGCACTGCCAATTGTTGTTGCACTTTATCCTTAGGATTAGACATGTGAGGGTGTACTGATAATGGAGGATATTCTTGATCCATCTCAGTAACTAAAAAAAACTACCTTGGATGAATGACCCCAGCACGCTTAGGAGGAGGACTACCCTGAATTAGTTATTCATTATTCTTCCTCAATTCCTTCATTTCTTCCTCCTGTTGCACAAATCTTTACTCTAGTGAGATCGATTGGCCTTCTCCAGAGGAAGGATATGTAACCTGATTCTCTCCCTCCGCCTTGTTTGATCCCTTTCGGAGAGGGGGAAGTGGTTTATTTGAAGGAACACCCAGATTCTGGGTAAACCTTTGATTTGTGTACACACACCTTCTTCATTTGTGTCTGTGTGTACAACTTCCTGAGCAAGAAACTCTTCATCTGAGTCCCTTGAGTGAGCCTCATCTGTTGGATCAACAACAACAACATTGATGACATTTATTGATGCATAACGCATCACATCCCTTCTATCATCATTTCTGTGATATTGACTTCGTCCATGTCTTTGATGAAACGTTTCTTTTTGTTGACTCAATCCCTCAGTAACTTCTTAACATACTGTAATTTGGAGAGAATATTCTGATAATTTGGCTCTTCGTTCCTCTTGAGGCTTCTTCCACAATCGAGAAAAGACTGACTTTCTCTGAGGAGGGGATTGATGATTTGAAAAATTCCCCAGTCCGGTGGACTGGGGCTATCCCTGCTGTCTTTGCTCAACTCCTCGAATCTTATTTTTTGGTTCTGAGGGTTGGTTTAAAAGAGTCCCCAGTCTGGCGAGCTGGGGTGGCTCTTGACATGCTATATCTGATACTTTCTTAAAATCACCCCTGATCTTGTGGACCTTAGTCCGAGAATTAGCTGGATGCATCAACCTATATCCACTTTTATCACCCGTTTCGAAAGACCGTTGGATGATTTCTGACAATTCTATCACTTGATGATGTGCTTTCTCTATATGAGAGACATGTTCAATATTATCGTTTTCTTGATGCAGGAGTTATTAAATAACTCATTCTCTCTATTATTTATTTTTATAGGAACTATTTGAGGCCTATTCTTGGGCAAGATTTGGATTAAAAACAAAGCCCATTGACTGTGTCCAGCCATGGGCAATAACATTGCATGAGACCATTTTCAGCGGGCTTTGCTGACTGGAGAGCACCGTGAAATGTAGTGCTCCATGAACACCACATCCTCTAACATGAATACCAGATGGGGAATTGTCAATAACTGGTGCAATCTTCCTAGTGCGCCAAGGTATGAGTGCTGAAGGGCTCTCTGCTGCTTTTCAGCCTTCGGATATCGAGACTCTGATAGAGATTCCAAATCAATCTGACGTTGTAACCCTTCTATTATCTTAAAATGATTTTCATATTCATCATAATATAATACTTTCTTTTTCAAATGACAAAGATTTTTCCATATGTTGAGACGAATATCATGAATCCCATCTTCCGTTAACATCTTTGGAATGTCATACTGAGAGTCAGCCAAAGGCCAAAACATAACTGGCACTTCACCTTTCACCAGTTGTTTTCTCATGTACAATATTTCCTCTTTATCATTCAATGAAGATTATTCTACCTAATTTGACCAGAGTTGGTGCTTCCTTGTTGCTTCATCGGATTCAACAATATTGGTAGAGAAATCATTGATCAAACTAGAAGATTCATGACTTAGGGGTGGTTCGGAGAATGACCTACACCCTGGGCTATCTTCCGATTGAGAAAGTATTTCACCTGCTAGCGATGAAGCATCAGACATGATTGGTTTCACATTTTCAAGTGACTCAAGATAAGAGGGATTTCTCGGCACTAGATTGTCCACTGGAGAATTTTCCAGGGAATGTGCATCACTACTATGGATAGGACTTTCGCAGAAGAAGTCATGATCATGGGGAGGACCACCATGATGGGTTACAGAAAAAGATAAGATCTCTTGATCCTGGGTCTTCTGACCACACAGAGGGTTCCTGTGGCTCTCATCTGAAGATGAAACATCAAGATCGACTGAATTTTCATGAAGAATGCTTTAATGAGGAAGTGTTTGTTGCAAACCTTTAGAATTAATGTTACCACTATTGGGAAATGAGGGAGTAGAATCTTGAATTCCTACAGATAACTGTCTGAGGCCTTTAAGAACACCAGCATTGAGCAAGTCCTTGTTACAGATTGTATCTTGATCTCCTGACTGTGATGGGTGTGTCTTATTCTTAGACGCCTTCTTACTCGCCTTGGAAACCACTTGTTGACAAAAGTGGCAGCTCTGAGTAGGTGTATGTGCCTGATCAGGAAATATGGCCAGGTTAGGCTGACGATCATCACTCAAATCAGGTGTATGTTCCTGATTTGGTTTTCCGTATGATATGGGGGAGTATGCCCCACAACCCTCTTGGACTAGAACAGATGTGTGTGTCTATTTCAGAGTGAACTATTGATGTTTCACTCCACTGGTAGGGATAGATTTATGTGTCTTTCCTTGAGATGCTGCTGAAGCTGTTATAATATCCTAGAATGCATCCAGAATATGAGTAGGGATTTGATTCTACTCATTCACCATTGATAAAATATTCTTGGTGACTTCAGCAACCGGAACGGGGATATATGTCCATTCCGTGCTTGGAGTAGGTGTATGTGCCTACTCCTGTCCTCCTTTTCCTGTCAGTGAATCCTGACAGTACTCAAGTGTGGGGGAAGAGAGTTGGGTCTGCCTTTTGTTTGTCGTCGCAGCTTTCCGACTGACTTCTCCATGTGCTACCAAGCGATATTGTTGGTAGGATTGATTAATACTAGCAGGCGTATGTTCCTACTGATTTTACTTCGCCTAACACGGTTGACGAGCTCCATCATATGTAGTCAGATGAGCCTGCTAACTAACTAATGACTTATAAACAGGTGTATGTTCCTTCCTATAGTACTCCACCAGAATTGCCTGGCGGGATTGATGTGATGATGCCAGACGAGTTAGCTGGACAACGGAATTAAAACAGGCAGGTGTATGTTCCCGCTCGTTTCATGCCACCAAGTTAGGTTGGTGGACTTCTCCGGAGATGGCAGAGATGAGAACCTGCTCACTGTTGATCGGATTCCGCCTCTGGCGGTTCATCTTGCCTGCTCGGGTTTGAGGAACCGGAGCCGAACGCCTGGAGTTGGTATCCTCATCATGTTGAGGGCATACTGCCGCACGAGTTTGGAAGTGATTATTGATAGGATCCCTCAAGAAGGACTCCTTATTCTATGAATTAAGTCCCTGAGGGACCTGCTCATTCACCTCCCCAGAATACGGGAGTGAATGGTGATTGTGTTCCGGGGATAACGACCCGAAATGGTTGGACACAGTAGTTAGAACCGCCTGTTTCATGATCGCTGGTCATCGTTGTCTGGACGACCAGGTGGAATTGTTCACTTGGAGGGCTTGTCAAGCACCCTCCAGAGTTGGAATGGTACCGTGTTGACGGTACTCCTTAACCAGCGCATTTGATACCCAGCGTTGAAGACGCTGAGTAGGTGATGTCATCCTCAGAGTGGATGACGATCCAGCAGGATTAGAAGCAGTGGCATTTGTAGTAGCGGTATTCATAGTAGTGTTATTTATAGGTGTGAACTTGAGAGTAGCCATTTCTTAGAATATAGAAAATCTTGAAAAAGAGTGCCTATTTGTTGTAACAGACGTAATCAAGATAAATTCAACCACTACATCTTTTGGATGAGTGCATATTTCAATGATTGTTTTGTTGGCCCTCTCATTGAGTTTCAAATAGGGGCCTAACAAATAAGCAAAACATTATTTTATCTTGGTTAAGGATTCACGTCGGGTTCACCATTTTTTGTTTCCCTCTAGAATTTGGTATGACCTCATTGATTGAAGGTTCAAACATTCCAATCGGTTTCTAACGGGTTTTTTCGTAGAACTAGAAACATCCAATGATTCCATATCCATTTGGACCTACTTTCGAAAGGTAGGCACTCATTAGTTGTGAGCTGATGAGGCTTAGGAGTTTGCATTGGTCGAGAGGATGGGAGGTCGGACTCATCACACCTTTTTGAGGGGAATTATTGTCTATTATGGGACTCTCTTTATAGATTTAAGTTATTTTCGTGAATCTTTATTACATTACCAAGTATAAAATGAGCTTTACTTTAGTCTGAGAATCAATTATTGATATGTAAGAAATTCAGAGAATCTTTTATATGTATTCGAGGTTCTTCATCGATGAAGAATCATCTGTATTTGTTAGAGATTCTTAGTTGATGGTATCCTTAAAATACATAAAAGTATCTTGGTCATTATGATGACCATGCTGGTTTTAAAGCCACTCAATGGGGCACTTGAAGTTTGTTGTCATTCAGGAGGACATGGATTATTTCAAAGTTGGGATCATACCCGTTGATGGGCTACCTACGTATCCTTTGTCTTGGAAAAGGAATCAGAACCCATGTAGATCGACTAAGGGAGTATAATTCTTATGCATGATTTATGTCTCAATGAAAGAAGTCATGATTACTTTTACACTCTAAGCTCACATGAGTCATGCTCGGTGTGAGAAACAAGAGGTATTAGGGAAACCAGACAATTGTGCCACGAAAGATGCAATGATGTGGGGCTTATGTGTTTATGAGTGCCCAAAATAGATGAGGATTAAGATTTACTTCCAGGAAGAAATCCAGGAACAGGGTCCATAAAGGTATATGTACTTTATGGAGATTTGGATACACTAATCTTGGGGCTTACTCCTAAGGAAGATTCCCATGTTAGGAGTGGACTTATGATTGGATTTTACTCCTGAGAAGGAAGCCTATATCAAAAGGAATTATGAATGGTTAAGAGAAATTAAGATTGGGGATTATTCCTAATGAGGAGGCCCATGTTAAAGGGATTTGAAAATTAAGGGACTTGGGGCCTACTCCTATGGAAGATGCCTATAATTTGGGGAATTATTATTGGGTCTTACTCCTGAAAAGGAAGCCCATATTTGAGAATGGGGCTTACTCCTAAAAAGGAGGCCCATATTTGAGATTGGGGCTTACTCCTGAAAAGGGGTCCTAGGTTAAGGATTCTCTCATCTTAAAGGATAAGGTTTAATGAATGAAATCTCAATATTTAGTGACATAAAGATCTATAAATCACTATATTTTTGAGAGATGTTCCACGGAGTTCCTTTCATATAAGGATGACAAATCAAGAATTCATGCCATAAATGGTGTTTAATATTTTCTTGAAGATTGAATATTGAATAGGAGAAGTGGAATGGAATAAGAGGGGTGAAGTGGGCAGGAAAGGCACCCAAAAATGTAGGGGCGCACAAGTCCTGGAAGGCGCGCAGGTACTGCATGGCCACACAAGTCCTGGTCGCATAGGTATACCTGCGTGACTCATGGGTACTTGCGTGATTTTCATCCCTTCAGGTAATATTTGGGCGAGACTTGGCTCAAACCCTTGGTATTATCCCTAGAGGCTTTCTAGAATATGGCGTACAAGTTCTGGTGAATAAGTAGGGCGGCGCGCAAGTGTGTTCATTATCCTTAAGGAAAAAAACCACATAGGCGCGCAAGTGTTAGTGAATTATAACACTTAGACCATACTCCTCTTGTTTAGACCTTCCATTCTAGGTAAAGAATTGCCTTAGAAGAGTTCGGATGACCTGAAGAAGAGACTTGGGCGTTCAGATCTCTGTTTGTGAATTCTGGAAAAATTCCTCACAAATGGGGGGCCCACTAGGGGTATTTATAGGCTAGAGATGACCCCGGACAGTTATCCTTTAGGGAACACAAGTCAATTGCGCGACCATTATGTGGCGTGCAAGTATACTTGAGCGACAATGATGGAACTTGTGCGACCCTTATGAATTGGAGCTTTGTTCATGCCTTTGTCAATTTTTGACGTTTTATTCAAAGGATGAATTAATTTGTGCTAAGTCATTTCCCTTTCCATTCTGTTAGACAATATGATGAAAAGGAGCATCAACAGTCTCTTTACATTTTCCCCACACCGGGATGTACAGCTAAGGGAGAAGTGTGGAACTCCCACATCACCTCCTCCCACATCTCTACAATCACTACAGCTCGCCCCTGGAATAGGATCTCGTGATTCCCTCCTTCAGAATACCCATCGGGTGCGTCACCCGTGGATATTTGATCATGCAATACTTCGCTATCGACATCCCCCAACTGCGAATCTCTCACACTCTCATGGAGCGAAAGATTAAACACCATCGACTGCAGGAAAGTCATACCCTCCTGCTCCACCAAGGTCAGTTGTATGGAAGCCAACTGCTCTGAAGCTTCTCGCACTAGACGAGCCTGGGACTTCATGCTAAGGGAATCTGCTACTACATTCCCCTTCCCAAGAGTGTAGAGTATCTTGATATCATATTCCTGTAGAAACTCCATCCAGTGCCTCTACCTCAGATTCAGATCCCTCTGAGTGAAGATGTACTTGAGGCTCTAGTGGTCTGAGTAGACCACAAAATGCTCACCCAAAAGGTAGTGTCTCCATAACCTCAAGGAGAAGATCACCGCTGCCAGCTCCAAATCATGAGTCGCATAACTCTTCTCATGGGGCCTCAACTAACTCGATCCATATGAAATCATTACATGATGATGCATTAGCACGCACCGTAGCCCAGCTCCTGAAGCATCGTAGTACACCACAAACTCAACGCCCTCCTCTGGAAGCCTCAACACTAGAGCACTAGTCAGCCTCTATCTCAACTCCTTTAAGGCCTTCTGGAACTGATCAGTCCAGGTGAACGATCATCCCTTCCACGTCAATGTAATCAAATGGGCAGTAATCCTGGAGAAATCTTCCATGAACCTCCTGCATTACCCTGCCAAACCAAGGAAGCTCCGCACCTCTAGCGCATTCTTAGGTGGCTCCCAAGAAATCACTACATCTATCTTTACGGGATCTATAACCAAGACCTATTCTGAAATGACTATCCCCAGAAATTGAACCTCATGAATCCATAACTGACTCTTCGAGAACTTCCCATACAGCTGGTGCTTCCAGATTAAGTATAGGACCATCCTCAAATGCTTCGCGTGCTCCTCATCTGTCGCAAAGTATATGATTATGTCGTCAATAAAGACAACCACAAACTATTCCTTGTACGGCTAGAAGATTTGGTTCATCAAAGCCATGAAAATGGCGGGGGCATTCGTTACACCAAAGGGAATCACCAGAAACATGTAATGGCCACAATGAAAATGAAAAGCCAACTTTTGGATGTCATCCTCACAAACCCGCAATTAGTGGTAGCCAGATCGAAGATCAATCTTCAAGAACCACTTCTCACCCGTCAACTGGTCGAAGAGATCGTCAATCCTCAGAAAAGGGTACTTGTTCTTTATCATGGCCTGATTCAGGTAACGATAATCCACACAAAGTTGTAGGCTCATATCCACCTTTTTCACAAACAAAACCGGAGCATCCCAGGGGGACTCACTAGGCCTGTTGAATCCCTTCACATGAAGGTCTTCCAGCTGAAGTCATAGATTCTAAAGCTTTGTGGGTTCCATCTGATATGCTTCACATGATATCGAGCTAGTCCCTAGCTCCAAGTCAATGCAGAACTACATCACTCGCCTCAGAGGTAGTCCTGGGACATCCTCGGGAAAGACGTCCATGTAGTCCTCTACAACGGTAGGGATCTAGGTGCCTGTGGAGTCTACTTCCCCGAGAGCCATGCTTGAAAACTGGTGAGAAAAATGTCATGGTCTCCTGATCAGAGTACCAGTCTACTCTGCCATGAGGTCTTGTTCACCAAGGATGGTGAACGTCATCCTGTCAGAATGGACACATCTGACTAGTCGGTGCCGACAATCAATCTGGGCATGAACCAAGGAAATCCAATACAAGCCCAAGATGACATCATAAGGTTCCATTGTGATGATGAGTAGGTCCCATATGAAACTCTCTCCTCCGAATGATAGTTCGCACTATCTTTAGATAAAGGTCACCAATGAGGCACTTCCTGTAGGAACCTCGAGGCTATGCACAGTTTTCAGCGCCTCTACTGAAAGCTCCAACTCCCGTACCAAAAGTAGAGATATAAAAGAGTGGCTAGAACCTATGTCTACTAGTACCAAAGGAATTATAGAGTAAATAAAAAGTGTACCTCAGACCATCTCGTGTTCTAGGGGTCACAAACACCCATATCCTGAAGCTTCCCGTAGTCCCTACCTCCAGCTCCCTGAGCCTGGCATGGGCCGCTCGGTGGTGGCAGTTTAAGGACCTAGAAACATCGTCCCCCACCTCTAGGTCCTTCCACTCTGCCTGTGCCGCCTCCCTGAGGACCACCCTTTCCTCACCTGGGATATCCCTGGTCATGGTGCTGCCTCTGCCACTACAGTGCGCCCACTGCCTACCATGGCTGCTCGGTACACCTGGTCGGGCAGTCCCATGATAGGTGACCTTGTCCATCACAAGTATAGCACCAACTCTCTCTTGAATTAACCAGTTCTCTATGACACCAATGCAGTGTACAACCCTTCCTCTGAGTCTACTCATGGAAGGGTCTCCTCAAATGAGTCTCTACTCTCTGCCGCCTGCCTTCTACCGAAGACTCCACTCTGAAGCGGCCACTACTAGGACCTTCTAGTTGGCATCCCTCGTCCAAGATGCTCTATGTCAAAAGAGCCCACTATATCACCCCGACATAAGTAGGGATGAACATGGGCACTACACTAGCACATATCTCCCTGCGAAGACCCTACTAAAACTTCCGCGCCCAAAAGTAACTATTGAGGATCATATCCTACGATTATCATGTTAAATCGGTAAAACGAGCTGAGTACTGCGCCATGGTCATCCCCCCTACATCAGCTCTAGAATCTCATGAATCTGAATGGTGCGTAAACAAGAGGGGGAGTACTCCTCCAAGAAGAGCTGCTGGAAGCTATCCCACGTGAGAGACAATGCATCATGGGTCTGTGTAACCATCCCCCACCAATGCCCAGCCATACCGAGGAAAAGGATGGAATCTAGGGCTACCATCTGGTCCAATGGTGTTAGTACCAACCTAAAACGTTGGTCCACTAACTCTAGCCAGTCTTCCTCTACCTAGGGATCTGAGTCCCTGCAGAACTTCTGCATCCACTAACACTGGAAGTGTCAAAGCGCACTCAGCCTGCGCTCAACTTCAACCTCTGCTGCCAGTACTAACTTCCGATCTCCAGGTGGAGGGGATACTACTGAGGCACTGGGTGGGAGGGGATCATGTGAGGGTCCCCAAATTGAATCAGCGTCGCTCGCCAGGTCATCTTCATGAACTAGAGAGGGTAACCTGGCTGGCTACTGTCGTGGGGGAATTCTAAAAATAATCAAGGATTACTGTGATAAGATGAGCATATATATATAATAGTAATCCTAAAGGGGAGAAGACTCAACAAGGATAGTCAAAGACTTAATCCTACTGGATGCATGTTCCAATGTTCCATGAAAAAAATGTATCAGCATGCCGAGTTGACAAGTGGGTTATCAGGGTCCTGGTGAATGGATACATCGGCCGCCCGTACCATCACTAGTGTAGTACCCCCGGTTTCTAGTATATAACCCTTAATTGATGTTTTTCATGCTTTTAATGTTAAGGGTCTTGAATGGGAGAGTTGGGAGAACATGTAATGATGTTTTGGGACAAAGGGGATGTCGCACGGGCAGCACACTATTTGTCTAAACCGTGCGGCCAAACCGTGCAGAGTGGGTCTTGGAGGCAATGGCTTCCACACGGTCAGCGCATAGTTTGTCTAACCGTGCAGCCAAACTGTGCGAGAAGGGTGGTCGAGGAAGTAGCTAACACATGGTTAGCGCACGGTTTGTCAAACCATGTGAACTAACCGTGTGACCACATAAACGAGATCCTATGAAGGTGGATCTCAGGTGTTTTTGCCTCTATATAGCTCATTTTCCTCCTAAGTGGCCCTAACTCGGGATTTGGGTTATCTGAAGGTTAAGTAGGGTTCTCCCATCATTCCAAAGGTGATCTGAAGGCTTCTCTTGGCGAATTGAAGCCTGATTCTTAAGGTATGTGATCGTTCTTGTTTGGTTTCTCAGATCTACTTAGATATACTTCTCATATTCTCTCAGGTTCTTAGACATATTCACGTTATGGGTAGATATAAGTGTGTGGATTCCAAATATGATGATATTTGGTCTTGATCTTGCTAGGAGAATAGATCTAAGGCAGGTTTTTGAAGAAGAAAAATGGTCTTCTTATGCATTCTTCGACCGTTGTGGTTTTCGTCAAAACCTTTGAGGTAGTATGCTTCACTCTCGAGTCCTCTTGTTAGAATTGATTTGCATAGTTTATAATTTGTTATTCTAATGGAATTGATTGTGTAATTCATGGAATAAATCTTATTTAGTGATGATTTATGGTTTCGATGAAATTGTGAAATCTTAGTGAATTGTTGTTCAATGTGATTTGGATTCTTGAATTTAAAATATTGATTTTAAATTATAGATTTGCTGAAATTGTAAATGGTTTGATGAAAGATGGGTTTTCAATAAAAAGGGTGTTTTATTGAAATGGTTGGTATGGAAATGGAATTGATGAAACTGGTTTATTCATTGTTTTTCAATAAAAGTAAGGTTTTATTGAAATGGTTGGAATTGGTTGAACACACTTGGTTTCGATGGAAATGATTTTCAGTAAAAAGGTGTTTTATTGAAAGTGTGGTTTTGGCATGATTTTTGGGAATGTGTGGTGTGTGTTCATGTTGCATGTATGAGACTTGGTTGAAATATGACCTTGTGCTCAGTGCCAAACATTTAATGGCACATGGTAACTACTTGTATGAGGCTTGGTTTAAATATGACCTTGTGATCAGTGCAAAATATTTAATGGAACATGGGGAACAATTACAATGTGATGACATGGTAGATCGATGAGAAACCACTCATGAGTATGGAATTGTCGTAACGTAGCATGCATGGTTGATTTCAAAGGATTGTGAAATGGTTGGGTATTACAAAAAGTGATTTTGTGAAATGGTTCCAAAGCTTGTTTGGCTATTTTTCTGGAAAAATAACTTGCTTGAAAATTGGTTTCAATTTCTCTCGGAAAGCCTTTAGTTACGAATGGTTTTGGAAAATTGTTTATATTTAGTTATAAACTACTTTTGAGAATATGATTTATATAAAATGTTTTTATATAATTGTTGATAACTCTTATATCCTAGTGGCATGAGTAGGGTAGTCATTGGGGGAAAACCTACTAAGTTTTATACTGACCCCTGCTTTGGCACTTTGGTGCTTTTGTAGATGTCATGTTCTGGGACATAGGTAAAGGTAACGCATCTTATTTATAGTGGCTCATGGTGATGCTTGGGAGATGATGTGGAGGTTGGAGCTTGTGGATCATGGAGTTGTAGTGTATTTTGGGAGTCTTGAGTTGTTCTTCCACTGTTGAGTACATTGATGTAGTTTGATATAAATAATTTTTTTATTGGTCTTTCATTTTTTCATGCATCATACAGTGAATGTTTGGTTATGGTTGGTTTATGGGTTTATTTCTTAAAGGGTGAATCATCCCCCACTTGTACTTGAAACCCTTTGGCATTTATTTCCAGCCTTTAGTGCCTTAGGGATGTTTCTTAAGGCATAGTAATGACTCGTTGAGCTCTCAAAACAATGGGAATTGGTGGGTCATTACAACTAGACTCACTGGCCTGAGACCCGCTCTCGAGACACATCGACACTATTTCGCTAAATCCCAACCAATTCATTTTTAGGGACGTCCGAACAATGCCCCAAGGAATGAACCACCTTTGATACCACTTTGTCATGAACCGACCCTACCGGTCTCGAGCCGCAACTACCCCAAGCCCACCTCCATAGGCCAGGGGCTGGCGACAAGCACCGAAGGCATAACAATCTCAGGGAGGCCTTCACCAAAGTACATGTACATGCACACATAGCCCACTAGATGTAGAAGTGAAGAGTAAAAAAGAAAACCAAAGGACAAACAAATTTAACCCAACCATGGTCATGCATCAACTTCTAAATAGAACAAGTAATGTGCTAAAAAGTACTGACAAGATAACTGAACAAAAAAAGGGAAAAACACGCGCCCAACCCAAAAGGTGCCACAACCCGGTAACAGGTAAACAAAAGTAAACAGCTAGTGAGTCTCACACCTAAATGTCCAATTACAACCACTGGATGCAACCCAATCTCCTAGGTCCTCTACACTCCTCTGTATTCTCGATCAACATATTCATCACTTTCAAGGGAACACCATGTGCGGGCAACGACCAAGCAGGGGTGAGTATAAAGATACTCAGTAGGATCCCCTGAAAGCTCAAGGGAGAAACAAAGGAGGTACCAAAACAGTGAGCAGTAGACATAACAAGGAACAATTATAGAGTACAGTAAATAGAGTACAACACAACCCAACAAAAGAATGGAAGTAGACTCATCCAACTAAGAGGAGCTGTACACATAAAGCACGTGGCATACCCCGCGTGTCTTCACCCCTCCTAGAAAGAGTGTAACTAAAGCCATAGAGTGGAAACAAAAGTAGGGTGTATCTATATATATATATGCTCAAAAAGAAACCTGAACGAGTGCATAAGGGGATCTCCATCTCCAAGATCAGCCCAAGAAATGTCGCCATAGTTCTAAAGGTATCCATTGTTGATGCCCCAAAAATCCCGCACTAGAAGTCGTCTCATCGCTAAGCTGTAAAAACCAAGGTACTCCTCTGGTAATCACAAAGAAAAGTCATTGACTAGCCTCATAGAAAGGGCAGATTTTGAAAGAAGTTTTTGGATAACCCAATGCCCAGACCAGCTGGAGGGTAGTCCCTAAGAGGTCATCGGGTAACCCACTGCCCAACCCCACTAGAGGGTAAACCCTAAATTCAACAGGTAACCCACTACCCAACCCCGCTAGAGGGTAAACCCTAAGGTCAACGGGTAACCCACTGCCCAACCTTGCTTGAGGGTAAACCCTGATACTCTAGTGAGTAACCCACTACCCAACCCCACTGGAGGGTAAACCCAAAACTAGTCCGATAACTCTACACTGCCCGTACCATCTCTGGATGTCAATAACATTGCTACCGCATGTTGGTTTGGAGTGCATCAAAGGAAAATCCGACCAACACCATTTCATGTTTCCACACATAATGAGATCTTGAAAGAGTATCTGCACGCGCAAAATGATTACATTATTGCAATCCTCGCGAAAAACACACGAGATAGACTATTTACTCTCTTGAAACAGACTCCCGATGAAAACGTTATTCAACATTGCTTTATACTAAAACAACTTCTCATTGGGCCCACACCACAGTCCTAAAAAAAGGTCGGGAAAACAGCGCCATCACAATACTCTTAGAAAAACATGCCAAAATGACTACTCATTCGCCCCGAATGAACATCTAATGAAAAAGTCGCAAAACGTTGCTCACTGCTTAAAAGACGTCACATGGGGCCCACGCCTCAACTTCACCTTCAATGCATGAAACCACCCTAGAATACATAATCTCATCTCTAGGGTTACAACACCGCTAATGGCGCCTAAAATGGACTCTGTATGTGCTCGCGCCATCCAAAAGAAAAATCCTGGCGAGGTGCTAAACAATACTTAACACCATGTCATGCCACCGAGCCCCCCGTCTCAGGAATTAAAAATCCCAAGACCATATAAAAATCTCTGTATTGAGCCGAGGATCACATCTCAGTAGATGATGTGAAAATCTGATATTTGGTTTTCAATTTAGGGGCATTGAAATGCCTATGGACGGAGAAGGGGTGGGCTGGATCAGTTCGACCGGTCCACCCCCCCTGCGAACCGGCGGTCCGTGGCTCGGCCACCTGGTCCACCATGTCCCGCAGTCCACCATGCATACCACATATAATCACCCCAGACTAGCACGAGCTGGTATGACCTTTCCCCCATGAGACCCGTGATACGCGGGTCTCAGTTTTCATCCGGGGTCACAACGACCCCGATCTTCGCTCGAACTGCCGTCCCGGACCGCCTGTGCCGACCGCCAAAGAACCGCCCACTACCACCTAGGATCCATGTCATGTCGCTGCCTAGGAACCTCCGTGCCACCACCGTCGCCCACCGGACCGCCGTGCGGAGCCACCGGAGAGCCCTGGAACTGCCGAAAATTCAAAGTTTGGGCGGAAAACTTCTCAGGGCTCCCCCGGACGCCTCGGGACTCGTATTTTTTATCCGAAAAGAGAGTTCCAAATCTCGGATCGAAACCTATTCACCTATGGACTCCTATTGACATATAAAAAATAATTATATGGTAATACATGGGTTTTAAGATATGTGCGGGATTTAAAAATGAAGCACACAAACCTACCTCGCTGGGCGTAGACCGTCGCTTCACGAACAGTGCACCAGAGCTGCCACCGCCTTGCCGGAGAGGAGGGGGACGCTTGAAGGAAGTTTCTCCCTTATTGGGAGAGCTTTATCCAGAGAGGGAATGAAAGGGGAATAATGGGGAGGGGGTGGAGGTGTTTTAGTAGGGAATTAATCAAAATTTAATTAATTTTTAAACACCCCCAAGTAGACCCGTACCTGAACTTTCGATGGGGTCAGTTTTAAGCTGCCCCTAGGGTAAAATCCATGATTTTAGTGCAATGGAAGTCTTTGAATTTTAATCCGAGCCTCCATTAAGAAGTTATTATGTTCACGCCTGAGGCCTCTAAATTAAAAAAATGCCCCTGGTGGTGTTTTCCACAGAAGGGTCGTGCCCGCGAAAGTTACACCCCTTCTAGGGTAAAAAGTATGCTACGGACTCAATTATGCCCTCGATTTTTCCGTCCGAGCAACCATTTAGGAGTTATATTGTTTATTTGGTGTGTCTAGTGTGAACGCACTTAAAATTTATTTCAAGCCACACCAGGTCTTGGAATCATATGCGGTCTGAATGCCCTGCTCTTGAATAACATTAAGAAAATTTCAGAGTATTACAGGCTCAATACCTAGGTTCTTAAATTTAAGTATTTAAAAAAAATTAGTAATTTTATTTTTTCATGGTTTTTGGGATGCTTAGTGGTTTGATGGGGTTTTATGGTTGTTAAGGTTTTTTAATTTTTTGGGATTTTAATTATTTTTCAATTTTTATGTTTTCTTAGGTTTTTTTCAATTTTTTTGGGGTTTCTATTTATTTTAGAATTTTTATTACTTTTTTATGATTTCTATGGATTTTAAGTGTTTTTAGTGATTTTGAGGGTTTTTAGGGTTTTTTTGGTTTCTTGGGTTTTTATAGGCTTTTAATGGTTTAGGGGTTTTTTTATTTTTTAGGTTTTTTACATTTTTTATATTTTTTTTAAAAAAATTAGGTGATTAAAGGTTTTTTAGATTTTTTTGTGATTTTTATAAATTTTATTGTTTTAGGATTGTTATGGTTTTTAGGGGTGTGGGGTCTTTTACTATTTTTAGGGTTCTTTGTGTTCTTTAGGGTTTTTAGTATTTTTAGAATTATATGGTTTTCTTAGGGGTTTTAGGGGTTTTTAGGTTTTTAGGGTTTTTTATGGATTTAGGTATCTTTGGGGTGTTTTTAGAATTGTTATAGGTTTTTAGGGTTTTACAATATTTTGACAGTTTTTAAGGGTTTTTATGAATTTCTAGGGTTTTTAGTGTTTTTCCCTTAGAATGTGTTTTTTGGTTAGGAATTACTATCTCTAGACAGTTTCCAATGGTTTTGTTTATGGAACCAAAAACACCGAACAGTTCTTTATCCAAAGGGACCTGTTTTGCAAAGGAAGGTGCTCGTTAGGTATTTTTTGACCCACGATGCTTAATAACTCGCATTTATTGAGAGGATGGGAGGTTAGGCTCATCAAAATATTTTGTGGGGAATTATTTACTACTCTAGGAATATCTTATATATTTAAGACATATTCCTAAATCCTTCATTAATTCCAAAGTATGATGTGTAATCCCAAAATTAGAAATCAATTATTATCATGTGTGGAATTTAGAATCATCTGTATGTATTTATAGTTCTTAATTAATGGAGATATCTATATGTATCTGAGGTTGTCCATCAATGGTATCTACTCGTATACTACTTAAATATTCCTTGGTCTTTATTACAACAATGTTGGTTTTTAAGCCATGTAGTGGGACACTCTAGAGTTTATTGCCATCCAAGTAAACTAATGTCACTCTGGAATTTATCATAATCCAAGGAGATGGAATTTGATATGATTTTGGGATCAAACCTATAGGTGGGATTCCTACATATCCTTGTAAAAGGAGTTAGAACCCACATAGTCTGGTTCCACATAATGGGGGCACATCATACCTTTTAAGTTCATGTGATAAGGACCAAATATTACAGTTTAATGTCATGTGGTAATGAATTCTAGGCGTATGGTGCCTATTTAATGTTATAGTGTGGGACTTATGTCGAAACTGCCTAAGGTAATTGGAAGGGATTTCAGTTTCCATGTTAAATTAGACCCTACCGAGGATGTGACCCAAAAGAAGATGGCTAGTTTATAATGTTCGGTTTGAACCACTATGAAGCTTCCAATTTATCCCATTTAGAGGGGAATCAAGGCCCATGTTGTTTTTTGTTGGCGACCCATGCCTATGAAGGCCCTCAGGGGTATGTCTCAAAGGGGAGTATATCCCTTTGAGATGATATTTTGGGGCTTATTCTTGAAGAGGATTCCCTAATAACCTGGACCATGATTGATGTATAAACTCATGGTGGTTTGGATGTTTAACTCAAGGATTAATCCTAAGGAGGATTCCTAGATTAAGGGAATTAAGATAGGGGTTTAATCCTGAGGAGGATTCCCTTCGAGCTTGGGCCTTGAAATGGCATCTTACATATTATAGTTATGGTGGGAATCAGAGTTCTCATAGTTCATTACATTTGGTGGATTTTATGTATTTTATAATCATTTACCACATATAAGATCATGTGATTCATGATCGGTTTGAGAAACAAGTGGATGTTAAAGATCCAAAAAACCAAAAACATTCCTTACTTTTTTGATGGAAGAGGTCAGCGATACGGTGGAAGAGGCTAGGTCTACGACACATCCCTATCTTCACTTTACATTAGACAAGATTTCAAGTTAAATAAGGAATGAAGGTGAAGGATATAAAGATGAGAAATAATGAAACCTCCTACATAAAAGTCTAGGGGATTTAACTAGGATGTTACCCTTTGATTGGTCCTAGGAGAGAAGGGATAATTTTAATTTAGCAAAGGGAATATAAAATGTGATCCTTACCCTCCCAACCAATGAATAGATGCTTAGGGTATTATAGATGAGAAGGTTAAGAAAAATTCCAATCCCCAAATTCCAAAATTGGGAACTTCATAACATTGTCCATATGGTAAATGTTCATGTGACCATATATATTCAAATCTACAGATGCCTCAAGGATCCTTACCATCTTATAGCACATGTGTGGGAAACTTATGACTATAGAAATTCTAATCCAAATGGGAGGCATTCTGAAGTGCCTTTCCCCAATGTTTTTAAATACAGAGGTCTTAGTTGAGGTTTCAACATAGTCTATTTCTGTAAAGGGAGCTAGTTAAGGATAATCCTTTCAATGAGTGGCTTTGAAGGAGGCTTCATGGAAGTCTCAGATAGGCTTAAGGGGTGAGGTGAATCAAGGAGGACCACACAAGTGGTAGACCGCACCAGGGGTCTCTGTGAAAGTAGACTTGGGAGAAGAGGTTGCACCATAGGTGATGAAAAACCTATATGAATACACTTGAGTGAATCTTTGTTAAATCCTTCAATGGTATCTATAGGGATCCCTAGAGAAAAGTCAAACAAGTTTCTATTTTTGGAAAGGGGAGCGTTATAGTCTTTTTAAATTAGATGGGTTGGGGGAATGAGTCATGAAAGTGTTATTTATTCTTAACACTAAATGTACTTATGTTTCACTATCCCCCTTTGATTACCTCTTTTTATGTATTAGGAAACTACCTTAGAGGTTTCTGGGGACTTGGGTTATGCACTGGGGAGATCAGAATAATAATCAACCTTCTCGAAAACATTTTCATACAAATGAAGGCCCCAAGGTTCTATTTATAGGAAAATATGAGACCTTAGGAAAAGTTTTCTGGTCACTCAAGTAGGGTGGCATGCAATTGTTTGCACGCCGCCAGTGATTATGGATACCTTGGGAGAATCGATTTCTAAAGCATTGTAAATCTTGGTTTTCATCCTTTATCTTATCCTTTTTTATAAGGAATTTCCCTTCATCAATATTTCATTCATGTGATGAAACAGGGTGTCAAAACAATCCCTGCCTTAGGATTGGATCCGAAATTAATAAGAGGTTCTAATCCTGAGGTAAAAAAGGGATGAAAAAGATAGATAGAATTGTGCAAGTTTTCATGGTTAAATGTTCATGCAGGTCTTTCTCTCAAGATAGTAGAAAATCTAGACTTCCTCATCTATAAATATTCCCTTAACATTTAGAGAAAAACTCTTGAGATTCAGAAAATTGAGCTCCCCATGTGAAATCCTTTTCTATACAGACACCTTTCTTTCATTTGCGCAGATTCAATATATATTTTACTGATACACTTACTCACTTCATGCCGAGAGACACACATACACACCTAACATTCAATTTCACACCTTAATGCCTTTTCCAAATTTACCTTATTTTCCAAAAAAATCAAAATGAACCTACTCTAATAAAAAAATTTATAGTTCTTTGCAGGTTCAATGGATCCCCATAAGATCACAATTGTTGATGAACTGAATAACAAGAAAACTTATGATATGATGAAGATTATAGGGCATGAATACTATGATATTTGTGATACCACCCTTACTGATCTATAAAGGCTCCTAAAAAAGTATCATCATATTTTTACAAAGAGTAATTATCTTCCAATTTACAGTTATGGTCATCTCTGAGATATTCTCACACCAGATCCCAAGAATTATCTTGTGAACTCTTAGTTTTAAGACCCTAAGAACCTCTCATTCACCAAAATTTCTAGCACAGGTACATATATTAATGCTGGAATGGACACCAAGGCCTATTTTATGTATATTATCCTATTTTCTCCATATATTAAACCACGCTCAGTTGAACTAAATATTCATTTATATTCAACCATTTTTAAGATTCCAAAATAGATCATCGATGGTCTAGAAGAATGGTTGGGACTTTCTCCTAGGAGGGGGTGTTAAAAATACATGTATGTGGGTGTGATGGGTATGAAAAACCTTTGTAGAGTTTAAAAAATATCTATAAATAATTAGGATTTATGAGGTTGTATGGGTAGGGTAAACCTAATTGTATAGGAATGATGATTTTGTGATAGTTTTTCGGAGCCGGTGGAGTCCATAGACGAATTCTATCCATTTTATGGATGGAGAAGTAGGAACTAGTTAGTGGGAAGTCCATAATATCTATGGGGCTATGATCCTTGGAGATATGTATGATGAATTCATTCCCATAATGGAAAAGTGTAATGATATTGATAGGAAACTATCTTTATCATGTGAGCTACTGAAAATATACCACAAAATCAAGGAGCAAAATCCTCGTGCAAGAGGGGATATTCATCCGATGACATGGATGCGAATTTTCTTGTAGGACAAGGAGAAATTCCATATGTTTAAGCATCCAATGAGCTATCCCAGGGTGGTAATGAGAAGTTTACAAGAATCCTTTTGGTCTATGCTATAAAAGGGAGAGTTTTATATGTGGGGATACAAGATCAACCCTAAAATTCCTAACAAGACATGTATTGTGGGTTTCATGGCTTTGTGGCTTAGTATTTATCTACTGAATATCCATGATTTAAATGGTTGTATAAGGTTTGGGACATTTTTTGTAGCGGCCAAGCTGGAAGAGAAGAAAATGGTGGGGTTGGTCACGCCTATGTTTTCAAAGATCTATAAGATCTTATTGCACATTCATGGAGGTGATGATCCTTTCAAAATTATAGGACTATTACATGTTTTCTTGGGATGGATCAAAACTCATTTCAAGACTTATACTATTCAGAGTAGGATCCAAGTCATTGGGTTTTCATTTTGATCATTCATTCATGATTTCCCTGGTATTTCACATCTATCCTTAAAACCATAGAACATTTAAAAAATTCATATTTTATTTAAGGATTTCAACATCAATCCTTATGGGGATCCACCCACGTGAAGTTTTGTTGTTGATGGGACAACTAACAAAGAGTTAAGGTCATACATGATAGATTTTAGGCATGGCATGCTGGAAAACAATATCGACGATGAAATCATAGAAGATGAGTATTCTACTTATTGATTTTAACATCAATTCAAATTTATACTTCTAAATACTATATATCCTCTGATATACGTTAGATTAGAAAAACATATGATAGGGGTTTGAAAATTATGGAAAATAAAGGGGCAGTGATCAATTTACTCGTAGATGATGTAGAATGAAAATTGACTACCTGGTATGCTGATGTTTGTATTGCATCATACCCTAAACGTGAACTAAATAATGTTGTTCCTCAAGTTGGATTAAAGAGATGTAGTAAGACACAACCATCTTGTTTGTAAGGTAATTCATCTCCTTCAGAGGATGAGTCATTAGATTTGGAGTGTGAGGATGATGATGATATTAGATCATTGAAGTAACCTCATGAAATATATAATCCACCTATAAAAATCAAGAGGGAAACACCATCATAAAAAAATGAGGCAGCACCTTGGCGGTCTAGTTTCTATCTCCAGTAAGTGAATCAGGTTCCATTTTCTCATCTTCTATATATGACGATAGGAATTGGGAAACCCATCGTGTCTAAAGCTGCAAGACCATCCTCATAGTAGGTTGGGATGTATTTTGAATACGTATGTCCAAAGGCGGCCCAAATGTGGTAGGAATTTTCCATTGATACTGAAACTTCATGGACTATCCTATGTGATGGGTTTCATATTCTATGGATAGGAGATCTCTAATCCCTATATAATATTCACTTTGAGGATAATCCCACTGAAGTGGGAATCTATGTCAAGGAGCTGGATATTCTTATCTATGCAACCAGTGATCTAGTACCTAATACAAAGCGGGTGAAGGACATGATATATTATGGAACTACTGAGGGGATATATCATTCATCCATTAAAGAATTGCATGATTTTTTAAATCCCAAATATGTAATTTCACTTCTTCTCAAAATATTTTTGGATTTTCCTTTATGTTTTAGCAAAATCATTATTACTCAAGGGAAATTCCATTTTAATTTAAAGATGTCTAAAGTAAAATAAACTAATGTTTCATCACCATGGTATATCCATGGTGGCACTCTGATCAGGGTTATTGAATCTACCCAAAAATCAAGAGAAATATCTCCCTGAAAACAATACATAGTAGATGATATGGCGATAGAATTCCCACCTATAATACCTATTTTTCTAGAGGTTAGTGAGATAACTCATTTGAATAAGACCAAGAAGAAATAACATGGAAGGATGAAATCCATGGTCATATGATTTATCAACAATAGTAAGACTTCCTGATATCATTTAGTTAGGATTTATCCCAATAAAGTGTTTAAAATTCATGGAATTGCAGTAAATCCATATGTTTATTCCCTTAATGAAGATACATATAATCCTCCAAGAACTGAGGAGGGCACTTTGGAAAAAGTGTAGCTTCTTATTGCTGAAATGACCTCTTTGGCTAAAGAGGCATCTCAGAAAGAGAAAAAATTATCTACTCTTCACACCACTCCTATTACTACATTTAGGAGAGAGAAGGAATCATGTATGTCAGTAGTGCTTCATGAGAAGCTATATATCAATAAATTAATTTTATTTTTGTAATATTTCAGGTTGGTTGCATACATTATAAAATACTCTAAGACTGATGTGGACCCTACGGTTGTCAATGAGGAGGGTGTTCAGGCAATAAATTCATCAGAGTACGGTAATGAATAAATTGCTCCAATTGTTCCAATGGGTGATATTAACACGGTTCTTGGGATGTAAATAGAATCCATGATGACTATTAGCATGTATTTTGATGAAATATTGGAATGCACTAATATGCATACATCATTAGATGAATTTGGGGTACTATATATAGAACCAAATGGATGTGATTAGTTGTTTTCTATCCAATTAATCTTATTATGAGGGATTTTCTAATAATGATTGGTTGAAATGTAAATCCCCATCGAAGGAAACAACTCTAGTGAGGATGCATGTAGAGGTCATTAAGATCACTCTCGATCCAACTATTGAGGAAGAGTTGGATCAAGTAAACCATGAAGCAGGACACTTTCCTTAATCACATTTTGTGTGTCTTGGGAAGACCTAAGGGAGTGTAATTCAATGATAATTTGTCACCTAAGTTACTGAGGTTGGGAATTTTAGGGAGGAGTCTTCTCAAGCTGCTGATCTGGTGTTGGGTAAAGGTCACCAATTATTATGATTGTACCCCATTATTGCCTCTCCTTTGAAGCTAATGATGGTTTTACCTCATAATTTATGATTATCAGATTTCTTGGCTAGGTTTGAGGCTGAAAATTTAACATCATATTAACTAGAATTAGGAGGAAAAGAAACCAATGTTTATGGGGGGAATAACAAGGAACTTCTTTGAGTTCATTAATCCCGGAGTATATCCCTCCTTATGAAAGTGACTCTGAGTCATATCCCGAGTTGAAGAAAGATCTTGGTATTACATTTTGCACAGCTTGTTAATATATGTGGAAGATAATCTCTAATGTTCCTCTTGTGGATAAAACATTATGAATCTCATGAATTTAAACTCTATTCACCAAGTTGTAATTAAGTGGATATGATTACTATCTAGTTTACACTATAGTGAAGAAGAAAATTCATAGACGATAAAAAGAGAATAAGAATCAGAAAAAAATTATAAAGGCCAAAATTCTCACCAATTTTGATGGATTTCAAGAATTACTATCCAAGGAAAATTCTAACCACAATACAAAAATAGAAGATTTTAGATAGAAAATCAAGGAGAAATCAATTGAAGTGTTGCGCCTTCAGAAAGAGTTGGAAACTACTGAAAAGGGACTTGAAAAACTCCATTAATCATTATAAGAAACTCAATTGGAAAGGGTTAGTGGTATTTTGACTACCAAGGAAGTGCTTTGTTAGACTGAGGAGACTGGGTTTGGTCAAATAACTGAACTTCAACAGGTGTCATACAAGAATTAGGAGGTTGTTCAACAAATTAAAAGTTATTTTGAAAAACTCTTTTGATTTATGGTAGAGTGACTCAATTTTGTGGATGTTCCTCTATGGGATTTTTTCTTATAAATGAAAAGAATTTTGTTCCCATTCATCTCTGTCTTAATTCATACTTTATTACTCTAATAATAATGTCAAATCTGATTTTTATAGCATTACATATTCAAGTAAAATAATCATAATTAGAATGATAGGGATGGGGCACTCTATAATTTTATCTATGCCAAGGGGCTTAGGGAGTGTAGTTAAACTATTAAGAGGGTTGTATCGAAAACCCTATAAATGTTGTGTATTTTGTGTCATCACTCAAAGAGACATAGAGAGTGAGACTTGTGTTTTTCTTATACCAACCTTTTCCTGTGTTCATCCTAACAATATTTATACCTTTTAACTTTTTATTGCTCTATTTTGTCTAAAACACATAGAGTGTAGTTACAGATAGCTGCGAATCAACTTTTTTCTAGAGTTTCTGTTGCGGGTTTTAAATCTGGTGAGTATTGGGTATCTTATTATGGGTAGTTTAAAGTCATGTATGTTGGACTAAAAGGGATAGCGTTTTAGGTCGAACATCTTGCACCATGAATTTTGAAATTATAACCCATGAAAGTCTTGATGTCTATGAATTTTCTGATATTCTTTAGATATTTTCAAGGATGATTCCCAAATCCAAACATAATATTCAATAATAGAGAAGGTCTATCCTAATAATGATGTTACCACTGGTTGACAAACCCATTATGGGGGCTATTTTATGGAAGGCCAACTGGGGATCATACTTCATAGTAAAGTAGGGGAATCCTTAGGCTGACATGCCCATTATTTGGGTGACTCACACAAGGCCAACTAGGGGCACATACTTCATAGTTAGGTAAATGAGTTTTCATGAATTTTGACATTATTTTACTGATGAACAAAAAAAATTTAAGATTTGGATGTCTCAAGACCACTGTGGGTGGATTTTCCAAGTAAATATATATGAGAATAACATAATCATCTGTACTAACACAAGACACAGATGAGAAAACCACTTCTACATGAAATTGATGGGTGAAGGCGGGTACATTTTTTTAGAAAGGGGATTTTTGATATTTTTCTATGCAGTTTAAATCCATGGAATGAGGAAATTAGGGGGTAGTGCAGTTTAAAGTCATGAAGTAAGTATTTTAGGGGCATATGTAGTTTAAATTCATATAATAAGGAAATTAGGGGGTGTGCAGTTTAAAGTCATACAACAAGGACATTGGGGGATATAATTTAAGGTCTTTTCCTTTGACCATAGGTTTGATGATTCTATGATTATTGGTTATATTTTTAGAATTGTCCTACTATATTAATTTATGGAAGGATAAAGTTATAATCTGAAATTTGGGGAATTCTATACTTGAAGGATGATATGAGGAAAAGGGCTTATGAAGTTAGAGGAGGTTTCCCCTGATAACTATGTTACCACTAATTGAAAAACCCATTATGGGGTCTATTTTACGCAAGACCGACTAGGGCGCATACTAAATAGTCATGTAGTGGAAACCATTGGTTGACAAACCCGTTATGGGGGTGACAATTCAAGGCCAACTAGGGAACATACTACATGGTCAAGAAAAAGGGCTCTCAAGAATTCTGACATTCTATTGCTAAAATCCAATGAATGTTTATGGATATTTTTATTTTCCCAAGCACATAGTTTCGTTTTTGGAGAAAGTACCTGAATACGGAAGGGGTAACTCACGTTATAATTTCCAATGAATCCGAGAAATGGATGTTCAATGTAGATCTGAACCAAACAAAGGAAGTATGGTTCCTTTAGTTTTAGTTCATATAACTATTACCATAATATTATATAAATAATGGATGATATATGGTCAAATGGTCAATTTTTATTCCAGTATACTTTGACCAACTGAATGGGAAGTGTAAAATAGGATCATCAAGACTTTTATGTCAGAGGAAAAGATATGGGAAAAATATAAAAGGGATGACCACTGATTTATAGGTTCCATAATACCATATTCAAAACTTAAATGAATTGTAGAGCTTTCTCCTAAGAATGAAGTACTACTAGTTGCAAATCCTGTTATTTGGGATATTTTATAAAATTCCATCTAGGTAACATACTTTATAGTCAAACAGTGGAATCCTTATGTTGATAGGCTCATTATGTGGGTAACTTATGCAAGGCCAACTAGGGCACGTATTGCATAGTCTGTTAAAGGATCTCTTAGGTATCATACATTCTACAACTAGAATCCAAGGAAATATTATGAAGATCTGAAAGGATTCAACATTAGGAGTATGACATGTTAAAGGGGAAATTCTCAATACAAAAGGAAAGTACTTGGACTGATATTGGATATGAATTTGGAGTCTCTTACATAAATTTGACTCATATCAGTACATCTCTTGTTTCCTTATTGGGCACTCTAAGAAGAGGACCTAAAAAAAATCTTCAACATAGATTTTTCATTGTATGTAGGAGGGGGTAATTTTATTTTACCTAATGTCCAGGGTTATAGATTAAGTCATAGGATTCACTATGTATCTCAATGGGATGATAATAAATACATACATCATTCATAAATAAATTTTACTTCAGCCTGATTTAATTTATAAGTGTAAAATAGTGGGGGTTTCTTTGAATACAGGTTCATACATAAGATGAGAATTAATATTGAATCACCTCACATAGACCTGACTCATATAAGGGAGAAAAGAGGCGTTATTTACATTATGTTGCGATCAGGCCCCTGATTGAGAGTTTGGGTGTCACTACATATCTCAATGGGATGATAATCAAGACAAACGTAGTTATTGAAGAAGTTATCGATGCAAGTCTAACTTGTACATAGGGAGTGGGGGATTTTAAATTTTAGTTAGACCATGGTATATAACCCAAGTTTCACTATGTATCTCAATATAATGATAATCAAACCATAATTAGTTCTTTGAATTCCATGTAGTTTAACATCATTTGGTAAGGACGAAGGTGAACTTACATTAAGTGAGTTAAAAATTGTGGTTTAGCCTAAGAATTAAAGTCTAGGAATCATAATGTATCTCAAAGGGTTATGAATAAAGACTCATGTAATTATGGATAAGATCCCTTTTTAGATATGATCCATGCATAGAAAGTAAAGGGGCTTTATGATTAATCATGGCTAGACCTTGGATTGGAGATCTGGGCAACACTACATATCTCAATAGGATGAGAATCAAGCCATACGTAGTTATTGAAAATACTCCATGTGCCGATTGGCTTCATTCACACAAGGGGAAAAGGGACTATTTCTTAAACAATATGGATGGACCCAATTTAGGATATCTTGGCATCACTATGTATCTCAGTAGGATGAGAATCAAGACTCAGGTAGTTCTTCACAATGTTCCCCACACCAACTTAGGATTGATGTGAGTAAGGGGGCTTTAATATTTTTTTATATTTTCTAGGATAATAGTTGGGCTCAAGGCACAATATGGTATGATAATAAAGCCTTATGTTTTGTAATAATTCCATGTATATAATTGGATCATATACAAGGAAATGGGAAATTGACTCTTTATGGTCACAACTGGACCTGTATTGGAGATTTGGGCATCACTATGTATCTCATTGGAATGAGAATCAAGACACACATTGTTCTTGGTGGAATGTGCTGTTTATCATCATGAAGCAAGGACGTGAGGTCACCTAATGTAAAAGAAAATTGTGGATGGATCCAAGATAGAATAACTGAGTGTCACTACATATCTCAATAATATGCGAATCAATACACACATAGTTCTTTATGTTATTCCCTATACAGATATGATCCAAAAATAGGGAGAAATGGGGCACAAGTGACACTTGGGAGTGGTGACGAGGAAAGTGAGGTTTACGCATGGAAGATACTCATCTTTTGAGAGACCATAAGGAGTTTCCACACATGGAATCTTGGTGATTTCTTAACGTCAAATAAGAGAGATGTTAAACATGTAGTTTAATGTCATGTGGTGAGGAAAAATGGTTTTATGCGGTTTAACATCTTATAGCATGGACCACATGTCATGTAGTTTATGGTCATGTGAAAAGGATGATAGTGCTTAACAGTTTAACATCATGAAACATGGATGCAAATGGTTATGTGCATTTAACATCATACAACAAAGAAGATGACAGTAACACAGTTTCTTATCATGAAACTAGGACCAACACTGTGTGATTACAAAAAAAAATACTTCATTAGAAACATTGTGTTTGTTGTAGTTGTACTGAGTTATCCATCCCTTGATATTAAATAATAATATCCATTAGAGTGGACCTTACGGATAGAGCAAGTTACCTCCCACTTTGGTTTGATCTTTGGTGGATTCTTCCTAGTATCATTTTAGTCCTAAGGACCAAAACCAACTATCCTAGGAGGAATGAGCAAAGGTGGACTTTCTTGTTGAAATATTGTGCTATTTGGTTTTAATAGATTTTGAAGTGATGCAAGTTATTTAATATCTTTTCTTCCAGTCACTCCAACTCATATAACTATTTTTTGGATTTCTCATTGATGGATAACTGCACATAAATAGAAACTTGAAGTGATGGAAACTGTACTTCAATGGGAATGACTGCATCTGTTCCGTGCACTAGTGAGTATGGGGTTGACCATTTGACAGTATGATTTATAGTCCTATAGTCCCATAAGTTATACAATATATTATTATGCTACGAATTATTATCTTTATCCACCATATTTTGGAGTATGTTGTACAGAGTTCTATTGAAAGCCTTTATTTCTCCATTTTCCACCGCTTGATAGCAAAATAAATGGTTGAATTTGATGTTATATTCCTGATATAGATTCTGTACCTTAGTAAAATAAAATTTGGTGCCATTTTCCATCAATACAGTGTGAGGTACACCAAATATGGTGATGGTTTTTGTTTTTAATAAGATTATAATGCTTTTGGATCCAACTTCTTTGAGGGGTATTGCCTCAGTCCATTTGGAGAAGAAATTAGTAGTAGTGAGGTTTTACATGTACTATTTAACTGTAGCAGGAGGATATGGCCCAAAAACATATATTCCCTATGTGGAAATGTCTAAGAGTACTTAGTTATATATAGCAACTCCAGGGGTTAATGAATGAAATTGGTATGCACTTGGCAGGGATGACACTTCTTAGTGAATTCTATTCTACCCTCAGTTATTAAAGTCTAGAAGTATCCAAGCCTTCCGATTTGATCATAAATCATATACCCCGATTGGTGGTCACCATAGTCTCATGCATGTACTTACTTCTTAACAACCACAACCACTTATCCATCAATACATCTAATAAGAACTCTATCAAAGCCTACTTTTTATAGGACTTTATAGTGATTTTGGCCATCATAAAGAGTGAAATTAGCCACTTTCTTCTAAATATGTTCTCTTCCAACTCTTTCCAATGGAATTTCTCCATCATTGGGATACTACAAGATGGATTTTATCCATCTTGTGGTAGGGATATATATCTCTAAGATGGGACTGATTTTGTTGATCTCTTCTGATATGATTTAAACAAAAGGTAAAACCATTCGATGATGGGAAATGCTGATGACTATTTCATCCCGATTTGGATATCCCAAAGTAGTACCTACATTTTCCAATGGATCATCTTGAGCATTTTGTAATCATGGGATGTGATTCAATGTTGTATTTGAGGGAAATTTATCCATTATCCCTTAGACATAATCACATAGGGGAATTGGAACATTCCTTTTGATATCATAATCCCATTTGATATATTTTATTACCAATTCTTAATCACTATTCACTTTTAGGTGGTTCAATGGTACTTGGAGTGACAATTCTAGGCCTGCAATGAGATCCTGATATTCAACCTCATTGTTGGTTCCAATTTCTGATAACATGAAGGAATATGTTAACACGTTCTTTTCTGGGGAGATATGTAAAATTCCTATCCCATTTTTTGATATTTGGGTCTTCTATTCTTTTTCGTGTTGGAATTCTGAGAGCACAGTCAAAATAAATTTGGTGATTCTGTACACTTAAACCTCAATTTTGGAGGCATGAGTTTGGTGTGTCATCATGTATTCTTTCTTGTATCCCCAATGATCTTCTGGTAAACCCAAATTATGGGTGGCCACCTCAGGTTCAAGGTCTTGAATCTCTATGTAATTGCAGGAAAACACATCCTGATGATGCTTTAAGAAAGAGGTTTATTACTCTTGTTATTTGAGATTCAAGGATTCACTAATTAGAGTGGGGTGTGGATCTCCTTTTATACCTAGATTTATTTCTTTGAGTTCACCCATGGTGGTGTAGACACCTTCCTCAAATGATGGAGGGGCATCCTTGAGATATTCATCTTCTTCCTCTTCCACATGCTCTATTGTTTGTACTTCCTCTTGGGGAGGATTTGAAAAATCAAGTTCCTTAGAGGACAAAGGGGTGTCAATTCAGACATATGAAGGATGAGGAAATCATTTCCGACACAATTGTTGGAATGAAGTTTTCATGGAGTCATGAATGAGGAAAATGGACTAAGAATGTGACTTTTCACCTTCTCCTATAGTCAGGTTAGCTTCTTCCAATCCATATGATAGAACCAGGATTTATTTAGGCTTAGGGGGGGGGGATGAAGACATTTTCACTCAAGATTTTGTTATCACTCAGAGAGTTGATAACTTAATCATCTCCATTGAGACCAACTATTGTGACTGACATTATGAAATTTGTTGAATGAAAATTTGATTTCTTGCCCACCCATTCAATTTTCTTAATAGGAAGCACTTAATATACATTGAGCTTCATGAAAGGGTTAGTAGGGATCATCTCCAAGCAAATTTAGGGCCTTTATTCGAGTGACATCATCATCCATGTAATTTTTTCCTCCATTATCACAGAACCTTGTATCAATATATTGTGTTTCACATGATTTGAACGGATCTTTGTCGCCACATAATGTCCTAATTTGACCGTTGATAGAATATATGTGACATTGGTGATATGAAAAAAGGATGGACACATGTTGATACAGTCATGAAATTATCGGAAAAACATTAAAACTTATGTCATGTCAACCAACCATGAACCCTGAGTCGTACATAACATCTCTGAAGGAAATGACCACATGGAATTCTGTAGGATCATTCTATGCATGATATATTTCCATAGTAGTGACCTCAACTTCAAATTCTTGAGGGATTGACATTTCCTCAATGAGTGCTTCCTAGAGGTCTTTTGACAGACATAGAGCATTATAGATTGATAACATATCTAACATATGGTATAGTTTCATCAAAATATCATACTTTTGATCCATAGGTCCGCATTTCCCCACATGTATATTCTCTTTTACGGGTACCATAGAAGCTAATATTCTTGATGTGGATTTGTTGTTCCATGTTATAAGAGCTGTAAGTATTCCTATAATTGGTGGATTAGGCCGACTAGGTCTTCTTACCTAGCTAGGAGGTGGTGGTGTAACCTCTAACCAGTCTTCTAAGATAATAATGTAAAGGTATACCTTATAATGTGTGTATAAAGAACTCCCTTGTTCCTATTGATCTTGTTGGAGATCTTTCCCACAGGTTTCATCCCTGTAGATGGTCCGAGGAGGAGTTTGGTTGAAGTACTTGCTTCTAGCACGACCACATCTTCCCTTGTATCCTTGACCCTAGAGATCTCTTTCCCCAATTCCCCAATTATGTGTTGGTAAATAATGTTCATGATTAGAAAAAAATTGAGTAGGGATCCTTTAAGGGAATAATATTAATATAACCAAAGATAAAATCCTCATTTGATGAAGATTCTACCTGGGGGAGTAAAATCTTGTAGGGTAGTTTGGCGGGGTGGTTCCCATACTTTTGAGATAGCTGGCATGAAATCGGATATGGTCAAGGACAACTTTGGACCTGACATGAGCTCATCTTAATTTGTTTGTTTGTTATCCTTATGGCCATGCTTCTTCTTTAAGGATGGGCCTTCAGAGGACATGGATTTTGATGAAGTTGGTTTTTCTCAAGAAAAAGCGGAAAGAGGCACATTTGGTTGTTTCAACTATGTTTTTATAATGGCATGTGTCCAATTGATTATTTTTATGACAATTCAATAATTTATCTTCTACGCATTCTTTGTTTTAACTTCGTTCCACTCACCTTCTTCCTTGGATATGTAACAAAAACATAGGCCACCTGGGCTAGAGAATTTTTCAGTTTCACTTTCCTAGAGTCCACCATCTTTTATAAGATTTCCTTGAAAAAACACTATTGTATGGGATTCCCAAACATTTGATGGATGGGGAAATAGTTTAAGATATCCTCCTCCCCTTATTTGTTATACTTATTGGGATTTGATAACTGAACTAAGATAATTTCCAAAGATGAAATAAAGTATATAGGGACTTTCATTTTTAAAAGAATATAATTTTTCTTTCAATTCCTCAATCTATTTCTACCTTTGACCTATTTGATCATCCTGATGACGAGGTCATTTCTGTTGACACTAAGGAGGTGGAAGCTATGGTATGATGCATGCTTTGAGGTAATAACGGGTCCATGGGACTGCTTATGTGTAACTACAGAGGTATCTTCCTTTCCTATTCTCCATTCTTGAGCTAATGGGATTACTCAAAACTTCACTTTGTTCTCTGCGATGGATTTTTTCAACTGTTGAGAAATTGTGGCAAGATCCCAAAACCCTCTTGTGTATTTCACAGGGATCAACAATGTGTGAAATTCGTCATGGATATTTTCTACATAGATAAGAAATAGTTATTCTTGAGGGAGAGGTAGGTTCAAGGAGTAATTCAATCCTTTCTACCTAGAAAAGAAATGTGAGACTATTTCATCCTCCCTTTGTTTGATGTTTTTGAGATTGAAGATTGCTGTATTCTACAGCATTGAGCTGAACTAGAAGAGGAACATCTGACAAAGTTCTTATAATCCGACAATTGATCAACAATGAAAACTTGTGCACCATACAAAGGATGGACCCTTCAATGATTGTACAAATCATATCAGTTTTTCTGCTTCTTGTTTCTTAGGGGTTCCCATCACAGGATCACAGTGAGAGATGAAATGTGTCAAGTGATGCTTTGGATCTCTCAATCCGTTGAAAAAAAAATGTAGGATTCCCAATGTTTGGACGAGGAGGAGTTGGATTTACCCATTCGTGATAAGATTTATTTTCTAGATATACTAGTTCACATCGTCCTTCAATATCTTCCAATAAAGTTGTTAACAACTCAATGGTGTTCATAAGCATTCAAGGAATCTATGGATGAGCTGGGACCTGAGTAGGTGTGGCGGCTGGATCTTGAATAGGTGTGATGACTGGAATAATCCCTGATGGAAGAACCATTGGTATTTATCAGGGGTAACAAATAGGGACGATCTCGTAAGGATGTGCCTGACCATTCTATGGTTGTGTACCCAATGGAAGGAATTCTTGATCTACAGTCATGAGATTCAAATATATTGGTGTTTGATCTACCACATTGAGAGGATGTTACCTTTCTGCTTTAGTTGTTATAGAAAACCCTCTTTGTTAAGGTGTTCCACCTATAAGTACAATTTGAGGGTATACTCTTGGAGAATATTTAGCAAGAAAATTTCCTTGGAGTAACTCTATATTGAGTATTGTCAACTCTCTCATTTCCCCCTCTTGCTGAGAAAATATTCCCTCTACAGAAAGGGATTCTATTCCTCCAAGGGGAAGGTGAGAAACAATATAACACTTACATTTTACCTTTTAGGTTCCTTTTAAGGAGGTAGAGGTGGATTAATTTAGGTGGTACCCAAATTTTGGGTGAGACTCTAATTTTGGGTATGCACACCTTCAATATTCATTTTGGATTGGATTGTCTCAAGAACATGAATTTATTCTCCAGAATCCTATGAATCAGTCTTATGTTCTATAGGGTATTAAATGATTTAATTGATTAAATTCCATGAGGTGTAGCGCATTTCAGGCATTCCGTTGAAATTTCTACGAGATTTCCTTTTTTTGAGCCCTCCAAAAGTCTTTTTCCTATTTGTTGACTCTTTAAAAACTATATGATGAATATTAACCTAAATGGAATATACAAAGAGTTACATCATACGTGTTCAATTTTATTTAACTAAATAATGTGAGGGAACAAATTGAGAAGATTAAATCTAAAAAATCTTCCCTAATCGGGAGAAAACTAATTTCTGCTGAGGAGGGGATTATTGGGGAGAAAAAGTCCCCAACTCCGAGGGTTGGGGTTGTTCCCATTCTTCCTTCACAACCCTTCAGACTATATTTGTTTTCTTTGAGGGTTGGGTACAAAATGTACCTAAAAATGTGGTCTAGAAGGATCTTGAACTCTTATGGATAATATCAGCATAGGTGCTCTTATTATTTTACTGATTTAGGTCTAAATGATGGATGTGTGAATTATTTAGCGCTCACTTAAATCACATGTTTTTGAAGACCATTGGGATATTTCTGACATTTGTGCAATTTGACAACTAACATACTCTAATATGAAGTCCTGCTTGATGTTCTCAGATGCTTGATTCAAAAATATTTCAATATATTTCTCTATTTGGGCCAGATTTCCAAGAGAATCAATTGAGGCCTATTCTTATTAAGCACATCTTTGGTCACGAACAAGATCTGTTTGTTGTAGCTGGCATGGGGAAACAACATTGTATGGGACCAATTTTGGTGGGATTTGTTGGATTCAAAGCATAGTGAAATTCAATTCTCCATTACACCTCATCCTCTGATATGAACACCATATGGGGTATCTACAACCAATCATTTCATCCTCATTAATGCTTCAAATAATTCACATTGAAGGGATCCATTTTGTTTCTAGATCATTGGTTACTAGGAAAGTAGATGAGATTACAAGTCAATTGGAAATTGTAACACTTCTATTACCTTGAAATGAGTTTGATACTCATCATATGGAAATTAATTTTCTTTTAGGTGATGAAGAGTTTTCCATATGTTGTGGCAGATATCATGTACAAAATCTTCCATCAACACCTATAGAATGCTATATTGAGAGGTGGACAATGTCCATAACATGACTAGTATGTCATATTTATCCAATTTTTTACTCATTTTTAGTATATCTTCTTCTTCATTCACTAGATGTTTCTTGACCTGATTCGATGTGAGTGGACGATTCCTGATTTTTTTTACAACAAGAAATTGGATCAGTTGAGATTTACTTTTCTATATTTGAAGATAAATGTACCATGGGAGGTTTAGGGAATGAATTTCACCTTGGTCTATCGTATAGTTGAGAAATTATTTCACCGATCAATGAAAAGGAATCACACATGACTGGCCATATATTTTCATGTTTCACAAGATAATATGGATTTCTCATCACTACATAGTACATTGGATAATTCTCTTGAAACTATGAATTACTACTACAAAGAAGGATTTTTTAGTGAATTCCATCATGGGGAGGAACACCACGGTGGATAGTATAAAGGGATAAATCCTCTTGATCCTTGGTCTTTTGGACACACAGAGGGTTGTAGTGGCTCTCATCCAGATATAGGTTCTCGGGATTGAATGAATTGTTATAAAGGAAGCCTTCATGATAAAGTGTTTGATGAAGAACTTCAGAATTACTACTAATACTCTGGTAATTTTCTAACAGGAAAGTAGGATCTTGAGTTGCAACAAATAAATATTTTAGGGCTTTAAGAACTCCAGCATTAAGAGGATCCGGAATGTAGATCAACTCCTGATTCTCCAATTGTGTATGGTGAGACTTTTAATTAGACACCTTCTTACACATAGTTGGATCCACTTTCAGGGAGAAGTTGTTATCATGTGTAGTTTTATTTGTCTGCCTTTGAGTGGACATAAGAATATGTCAATTATCACTAGTTAGAGTAGGTGTATATGACTGATTCGATTGTGAATATGATATGGGGAAGTTTTCCCCCATGACCCTACTGGACTGTAGCAGGTGTTTATATCTACTCTAGGGTGACTTGATGAAAAGAAACCCCATGTATGAGGATAGAGTTATGTGTCCATACCTTGAGTAATGTTGTGTCCACCATTATAATATTATGGTATGTTTCTAAGATATGGGTAGGAATTTGTTTCTTCCCTTTCACCATTTCCAGGATGTGTTTGGTGACTTCGACGATCAAAATGGGAATATATGTTCATTCTGTATCTGGAGTAAGTTTATGTACCTACTATTTTCCCCCATTCCTATCAGTGGATACTGATATTACTCATGTGTGGGGAAATAGAATTGAGTATTCCCCTAGATTGTCATCAGAGCTTTCCGACTGACCTCTCCGGGTGATGCGAGAAGAGGCTATTAGCAGCCTTAGTGAGTGAAGAAGATGTATGTTCCAGCTTTCAGGTTTCCACCAAAGTGGGTTGGTAGGAATATTTGAAAGTTTCCAGATGATTCTGAAGGATTAAATGATGATTGTAAGAAATTTTATGTTCATGCTCATAGTACTCAACCATATTTGAATGGTTCGATTGGTTGGTAGATTCCAGAAGAGTATGTTGGATAGTGAAATGAAGGCCGGGGAGTGCATCTGGTCACTCATTGATTACCACCAAACTAGGTTGGTCAGATTCTATAAAGGGAGTAAAGGTCGGAAACTTCTCCCTATTGGCCATTTTTCATCCCCGACAGTCTGTCTTGTATGTTTGGGTTTGAGGGACCTAGGACGGATCGTTGAAGGAGACACCCTCATTATTTTGAGGGTTCGCTGTCAGGAAGAGTCAGTGGAAATGATTATTGTAAGGATCCCATGAGGACCACTATTTCTTTGGGATGAGGCCATAATTATTCTCCTGATAAACCAAGCTAAAATATGGTAGAACTAGTCATTGGGTTTTGGGGATAAGCTCCTGAAACGGTGGATGACGAAATTCGATACCATCTACTTTAGGACCCCCAGTCATCTCTTAATAGATGATAGAGGGTAATTGTTGATCTGGAGGGCCTGTTAGGCAGCATCTAGGGTTGGGATGGTATCATGATGACTATAGTATTGATCCTGTACATTGGAGACCCAGAGTTGAAGATGCTGAGTCGGTGATGGCATCCTTCCACTGGATGAGGATCCATCTTAAGCAATAGTTGGGGAAATAATTGGTGTAAATTTGAAGGAATCAATTCTATTGAAGAGATTTCATGGAAGGAAATGCATGTATGTATGAAAAATAAAAACATTGAACCCCATAAATGTGGTATTTTTAGATAACACTATCATCTTGGTCAAGGATTCATTCTGGGTTCACCATTTTTTGATTGCATATGGGCACAAGAAAAGACTTTATCGATAATAACAAACAATCTATTTTATAGAGGGTTTTTACTTGAGGTAACCTATCAACTTGGTTAAGGATTCATGTAGGTTTCACCATTTTTTTCTCTCATAATGTGTGTTCTGGTTAGGAATCACTATTTCTGAACGGTTTCCAATGCTTTTGTTTATGGAACCAAAAACACCCAATGGTTTTGTATCCAAAGGAACCTTATTTCCAAAGGTAGTTTCTCATTAGGTATTTCGACCCATGATTCTTAAGAACTCACATTAGTTGAGAGGATGGGATTTCTGAAACATCACACCCTTTTAGGGGGAATTATGGCCTACTCTAGGACTATATTATATATTTAAGATATGTTAATGAGTATTTCATTAATTCCCAAGTATGATGTGAGTTATCCCAACATTAGAAATCATATATTAGCATGTGTGTAATTTAGAATCATATATATGTTTCTGAGGCTCATCATTGATGAAGATATCTGTATGTATCCAAGGTTCTCTGTCAATGCTATCTACACATATACTACGTAGATATTTTTTGGTCGTTATTATGATGATTTTGGTTTTTAATCCATGCATTGGGGAAATTTGGTGTTTATGGTCATCCTGGTAGAAGAATGACACTCCAGAATTTATCGCCATCCAAGGAGACAGAAGTAGTTATGATGTTCGGATCGAACCCATATTGGGATTCCTATATATCCTTGTCAAAGGAATGAGAAACCAAATAGTTTTGTGCTTCTAAATGGGGACCATCATACCTTTTAAGATCGTGTGATAAGGACCCAACCATAAATTTTAATTTCATGATTTAATAACATCTAGGCGTAAGGTTCCTATTTAATGTTTTTGTGTGGGAATTATTTCAGAATATCCCAATATACTTGGAAGGGGTATGAGTTTACAGTTGAATTAGAACCTACTGGGTATGTGACCCAAACTAATAGGGTGGATTTACAATTTTAGGTTTGAGCCTCTGGGATACTTCTTACATATCTCGTTTAGAGGGGAATAAAATCCCATGTGGTTTGTTGTTGAAGACCCATTCCTAAAAAGTCCCTAAAGGGTATGTCTTAAAAGGGAGTATAACCCTTTTAGATGACATGTCAGGGATTATCCTTGAATAGGATGGCTTAAATAAATGGAACTTGAGTGATGTATCAACTCATGGTGGTTTAGGGGTTTAATTCATGAAATAATATTAAAGAGGATAACCAGATTAAGGGAATTATGATTGGGGTTTATTCCAGGGGAGGATTCCCTTTGATATTGGGCATTTAAAAGGATTCCTACATATCCAAATTATGGTGGGAATCAGATTTCTCATAGTTCATTCCTTTTGGATGATTGTGTCGATATTTTGATCATTAAAAACCTCTAATACCAAGTCATTCATTCTTGGTGTGAGAATCAAGAGGATGTGAATGATTCAACAAACCAAACACTTTCATTCCTTCTATGAGGGAAGAGGAAAATCTATAGTAGAAGAGGATGGGACTACGATATAAGAGGATGGGGCAACGACACATCCATCTCTTCACTTTACATTAGACAAGAGTCCAAGGTAAGGAAGGAATAAAGTTGAAGTATGTATAGAGGAGCAAGACTGGAACCTCTTATATGAAAGGATAGGGCTATAAAACATTATGTTTTCCAATATATTGGGAATGGGAGAGAAGGGAGACTTTTCCTTTGTTAAAAGAAAACTAAAGTGTGATCATTACCCTCCCTACCCAGGAACGAAGGCTCCGAGTCATAGATATGAGAAGGGTAGGACAAAATCTTATCCCCATAATCCAAAACTGGGATCTCTGAAACACAATACCTAGGGTAAGGGTCCATCTGACTATAGATATTGAAATATATAGCTACCTCGAGGATCCTTACCCTTTGGTAGGTCAATTTTGGGAAAACATTAACTGTAGAAATTCAAATCTAAATGGTATACATGTTGGTGTGACTTTTCAACGATTTTTTTAAATCAGGTGTTCTTGGGTGAGATTTCAATATGTTCCCTTTTACGAAATGGATTCAATGAAGGATAATCCTTTCCATGAGTGGCTTTGAAGGAGACCTAATGAAAGGATCATGTTGGCTGAAGTGGTGAGGTGAAATAAGGAGGAACATACAATGGGTACACCGCACAAGGAGTCTCTACTCAAGTAGACTTGAGTGAATTAGTTTCATGTTAGGTGATGAACAACCTGGATGAATACACTAGAGTAATGATTTTTTCAATCCTTCAAGGGTCTCTATAGGTATTCCCAGAGGTATGTTGTGCAAGTTCTTGATTGAGAAAAGGGGAGTTCTCTAGTCTTCTTAAATCAGAGGGGTTGGGAAAACGATTCCTGCATGTTTTATTTATTTTAACAATAAATGGACAAATGTTTTCCTATCCCCATTTTATTGCCTCTCTTTAGGGGTTAGGAAACTACCTTGTAGGTTTTGGGGTACATGGGAGAAGCTCTAGAGTGATAAGAGAAACAATCCGCCATCTAGAAAATTCATCTATACAAATGAAGGCCCCAAGGGTTTATTTATAGAAAAATATTAGACCATGGGTGAAGGTTTATGGTAACACAAGTGGAGTGGCACATAAGTTTTTTCACGTCACTGGTGATTGGGTCTAACATGGGTGAACCACTTTATGAAGATTTGAAAACCTTGGATTTCTCCCTTTTTCTTCTCCTCCTTTTCAAAGGCATTTCCATTCATCACATTTCCATCCATGTGATGAAACAGAGTGTACACAATTTTTTGAGTTTTTTTAATGCATTATAAGTGTTTTTAGGTTTTTTAAGGTGTTCTTAGGGGTTTTAATGATTTTTAGGGGTTTTTATATTTTTCGGGATTTATTATATTTTTTTAATATTTTTATGGGTTTTTAGGGTTTTTATAGATTGTAAGGGTTTTAGGGTTTCTTAGGGGTTTATTATTTTTTCTATTTTTAGGGGTTTTTAGTTTTTATGGGTTTTAAGGTTTTTTTTGATTTTTTTAATGTTTTTGGGGTTTAAAAGTTTATAATGTTTTTTTATTTCTCAAGATTTTTCTGGGTTTTGGGATTTTTTATTATTTTTAGTGGGTTTTATTTTTTTGGGGGGTTCCGGCAAATTTTTGGGTTTTTAAGTGTTTTTTCATTTTTAGGATTTTATGGGTTTTAAGAATTTTTATGCTTTTAAGGTTTTCATAGGGGTTTTAGGGTTTTTTTAACTTTTAGGGGTTTTAATAAAATTTGAAGATTTTTATGGGTTGTTAGGATTTTTAGGTGTTTTTAGGGTTTCTGTGGGGTTTTATGTTTTTATGGGGTTTTAGGGGCTTTAGTTTTTTTAGGTTTTTTATGGATTTTAAGAGTTTGTTGTTTTTAAGGTTCTCTTTGGGTTTTTATATTTTTTTATATTTTTTTGGCATCTGTAGGTATTTATTGATTTTTATGTTCTTATGGATTTTGAGGGATTTTAAGGGTTTTATAGTTTTTCAGGGTTTTAGGTTTTTTATGGTATTTTTGGGTTTTTAGGGGTTTTTCAGTTTCTTAGTGATTTTATGGTTTTTTAGAGATTTAATACTTTTAGGTGTTTAAAGGGTTTTTTGAATTTGTATGGATTTTTAAGGTTTTTATAGGATTTTTGGGTTTTTAAAGGATTTAAGGGTTTTTATGGTTTTTATGTTTTTGGGTATTTAGGGTCTTTTTAGGGTTTTATGTGTTTTTATTTTTTTATTTTGGTTTGGTTTAAAGTGTTTTTAGGGTTTTAAGAATTTCATAGGGTTTTTTAGGTTTTTTTTTTCATTATTATGTATTTCTAGGGCCTTTTTAGGTTTTTATATTTTTTGGGGTTTTTAGAGATTATGTGTATTTTTATGTTTTTGTGGGTTTTTAGGTTTTTAGCATTCTTTTAGATTATAGGTGTGTTAAGTGTTTTTATGTTTTTATGTTTTTCTTAGTGTTTTCTAGGTTTTTAGAGTATTTTAAATTTTTATATATTTTTAGTATATTTATGGCATGTTATAGTTTTTAGTGGTTTTTATGGTTTTAGGAATTTTATGATTTTTTATGGTTTTTGGGTTTTAGGTTTTTTATTATTTTGGGTTTTTATGGGTTTTTATATTTATTAACGTTTTTTTGAGTTTAAATGGTTTTAGATTGTTTAGTGTTTTTTAAAATTTATACGGGTTTTAGGGTTTTTATGGTTTTGGGGGGTTTTATGGAGTTTATGGGTATTTAGTGTTTTTAGTATTTTTATAATTTTAGTGTTTTTTAGGTTTTTATTTCGTTCCTATAGTTTACAAGGTTAGTGGGGGTTTTTTAACATTTTTAGGGTTTTTTCTGATTTTTGGTATTTTATGGGTTTTTGTGGTTTTTAGGTATTTATATTGGTTTTATGGGTTATAGGGTATTTAGATTTATTTAGAGGTTTTAAGTGTTTTTAGGTTATTACGGTCTTTGTAGTGGTTTTCGGGGTTTTTAGGGTTTCTATTTATTTCAGGTATTTTTAAGAATTTTTTAGTATTTTCATGGTTTTTAGGGGTTTTATGGATTTTGATGGTCTTAGGGTTTTTAGGGTTTTTTTGTTTTATGTTTTTTATGTTTTTTAGGGTTTTAAGGTTTTTAGTGTGTTTTAACATTTTTGGGGGTTTAGAGGGTTTTAGAAATTTTATTTATTTTTATGGAGCTATGGGTTTTAGGGTTTTTAAGGTTTTTAGGGGTTTTATGGTTTTTGGGAGTTTTTTGGGTTTGGGGTATTTTTATTGTTTTATGGGTTTTAGCATTTTTTTGGTTTTAGGGCATGGAAGATGTGAGGGTCGGGTTATTCCCAGCCCCCAAAAATTTATTAGAATGAAAATTAGAGACACTGCAGACAAGGGAGGGGAGGGGTCAAACGAACCACACCCAAAAACCATTTACAGACACACACCCAAGGACCGTAAAAAAGAAAAATCAAAAGTACACAAAAAGAAGAAAAACCAAAGCATCGCCGACAGCATCTCCCAGACAATCAGCAACCAGCAGTAAATCAAACACAACACCTTTAGCACCTCCCACCCAAGCAGTAACCAGCATCCAGAATCACTAGTATTCAACATCACAGAACAACCAGCACCCAAAGTCACAGAAACAACAACAAAAAAAACACATCCATCACCAGCATTCAGCAACTCACCACCAATCAGCGACCAGTAGCCAATCTCACAAAAACCAGAATCCAGCACCATCACACCAAAAAAATATACCACCAACAACACATAACCATCATCACCAAAATCACACAACCACCATTCACCAAAGCTCACATCCATACAGAAACCATCATCATTTTTCACAAAAAAAAGCACCCAACACCTCCCAATTAAGAAATTCAATTGCAAGCAACACAGAACTCGCACACCAAGAGCAGACAACAACCAATACCTCAAAACAGAACAAAGAACTAGCACCAAACCAATCCATCCACAATCCGTGAAGCATCCACAATAGCCCGATAGAGATCCCAGAATGCAGCACTTATCCAGACCAGCAACAATATCATAAAAAAAAGGAAACCCAGAAATGAACCTGCCTCTGCGCTGAGGTCCGAAGTGAGAAAGCAGCACCATCACCTAACAGCCCGAGCCAAACCAGAGCATCAAATCCCCAAACATATTCAAGGATCGGCAAAGTCCCACTACAAAACATCAAGAACAACCGAGTCCTTGCCTCTCCACGACACTTCTTGGAAGAACAAGTCGTCGAAGTAGCCGGGAACCACCAAGAGCTCGTCACAACGATAGGCTTCACCATGGCAGTGCAACGCCACACCGAGAAGGGACCAGATCTAGCCCGCACCTCCATGGATATGAACCACCACACGCCGGGGGAACCAGATCTGAGCTTTTCTCCCCGACCGAGGACCACCACTGCCGAATCCGCAGATCTTGAAACCCTAGAAGTAGAAACTAGATCTGTCTTGCCCACACCACACCACTTCAAACAACCATCCAAGGAAAACCACTGGAGCCCAGATCTATCGAAGAGAAGCCCGGACTCCCACAACTGCAACTCCAGCCACACAAGCACCGCTCCATCAGAGAGGTCAATGTGGCACCTTAAAAGACGCATCACCACACGAGCCACGAGCAAGGTCACAAGCACCAATCCACACCAGCATGAAGCCCAATCACTATGTGTCGCAACCACATCACACTGCAAGATCTTTAAGGGAGCAGAAAATCCACCGAGATGGAAACTAGGAAAATGAAAAACGAGAGAGAACCTAGAGAGAGCAGTGACATCATTCTCTTGGAGGATTCTTTTGGTTTTAGGTGTTTTAAGTGTTTTATGCAATTAAAGGTTTTATTAGGATTTTTTATAGTTTTAGAGTTTTTTATATTCTATGATATTTTTAAACTTTGTAAAGATATTTATAGTTTTTAATGTTTTTGGGATTTTGATGGGTTTTTGAGTTTTAGGCTTTTTTGGGTTTTTATAATTTTTAGGTTTTTAGAGTGTTTTTATGTTTTTAGGGGTTTATGGAATTTATATGGGTTTTTGAGGTTTTTAGTGTTTTTATTTTATTTAGTGATTTTAGGGTCTTTTAGCATTTTTCTATAATTTTAGGTGTTTTAGGGATTTTTAGGGTTTCATGATTTTTTTTTGCAGGGTTTTTTGAGTTTTTTTTGGGTTTGAAGGCTTTTTGAGTTTTTTGAGAATCTAGGGGTTTAAAGTGTTTTTAGTGATTTTTATGTTTTTTCTGGGGTTTATGGTATTTAAGGTTTTTAGGTGTAAAATGTGTTTTAGGGTCTTAATGTTTTATTAGGGGTTTTCATTATTTCTAGGGGTATTATGCTTTTATAGACTACTAGGGTTTATAAAATTTTTATTGTTTTTTAGTGTTTTTAGATATTTTGAGGGGTTTTAGGGTTATTAGAGGTTTTCGGGTTTTTTGGGGGTTTTAAGGTTTTTAGTGCTTTTTAGGTTTTTTGTGGATTTAAGTGATTTTAGGTTTTTACAGTTTTCTTAGTGGTTTTCAGAGTTTTTAAGGTTTTTATGCTTTCAGGTATTTTTATTCTTTTAATGGTTCTTAGGGTTTTTAGGGATTTTGAAGGTTTTTAGGGTTTTTATGATTTTTTGGGGTTTTTGGGTTTTTTAGTTTTTAATATTTTTAGGGTTTTTAATGTTTTTAGGGGTTTAAAGGGGTTTTTTTATTTTTTATTAGACCATAAGGGTTTCTATATTTATTTAGGGTTTTAAAAGGTTTTAAGGGTTTTAATGGGTTTTATGGGTTTTATGGGTTTTTACGTTTTTTAGGGTCTTTTAGGGTATTTATGGATTTTGGCTTTTCTATTTTTTTAGGGGTTTTAATGGTTTTTATTTTTTTTTAATATTTTCTAAAGGGATTCATGTTTTTTAGGATTTAGAGGGTTTTATAAATTTTTAGGGATTTTTAGGTATTTTTTAAATTTTAATAGTTTTTTGTGTTTTTAGGGGTTTGAGGGTTTTTATGGGGTTTTTGGGTTTTTTGAGTTTTGGATTTTTATCATTTTATGGGGTTTTTAGGGGATTTAAGTGTTTTTTGGTTTTTTAGGTTCTCTTAGGGGTTTTTAGGGTTTATTATATTTTTATCGATTTTTAATAATTTTGTGGCTTTTAGGAGTTTTAGGTATTTTTAGTGGGTTTAAGGGTTATTTAGTGTTTTTTGAGTTTGTTTTGGGGTTTTAGGGTTTTGTTGAGTTTTTAGGGGTTTAATGGTTTTTTATATTTTTTAAAAATTTTTGGGGGGTTTAAATGGTTTTTATATTTTTATTGGGTTTAATGGTTTTATGTGTTTTGGGGGGTTTTAAGGCTTTTTGGGGATTTTATGGTTTTTATAGTTTATGGGTTTTTAGGTTTTTTTGGGTTTTTAGCATTTTTAGAGGTTTTATATGTTTTTATATTTTTATGGTTTTCATAGGATGATTCCAGGTTTTTAGGGTTTTATTTTTTTACAAATTATTAGGGATTTTTATGGATTTATAGGGTTCTTAGAGAGATTGATATGCTTTTATTTTTTTAGAGTTTTAGGTATTTTATGGTTTTTTTGGGTTTTAGGGTTGTTTGGAGTTTTTTTGTGAAATTTTTGATTTTATTGAGTTTTTAACGTTTTTAGGTGATTAAAGGGTTTTTAGAGTTTTTTGTGATTTTTAGGTTTTTTTATAGATTTTAGGTATTTTATGTTATTTAGGGGTTATATGGTTTTCGTGGGTTTTTTGGGGTTTAAGGTAATTTATGGTTCTTTCAGTTTTTCTATTTAAGTGTTTTTAGGTTTTTAATGTTTTCTATGTGGTTTTCAAAAATAATTATTATTTTTTACTTTTTATGTATTTTTATGGATTTTTTTGTTTTTATGGGTTTTAAGGGGTTTTTTCTTACATTGAGGGTTTTCGGATTTTTTTGTGTTTCTTGGGGTTTTTAAGGGTTTTTAGGTTTTTTCCATTTTTAGGTTTTTATAGGTTTTATGTTTTTTTAGGTTTTTATGGTTTTCTTAGTTGTTTTCAAGGTTTTTAGGATGTTTTTGGTTTAATATATTATGAGTACTTTTTTATTACTTTTAATGGTTTTTAGGGTTTTTATGGATTTTTAGGGCTTTGTGTTTTTAGGGATTTTTTGTTATTTTTCATGGTTTTTAGGGTTTCTTTATAATTTGTTGGTTTTTATGGTTTTTTAGGAAATTTCAAGATTTTAGGGGTTTAATTTGTTTTTATAATATTTAGTTATTTTATAGGTTTTATGGGTTTTTAAGATTTTGTTTGTTTTTTGGGGGTTTTATGGGTTGTTAGGGGTTTTAGGGACTTTTTAGGGGGTTTATTGTTTTTTAGGATTTTTAGGGGTTTCATGTGTTTTCAGACATTTTAGATTTTCTTGAGGATTTTTAAGGACTTTAATGTATTATACATTTTTAGGGTTTTTAGGGCCTTTTGGGATTTTTTTGGATTTTGAGGGCTTTTTAGATTTAGAGGGTTTTTAATTTTTTTTACATTTTTAGTGGTTTTAAGTATTTATAGGTATTGAAGTTTTCCTTAAGGGTTTTCATGATTTATAGGGTTTTTTAAATTTTTATAAAATTTTAGTCTTTTAATGTTTTTTGGGTTTTTATGGGTTTTTATGGGTTTTTAAGGTTTTTATGACTTTTTGGGGGTTTAATGGGTTTTATGATATTTTACGTTTTTTGCGGGTTTAAATGGTTTTTATTGTTTTTAGTGGATTTATTTTATTTTATGGGGTTTTATAATTCATATGGTTTATAGGGTTTTCTTACTTTTAGTGGTTTTAGTGTTTTAGGGTCTTTTTAAGGGGTTTTAGTTTTTTTAGTGTTTTTGGTTTTTTTGGGGTTTATGAGTATTTTTGGTTTTAAGTTTTTCTTAATATTTTTCATTGTTTTTGACATTTTTGTGATTTTTTGGGTTTTCTAGGTTTTTAGTGTTTTTATGGATTTTAGGGTTTTTTTGTTTTCAGTATTTTTAAGGTTTATGATGTTTTTAAATATTTTCAGGGATTTCTTAAGATTTTTACGATTTATAGGTTTTTATGGATTTTAAGGGTTTTAGGATTATTTTAGTGTTTTTAAGAATTTTATGTTTTTTAGTGGTTTGTAGGGTTTTTAGAGTTTTTGGGGATTAAAGGATGTTTTGAGTTTTTTAAAATTTATATAGGTTTGAAGGGTTTTCAGGGGTTTCAAATATTTTTAAGTGTTTTATGGGTTTTGGGGGTTTTATGGTTTTTATGGGTTTTATGGTTTTTATGTGTTTTTAGGGACTTTTTTGGATTTTTAGTTTTCAGTGTTTTTAGCATTTTTGGGGGGTATAAGAAACTTTTTTTAATTTTAATTTTATGTTAGGGGTTTTCAGGGTTTTTAGTTTTGTTATGTTTTTTTGGACTTTTAGGAATATTTTAGATTTTAATTTTTTTAGGGTTTTTATGGATTGTGAGGGTTTTAGAGTTTTTAGGTTTTTTATGGTTTATTAGGTTTTTCTGGGGTTTTAAGTGTGTTTAGGGTTTATTGTTTTCTTAGGTTTTTCTTATATTTTACAGTTTTTTTCTTTTTTGGTATTTATAGTGGTGTTTTTGGATTTTTATGGGTTTTCTACATTTTGATTTGTTTTAGGGTATTTATGATTTTTTGGGGTTTTAGGGTGCTTTGAGTTTTTTGGGGGTTCTAAGATTTTTTAAACATTTTTAAGGGTTTAAAGGGTTTTTACAATTTTTAGTCATTTTTTAGAGTTTTTATTTTTTTAAGGGTACTTTATGGGTTTTAGGGGTTTTAGGGTTTCATTGGGTTTTAGAGTATTTTAGGGTTTCTTTGGGGATTTGGTGTTTTTTAGGGTTTTAGGGGTTTTATGTCCTTTTAGGGTTTCAATATTTTCATAGGGTTTTCATGGTTGTTAGGGGTTTTATATTTTATGGATTTTTTAGAATTTTTATAGTTTTTTGGGATTTTATGTATTTCGAGGGTTTTCAGAGGTTTTTAGGATGTTTTAATGTTTTTATCATTTTTACGTTTTTATGGTTTTGTTAAGATTTTTCTAGTTTAAGGGTTTCTATGTTTTTAAGGATTTTTATATGTTTTTAATGATTTTTATGGTTTTTTTTATTTTTAGTGATTTTGAGGGTTTTTTGGGTTTATTGGTTTTATGATTTATCTCTGGGTTCTTAGAGGGTTTTTTTAGTTTTTAGTGGTTTAATGTATTTTTAGTGTTATTTTTAACATTTTTGGGGATTAAAGGATTAATAGTGTTTTTTCATGTATTTTAGGGTTTTATGGGATTAAATAGGTTTTAGGGGTTTTTAGGGTTTTTAGAGATTTCTTGGTGTTTTAGGGTTTTTTTTCAGAGTTATTTATGGTTTTCAGCGTTTTTAGGTTTGTTATTAGTTTTATGTGTTTTTATTTGTTTTATGATTTTATTATGGTTTTTTTGGGTTTTTAGGGGTTTTCATGTTTTTAGGGAATTTTTGCTCCTTTTTATTTTTATGGTTATTGAGGTTTTTTAGGGAATATGAGAGTTTTTTTTTGGGGTTTTAGGGTTTTAGGTTTTTTAGTGTTTTATCATTTTATTCGTGTTATGTGTTTTTTTTGATTTCAAGGTTTTCTTACAGTATATCATGGATGTTAGGTTTTTTTTTTACGTTTCTATTGATTTTTAGTGATGTTTTTGGATATTTATGGTTTTTAAGGGTTTTAGGGATTTTGAGGGTTCTTAAGAATTTTTTTTGGATTTTTATGATTTGTTAGTTTTTTAGGTTTTTATGGTTTTTATATTTTTTATTGTTTTTGGGAATTTTATGGTATTTTGGGAATTTTAGGGGTTTTAGGGTCTTTTTAGTGTTTTTTTGGGTTTTAATGTTTTTTAGGTATTTAGGTGATTTATGTATTTTTAGGTTTTAAGGGTTTCGTAGTGTCTTTCACGGTTCTAAGGGGATTTACATTTTTTTAGATTTTTACGGATCTTTAGTTTTGTTTGTTTGTTTAGGTTTTTAGGAATTTTGAGGGATTTTATAGTTTTTAGGGCTTTTAGGGCTTTTAGAATTTTTACATTTTTAGTGTTTTAAGGTTTTTAGGGAAAAATAGGTTTAGGACTAGGCTAGCCTAGCCCCCCAAAATTCAATATTACATAAACAAAAAACTACAATATAGGTCTACAAGGGAAAGTGTGTATCTCACCCATCAAATCTGAATCAACAAAAGGAGTACAAAAAGGTGGAGTGATGAAGGAACACATCGAACATCTTTCTTCATTGACTCTTTTGGGGAGAATGTCCGCAACCGAGTTGGCCTCCCTATATGCATGTGAAATAGTAAAGCTCAGGGTCTGAGAAATATTAAAGCACTTATTCTAATGCGGTAGAAGTCTCTAAGGGACATCCCTTGAAAATCCCTTTAGAACAACAACCACGAGCATCAAATCAGATTCAATCCAAAGCCCTGTTCACTTAAACTAACTCATTAATTTCACTTCCTTTATGATAGCCCAATGCTATGCCTTATAAGCATAGCCATCCCCAATAAAATGAAAGAATAATCCCTTTACAAATCCTCTGGAGGTATGAAAAACCCCAACACATCCTGAGGGTCTAGGAGCTCATAGGGTCATGCCATCCACATTGACCATTATCAATGATGGAAGTGGGGAGATCCATCTAATGAACATCAGGACCATCGATTTTATACTTTTTCTAGAAACCCCAAGTGAGAACAATAATGTCAGGTCATTTAAATCGTTCAACATCAAACCTATTTGTAATCTTGATGCATTTCGGATCATCTTGTGGATGGTCACCCCCTCCCATGCAGCGATAGGGGCTATCGATTGAAGAAAATAGCATTGAGATCAGTCCAAACATAGTTAACATTCACCGTCACACCATCAAGCAGCAGATTATGGACTTGGTCACTTTGGTTAATCTCCACGAGGCCGTGCAAAAAATCGCAGATCGATCCTTGCAAACTATAGGTCAGGATGAATCACTGTAACTGGTAACACCAAAGTTTAGTAGTAAAGGTGCAGTGTAGGAAGATATAATTGCAGTGCTCCTCACCCTTCTTACATAAAAAAAAGCAGAGGAATGTTTCTAATTGGCTATCTTCAGCTGCTCATGAATTGGAAACCGATTCTGCCAGATTTTCTAGATAAGTACAAAGTGTGAAGTGGGAATAAAAGGGGCCTTTAATTTAAGCAGCCACGATGGGGAGACCAAACCATGCAGACACATGAATCGATAAAAATCATGGGTATTGAGTTTAACAACCATACTAGGCATCCATATGAGTGTATCAATGTCTGAGAAGTCATATCACTGGACATACATGGAAATATTATCTGGAAGCAGTACCCCCAAGTCACCACGTTGCTGGATGAGACCAGCAATGGTTAAATTCCACAGATCCCGGGGAGGCATCATCACCTCCGAGATGGGATTCTCTAGAAATGGGGTAGACCAAATATTTAGGGCAACATGACTTGACACAATCCATTTTGATTGAGACATAATATCCTTGTATGAGGATCATAAACCAGGCCAGACCGAGGAAGAAATATACCCAGAAAATCCATCACAAAACCTGCTTGTGAATCTCTCCTAGTGAAAATCCAGGCCATCACCATGAAATTGATCAGACTCAAGGTGAATTTCTCAATCATGGCATCATTGAAACGTTGTAGGTCTTTAATACCAAGCCCACCCATATCAATTGGCTTTGTGCAGTGTTTCTAGGCCATAGAGACCAATTTATGTTTGCTAATAGAACATGTCCAGAAAATATTCCTTTTCTTTTCATTCAAGCTTTGGAGGAGACAAATCGACCATCAATATATAGAAAAATCATGCACAAACATAGAGGTAATAATAGAGTTAACCAGGAAGACTCTGCCACCTTGAAGGAGGCACTTTCCCTTCCATTTAGAAGCAATGCTCTCAAAGTAGTAGCTCTTTAATTTCCCCCCAAAAAAGAGGCACACCTAGGTAGATAAAGGGTAATGAGATCCTCTTCACCCCAAGCACATTGTAAATGCAGAGCTACCTAGAAGGAGAGACCTCATTGCCAAAAACAATCGATGATTTCATCTAGCTAATAGTTTGCCCAACCACACTCTCATAGTGGAAAAAGAGCATCCTGACTGTAGACAAAGCTTTCCTATCAACCTGAACAAACAAGAGGATGTCATCGGTATAAAGAAGGTGTGAATGGAAATAAAGGTCCCTACCTACTTTAATTGGAGAGTACATCCCTATTCCACAAGATCAAGGATGCAACGACTCATGTAATCCTCCACCATTGCAAAGAGAAAGCCAGAGAGAGGATGCCCTTGTCGAACTCCATAGGAGCTTAAGAAGAACCCATGGGGGAGCCATTAATTAAGACCGAGACTCCAGAACTATGAAGAATTGAGGAAATCAACTTGGTGATGTTCCTAGAAAATCAATATCTACCAAGGACCTTGAACATGAAGCTCTATTTTATAGTATCAATGGCCTTTGAAATATCAAGATTTACCGCCACACTAACTTTATTTTATTTATTCCTCATTATATTATTCTCTTTGGAGGTAGTAAAGAGGCACATTTGGATACATCGTCTAGGAATAAATCGAAACTTATTTTTAGTAACAATGAAACATAAAATCTTCCCCAACCTTATGACAAGAATCATGCAAATTATCTTCGGGATTGTGTTACCTATAGAAATAGGCCAGAAGTCACAAATCACAATGGAATTTTCCTTCTTTAGGATCATAGTTTTTAGGGTTTTTTACATTTTAAGGGATTTTAATGGTTTTTTATATTTTTTGGGTTTTATGGTTTTAATAATTTTTTGAGTTTTTATGGGTTTTTGGGATTTTATAGTTTTCCTAGGTTTTAGGGATTTTTTGAGTTTTTAACGGTTTTTAAGGGGTTTAATTTTTTATCACTTTTAGGGGTTTAAATGGTTTTAGTGTTTTTAGTGGTATTCAGAGTTTTTATAGGTATTTATGCGTCTTTATGGTTTTTAGGGTTTTATAGGGTTGTTAGCATTTTTTAGGATATTTGGGGATTTTATGTATTTTTCTGGTTTAAGGTTTTCTTAGGGGTTTTTCAGGGTGTCTAGGGTTTTTTATATTTTTAGGGGTTTTTTGGGATTTTAGGAGTTTTTTTGGGTTTTTAGGGTTTTTAGGTACTTTGATGTTTTTTATGATTTTTTTAGTGTTTTATGGTTTTTACCATTTCTAGGTTATTATAGATATATGGGTTTTTAGGTTTTTATCGTTTTCTTTGTGTTTTCAAAGAATTTATGGTTTTTTATGTTTTCAGAGAATTATAGGGATTTTTATGGATTTTTATAGTTTTTAGGGGGTTTCGGGTATTTTGAGGGTTTTTATGATTTTTTAGGATTTAATGGTTTTTAAGTATATTTTGAGTATTCTAACATTTTTTAGGGTATTAAGGGGTTTTTGATTTTTAGTTTTTTTATGGTTTTTATGGGTTTTTATTTTTTTTATGTATTTTAAGGGGGTTGTTTTTAGGGGATTAGGGTTTTAGAGTCTTTTTAGGGTGTTACATGTTTTTTAGCATTTATGAGTTTTTTGGGGGTTTTAAGTGTGTTTTTATTTTAATATTTTATTAGGGTTTTTCAAATATCTAAAGGGGTTTTAAATTATTATGTATTTTTATGGATTTTTTATGTTTTTTATTATTTGTATTATTTTAGGGATTTTTAGGGGTTTTAGGGGTTTAGAGGTTTAAAGGGGTTTTAAGGATTTTTGCGTTTTTATTCTTTTTAGGGAATTTAAGTGTTATTATGTTTTTATATTTTTATTAAGGGTATTAAAGGATTTATGGTTTCCATGTTTCTAGGGATATTTAGGGATTTTTTCTATTTTTATTGTTTTTAGGGATTATATGGATTTTGAGTGTTTTTTTGGATTTTATGATTTTTATGATTTTTTGGGTTTTTGGGCTTTTTTGGAGTTTTTTGGGTTTTACCAGATTTTTAGTGTTGTCTAATATTTTATGGTGTTCACAAGGTTTTTCGAGTTTTTAGTTGTCTTTAAGGTTTTATGGGTGTTTAAAATTTTGATGGGTTTTATGGTTTTAGGATGATTGTGTTTTTATGGTCTTTTAGGGTTTTATATTTTTTATACTTTTTAGGGGTTTTATGTTTTATTAGTTTTTAATTTTTTTCATAGTAGTTTTGAGGATTTTGGGGATTTTTTACATTTTGAAGGATTTTTGAGATATTTTTTGGATTTTTCATGTTTTTAGGGTTTTTAGGGATTTTTAGGGATTTTATTGCTTAATAAGTTTTTAGGGTTTTTGGAGGTTTTATAAATTTTTAGGTTTTTATGGGGTTTTAAGTGTTTTTATGTTATAAGGTTTTCTTAAGGATTCTTATGGTATTTAGTGATTATTACGTTTTAAGGGATTTTTATTGTTTTTAATGAATTTTATGTTTTTTATGGATTTTGATTATTTTTATGGATTTTAGGTTTTTGAGGGTTTTTATGTTTTTCTTTGGGGGTTTTAGGGTTTTTGATGTTTTTATGTTTAATAATTTTTAGGGGGGTTTTAAACAATTAATGTTTTAAAGGGTTTTTAGTGTTTTTAGTGGTTTTAGGGGTGTTATGTCGTTTTAAAAGATTTTATGGTTTTATGGTTTTTATGTTTTTTATGATTTTTGTGGGGGGTGGGGGTTTCCATTTTTAATGTTTTTGGGGGTTTTAAGTGTTTATCATATTTTTATGTTTTTTTATGTTTTTAATGTTTTTAGGGTTATTACGTTTTAATGGTTTTCATGAATTTTTTTGTGTTTTTTTTTGGGTTTTTAGAAATTTATTGATTATGTGGGGTTTTAGGGTTTTTTATATTTTTAATGGTTTTTTGGGTTTGTAGGGTTTTTGAGGTTTTTAGTGTTTTATTGTCCTTGAGAGTTTTTTTTAACATTTTTGGGGTTTAAAGGGTTTTATAGTTTTTTTTTTCATTTTTAGGGTTTTAATAGGTTTTAGGGTTTTTATCATTTTTAGTTGTTTTTTGGGTTTTAGAGTCTTTTAGGTTTTTAGGGTTTTTATGATTTTTACTAGTTTTAAGTGGTTTTATGTTTTTAATTTTTTCTTATGGGTTTTCAGGATTTCTAAGATATTTTTAATTTTATAGTGATTTTTATGGGTTTTTATGATTTTTTTGGGTTTTTTTTGTTTTTAGGGATTTGGAGGGTTTTATATTATTTTTACATATTTTGAGTGTTTCTATGGGTTATTATGGCATTTATGGTTTTTTGAGTTTTGAGAGTTTGTTTAGTTTTTTAGGGCTTTAAAGGTTTTTAATAGTTTTTTTACAATTTTGGGGATAAAATAGTTTTTATTGTTTATAGTTTTTTAGTGTTTTTAAGTATTATTAATGTTTTTAGTGGGTTTTTATGTTTTTTATGGGTTTTTGAGTTTTTTGGGTCCATTTATGGTTTTTACAGTTTTTAGCAATTTTAGGTTTTTGTGGAGTTTTTAGAGTTTTTAGGTTTTTAATGTTTTATTTGGGTTTATCAAGGTTTTTATGGTTTTTATGTTTTTAGGGATTTTTAGGGATTTTTAGGCTTTTATTATTTTTAGTGTTTTTATCAAATTTGAGGGTTTTTAGATTTTTTAGTGTCTTTAGGGTTTCTAGTGGTTTTTATATATTTTTGAATTATTTAGGTTTTTAGCAGTTTTAATGTTTTTGGGTTTTAAGGTTTTATTAAGGGGTTTCCAGATTTTTTGGGATTTTTTAGGGATTTTTAGGGGTTTTAATGTGTTTCTTGGGTTATTATAGGTTTTTATGGTTTTAGGGGTTGTATATATTTTGACGGGTTTTAGGGTTTTTTATGGTTTTTAGAGTTTTTTGGGGGTGTTAGGGTTTTCTGAGGTTTGTATTATTTAATGTTTTTTAGTTTTTCTTAATGTTTTTAGGGGTTTAAAGGGATTTTATATTTTTTAGTGTTTTTTTGGTATTTGATTGGTTTTAATGATTTTCTACCGTTTTAGGGGTTTTTATGGATTTTGGGGGTTTAGGTGTTTTTTCAATTTTAATATTTTTTGGGGTTTAATTTAATATTAGGTTTTTATGGGTTTCATTGGGTTTTCTTTAGGGATTTTGGAATTTTTACATTAGTCGGTTTTTTAGAATGTTTTTTTTATTTCTTTTTGTTTTTAGAGATTTCGAGGGTTTTTTAATGGTTTTATGGATTTTGGGGGTTTTAGGGTTTTCTTTCATTTTATAGATTATTAGGGGTTTTAATTTTTTGTTTGATTTTATGTTTTCCAATTGGGTTTTTGTGATTTTTAGTGTTTTTAAGTTTTTATGTATTTTTAGGTCTTTTTTGTTTTTTATTGTTTTTCAGGATTTTTAGGGATTTTATGTTTTGTTAGTATTTCAAGGGGTTTTTAGTATTTTATGTTTTTATTGGGGTTTTAGGATTTTTTTTTAGTATTTAGTTTTTATTTTTTAAGGTTTCATAGGGTTTTTCAATGTTTTTAGGGGTTTAAAGGGTTTTTATAGTTTTATTGGTTTTTTGGGGTATACTGGTTATTATTATTTTTTAGGTTTTTTGGTGTTTTTTTGTTTTTTTTGTTTTTATGATTTTTTAGGGGTTTTATCATTTTTTATATTTTTAGGGGATTTATGTTTTTTTTCAATTTTTACGGTTTTCTTTGGGTTTTTAAAGTTTTTAGAGTTTTTACGCCTTTAGGTATTTTTAGGGATTTTTGTATGTTTTTAGGTTTTTAGGGTTTTTTATGGATTTTGAGGATTTTAGTTATTTTTAGGGGTTTTAGGGTTTTATGGTTTTTCTTGGTATTTTGGTTTTTTTGAGTTTTTTTGGGTTTTAAATGGTTTATAGTTTTTTTATCATATTTAGGGTTTTAAAGGGATTTTAAAGTTTTTAATGGTTTTTTAGTCTTTTTATGTGTTTTTTAGGATTTTAAGGGGTTTAGGGGTTTTTATGGATTTTAGGGGTTTTAGGATCTTTATGGGTTTTTAGAGTTTTCAGGTTTTTAGAGTATTTATGTGTTTTTAGGTTTTTCTGGTTTTTAGATGTTTTAATCATTTTTAGGTTTTTTATATTTTTGATATTTTTATGGATTTTAGGATTTTGATGGTTTTAGGTATTTCAAGGGTGTTATGGTTTTTAGGGTTTTAGGGGTTTTTAGGGTTTTAAGCATTTTTAGGGTTTTTGGGTTTTTAATTATTTTTAGGTTTTCCTAGGATTTTTAGGGTTTTATGGTTTTTTACATTTTTAGGTTTTTTATAGATTTTTTTGGGATTTTTATTAGTTTTAATGTTTTTTGGTATTTGGGGGGGGGGGTTGGAGTTTTTTGGGGGTTTTGGGTTTTTAGGGGTTAACAGAGTTTTTAGAATTTTAGTGGGTTTTATGGTTTTTACGAGTTTTTATTATTTTTCTTGTTTTTAGGGGTTTTGTGGTCTTCTGTGGGTTAATGGTTTTTAGGGTGTAACATCCTACCCCATCTCATTGGATTGAGAGGGAGGAGGAATGCTACTTGGCCTTATGCAATGTTCCCAAGGCACCAAAGTCTAGAAATAAATGCCAAGGGATTCGAGAATAAGTTAGGGAATGATTTTCCCTTCATACAAAACCTACCAACGAAACAATCCACTATCCACAAACTACTTGATGCATGTCACAAAACATCCAAACTCATAACTTACAAAAAATTCAACAAAACTATTCCATAACAATACCACATGCCAAATACAACCAAGAAAAAAACCAGTGTACCAAGAGAAAGACTACAAAAATAACCCAAAGAACTGGGACTCCATCCATAGCCTCACACCAGGCTCCATGCTCCAAGTACCACAAAATCACCTAAGCATCATGTCAAAATGCTATTAAAATGGGATTCTTTACTCTTACATGACTCCAAGAATACAACATCTACAAAATCACCTAGGTTCCAAAGTAGGGGGTGATTAGAAATAATAAGAAGGGTTTACCCCAAGAAATACCCTACACACGCCACTAGGATAAAACCATTATCATATTTAAATAAAATAGTTTATAAAAACATTCAATAGTGAAACAACTTAGAACAATCCAAACACTCCTTTACCATGCCATTTCCACCCAAATTCTCAAAACACACAGGAAATCCAAACAACCATTCCACAAGCCATTTCACCTTTTCACATTAGTACAGAAAATCCCATCTTACAAAGAAACACAAAACAAGGATACCAAAACAGTGGATCTTCTGTCCAACATGTTCACTACATTTGCAACTATCTGTACATCCCGCCCACATATCATTTGATGTTGGACCTTCTATCCACTATCCATACCCTTTTTATAGTAGTACATCCCTCCCACTTCTACAAAATCCACACAATCCATAAATATTAATCACCTAACAATAATTAAGCACGAAGGTCACACAAAAGCATACCATCATCCCCATCACATGCCAATTCACTTCAATAATCACCCAATTATTAAAAACACCCTTTCACCCATATTCCATTCCCAACCAAATTTCAATAAACAAAATATTTATTAATAACCATATTTTAATAAACATTTTTCATAATCAGCCAATAACAATTTTAAAATCATCATTTTAAAATCACACAACAAACCCCTTTTTACAACAACCAATTTTCCCCAAAATCCTCAAATCACCACCAAATGGGGTTCCAACAATATTCACACATCATTACCACAATAAATTTCAATAAAAATAATTAATTGTACCAAAACCACTAGTTCTAACCAAGTGGAGTCGAGAGATAAGCTACCAACCATTAGGGTTCCAATGAATTTGACCCAAAAGCAACTATACCCCAATCTGGGAAAAAGGTCTACGAAAACCACTCTAGATATCCTTCCCTATCATAAAAAATACTTAAAATGATAATCCAAGGCAACCAAAAACCTATATCCATACATAATGGGGTTATATCTGGAAAATCGAGAGATAGAGAGAGGGAGATGTTGATCTAGAGAAAACTATAAAGAACAATGAGAAGGGACTTACTCGAGATGATCTACCTTCAATCCACTAAGAAACCCCTTCGTTTCGATTCCAAAACGTGTGGTAGAGAACCTTAAACCTTTGAGAACCAAAAATCCCAAGTGAGGCTCAAGTGGGAGGATGTTTGGAATGAAATGAGACAACCCCGAAGGAGCCCGGATTTAAAAACCCCATTTTTAAGTGGCTGCACGGTTAGCCTGCACGGTTTGGAAAATCGTGCGCTAACCGTGTGCATGCCACTTCCTCAAGAGAAGGGTTCCACATGTTTCCATCACATGGTTTGGAAAACCATGCATAGGATATGGGAATCCCGCAGTCTCCCCCCTTCATGGTTTCCTGGAGAACCCGCATATTTTTCACTAATCGTGCTCAAATCGTGCTCCATTATAAAAGCCACCAAACGTATTCAAAACCATTAAAAACTCTCCCATCCTCTTCCAAACTCATAGTAATCACTTTAAACACATAAAAAGGAATAAACCAAGGATATATACCTCAAACCGTGGGTTCTATATTCTTCAAACCATTTGACATTCCATCCTCCAAAAGTAGGGAACCATCGCTTTGCCGAAAGAAATTGGTCCATTTCTCGACCATCTCTTTCTCCCATTCCTAAGTCTCCTCTTGAATCTAGCCATGCTACCAAAAAACACAAACTAAACCAATGATTTGACCATGAAATAATTTCTCTTTCATATCCAAAATTCTCACTGGCACGCGCACCAAGGAAGCATATGATTCTAGCTCAACATGATCCCAATGAATCACATGGTCACAATACGACTGAAACATTTTCAACTGTGACACATTAAACACATTTTGCACCACACTAAACTATGGTGGAAATGCCAAACGATTTTCCACCTCTCCAATCCTCTCAAGTATCTCAAAAGGCCCAATATACCTCAAAGATAACATATACTTCTTCCCAAACCAATGATGTCCCAAACTAGGAGAGGTTCTCAAAAACACATGATCACTCACCTAGAATGAAAATGGTCAAAGAAGATGGCCTGCATACAATTTCTGGAAACTTTGATCCATCTCCATCCACTTCCGGATCAACATGATTTTTTCTTTAGTCTCTTGGACATTGTTCTGTCCAATCATTGAAGTTTCACTCATTTCCACCCAACATAGTGGAGGATGACACAGATTCCAATACAAAGATTCAAACGAAGACAAATGTATTGAAGCCGGATAACTGTTATTATTGGATAACTCCACCAAAAGTAAGTGATTCTTCCATTAACCAGAAAAATCCATCACACGAGATCTTAAAATATCCTCTAAGGTTTGTATCATCCTCTCGAATTGGCCATACATCTAAGGATGATACACTGAGCTCATCATCAACTATGTCCCAAGGGTTTTCTACAAGGATTTATAGAAATGATATTTGAACCTTGGATCTCTATTTGAAAAAATCGAAACTAGAACTCCATGCCTCATTACCACTTCTCCGATATAGATTTTGGATAGATCCTCCACTGTATGAGATTTAAAAATTGGGATGAAATGGAATGTCTTTGTGAGTTTATCCACTATCACCCATATAGAACCATGTTTCCTAACCATTCTTAGAATAACTATAACAAAATACACTATTATCTGCTTCTATTTCCACCTTGGGATAGGTAATGGCTACAACATGATTGCTACCCGCTAATGTTCTTCCTTGACTTGCTGAAAATTCATGGATCTCGAGACAAACCCTACCAGATCCATTTTTATACAAGACCACCAAAACTATGATTTCAACACCTTATACATATCTTGAACTCCAGGATGGATAGCCAACCGAGAATGATGATAAACCTTGAGAAGTTCCTCTTGACAAGACAAATTTACCACCATCCGATTCAAAAAACACAAAACTGAATTCCCTTTCTGTCCCCATTTCTCAACGGTCTCCCCACAATTGAGTTTCGACCCCATCACCATACACTCAAAATCTGATGCCAGTGCCTCTTTAACCAAACTAGCCAAGTCAGGATCCAACGAAAATGGAAATATGACCACTCTTCCACCCTGGTCCTCACATTCCAATCACATGTCGGTTATGACCGACATCAACTGCCGTTGATCTGATGCCTATTTCACCACGTGAGCATATGATTTTCTACTCAATGAATCCTCCACTGAATTTCCCTAACCCAATGTGTACATTAAGTCGAAATTGAACATATGTAGATATTCCCTCCATCTTCTTTGCCTCATGTTCAAATTCCTTTTTGGGAAGATATGATTTAAGCTCTTATGATTGGTAAACACTGTGAATTTATCACCGAAGAGATAATGATACCACATCTGTAAATCATGAACTACTTCCTCCCACAACAAATCATGTGTTAGGTATTTATTCTCATGAAACCTCAACTACTGAGATCCATATGCAACCACATGATCCCCCTGCAAAAGAAAACACCCGAACCTTGATCCCTATGTGTCACAATACACCACGTACCCTTTCCCTGGTTCTCGAAAAACCATGATTGGTGCTGATGGAAGGAGACCCTTTAACTCTTCAAATAATTTATAGAACTACTCATCCCATTGAAAAGAGATATTCATTCTTGCCAAAGATATCACTGGCGAATCCAATCATTTCAAATGAAGAAAAAATGTCGAAAATACCTATCTAGACAAAGGAAGCTCCTTATCTCAAAATAATTCATTGGAGGTTTCCATGAGATAATAGCCTTTATATTTTCCGAATCAATTGAAACACCTTTCTAAAAAATAACACGGCCAAGGAAACAAACCTCCGGTATCCAAAAGTCAAATTTTGGCAATTTGGTATACAACCGATGGTCCCTCAAGATCCCAAACACTATCGTCTAGTGCTACTCGTGGACGAACCTTTTCCTCAAATACACCAGTATATCATCCAAAAATACCACCACAAAAGAATCCAGATATCTCTGAAATATTGGATTCATAAATTTCATGAACACTGTTAATTCATTCATTAGACCATGGGGCATAACCATATACTCTCAATGTAAATATATACTTATGAAATATATTTTCAGAATATCCTCCTCCCTCACCCAAAATTGGTGAGACCCGGACCTCAAGTCAACCTTGGAGAGACAATAAGATCCCCTCAACTAGAAAAAAAATTCATCAATGCATGGAAGGGGATATTGGTTCTTTATCATAACCTAATTAATTTTACAATAATCAACACCGAGCCATAAGTTTCCAACTGCCTTCTTAAAAAACAAAATCGGCGCTTCCCACAGAGACATGCTAGGCCAGATGAACCCTTTGTTTTCCAAATCATCTAATTTTACCTATAATTCCTGTAATTATTTTGGTTCCATTCAGTAAGATGAAAGTGAGATAGGACTGGTCCCCATAAGAAGATCAATCATAAACTCCACTTCTATAACAGGTTTCAACCCTAACAATTATTAAGGAAATACATCTATAAAATGATCCACAACTATGGGAAGAACACTTTTCTCAACACCTTACAACAATTACAATGATAAATCCTCCAACTGATATAAGGTCATGCCAACTGCTGGTGATAACAAATCTTTTTCACCCATATTTTCATTCTTATTCCTTCTAAAGAGATTCTCAACCCCATCCTCTATCGTAAAACTAACCATTATCAAATAGAAATAGATGTGGGCAATAAACATCTCCCAAAAATCAATTACTAGGATTATATCATAAGTACCCACCTCAAGCACTGAGAAATACCATATCAATTAAATTTCTTCCACAACTAAGCAACATGCTCTACAGAGGAAAGCTTGACAGTCTCTTTGACCAAGAGGATTTTGTAGTTTCAAAAGAGAGGGAATTATTTCCACCGTTATGCCCCAAAAATCAACAACGAGAGAAGAAATAAAAGAATGTAAAGAACCCATATGAAACTAATCTTTCTTCAATGTTGAATTTAAAAGAAACGTACCTCGCACCATGGATGGTCCTGACAGATCACCAACCACATCCTGCTAATCAACAAACAACTACTTTCTTTCCATTATCCTCTCTTTATTACCATGCTGAGGCATCATGGTATTTTAAGAATCACCATGACCCACTTTACTATATTTTCTAGGGGTATGATGATGCCCCCATCTCGTCAAGGTCGAAGTCCCATGCAATGCCTGAGGACTGTCATAGACACCCGACCTCGTAGCGTTTTGACAATAACTCTACAAATACACCATCTGCTTACAATTATGACATGCTCAATTTTGTTCCATACAATCCCGCTTAATGTGACTCATAGAACCACATTGAAAACATCCTAACTTACTCTGAGTATTTGGAGAATGATTCATTGATCATGTCATGGGATTCTGAACTATACACCCACCCTGGAAATAAGTGCCCCTCTTCCTCTTGAACCCATCATCCAAGTTACCACTATTCCATATGGGTACCAACATACCTCCCCCACATGTAGACCCCAAAAGATCCCACTCCACCACTGTAGCTCTATTCACCACTTATATGTAATCATCTATACACAACACTGCTATCTTGGAACTGATTTTCTGGTTTATCCCAGCTTCAAAAATCCGTGCCTTCAACGATGTATTACCTGCTACCTCAGGTAAAAACTATAATATGTTCATAAACATAGTCGAATATTCCTTCACCACCATGTTATATTTTTTCAAGCTGAATAAATCTGTTGTATGATGAATTCTAAACAAATGAGGGCATAATTTTTTATTAAAAATTCATACAAACCCTCCCATGTCACACTTTAGTCCATCTCGGCATGGACCACCAAGTCCCACCACTGATGGGCAAGATCTTCCATCATATATGTCGATAACTTCACTTTTATCTCTATCGAGGTTCCCAAGAAGTCAAATATCTTATTCATTCTATCCATCAATGCTTCAACACTTTCGGGCTCTGTATCACCCCTAAACATGGGTGGATTCTTCCTTTGAAACTGAACCGCATGATCCAAATGACGTGGTTCCTCCTCTTTATTACCACTTACCACAACTTGAAAATCTTGAACTATACATTGCACTAGCTTCTGGTTCACTTAAGGCATAGTTGTAACCAAATTTTAACCAGCTTCTTCCGGTTGGTCTCTACGACCCCTACCCAATGCCATTTATATCAACACAAAAACAACAATAACTTCACTCCCTTAACAAGAAAGGATATTAGATATTCAAATTAAATTAGATAAAAACTATCACAACTAGGCTTTCCACAAGTTTACATTTCCCATATTCCACTATTTTGAAAAATTCATCATGTTTGGAAAATAAACCCATTTTCAAAATACCACTAGTTTCCATGATTCAAACCCTTTTGTTTTGAAACCCAATTAAAATTTTTCCAACATCCACTCCGTCATACCACACCGTAGATCATTATACCTTAATGAAATATGATTCCTAGTGGGATGTCATTTATACCATGCATGCCATGCCCATATCATTGGCTACACCCACGACAATGAGATTTCCAATGCCTATAAGTTTCTCCAAACATGTATGTACCTAACACCCTGGTAACATGAAGTTTAGAATAAAAGGGATAACTATGACCTTTTATGCAATACATTATAAGTTTATACAATCCTAAGACTTGATACCATCTCATCTCAAGGAATAGATCAATAACAAATGTCAACACCAAGACCAAAAATAAATGCCAAAACACAGAATAACAGTTCTCACTTGAAATCCAAGGAACGAACAAACTGATACCACTTGTAACATCCCACCCCATATCATTGGATTGAGAGGGTGGAGGAATGATACATGTCCTTAAGAGACGTTCCCAAGGCACCAAAGGCTGGAAATATATGTTGAGGGATTCATGAATAAGTTGGGGAATGATTTTACCTTTAGATTAAACCAACCAACCAAATAATCGACTACCCAAAAACTACCTAATTCATGTCCAAAACAACCAATCTCATAAATTAACAAAAAAGAAACCAAACTATTCCATAAAAATTCCACATGAAAAATACAACCAAGCCAAAAACCATAGTACCAAGAATAATACTTCAACAGGACTCCAAAAAACTAGGTCACCATACAAAGCTCCACACCAAGCTCCATGCTCCATGTACTAAAACATCACCTAAGCGTCATGCCAAACCAATAACAAAACAGGATGATTTACACTTACCTATATCCTATCCGAATACAACATATGAAAAAGAACCCATATGACAAATTAGGGTTGAATAAAAATACTCTGTAGGTTTTCCCCAAATGAACTCCCCACACACGCCACTAGGATGAAAATGTTAGCATGTTTATATAAAATAATTTATATAAAACATTTAGTAGTGCAAAAACATACAATAAGCCAGACACTCCTTTACTAAGAAATTTGCACCCAAATTCTCAAAACACATAGGAAATCCAAAAAACCATTCCACAATCCATTTCTCAATTTCACATTACCACAACAAATCCAATCTTGAAAACCAACACAAAACAAGGAAACCAAAACGGCGAAGCTTCCGTCCAACTCATTCTCTACATTTCCAACTAGTGGTACTTCCCACCCACTTATCCTTCGATGGTGGCCCTTCAATCCTCTATAAATCAAATTTTTATAGTGGTAATTCCGGACCACTTCCACACAATCCATAGAAGTCACAAAAGATAATCACAAAAAAATCACTAAGCACCAATGTTACACAAAATAATATTGTGATTCCCATCACATGCCAATTCACATCAATAAATCACCCATTTATTGAAAACACACTTTCACCCATTTTCCATTCCCAACCACATTTTTAGTAAAGAATATATTTATTGAAAACAATCTTTCACAAAACATTTTCCATAATAAACCAACAAAGATTTTACGATCAACATTTTAAAATCACACAACTAGCCCCTTTTTCCAACAACAACCTATTTTCCCCAAAATCCCCTAATCATCACCAAATGGATTTACAACAATATTCACACATAATTATGAAAATTAATTTCTATCAAAAAATTAATTGTAATAAAACCATTAGTTCTAACCAAGTTAAGTCGAGAGATAATCCCCCTACTATTAGGGTTCCAGTGAATTCAACCCACAAGAAACTACACCCCAATCTGGGAAAATTCTCCACAAAACCAGTCTAGATATCCTTCCCTATCATCAAAAAGACATAAAATCAATACCCAAGGAAACAAAAAACCCTATATCTACTCACAATAGGTGTAGATCTGGAAAACCAAGAGAGAGAGAGAGAGGGAGGGAGATTTTGATCCAGATGAAACCACAAAGAACTACGAGAGGGGACTTACCCAAGAAAGAAACCCTATATATACAACAAAAAACCCCTTTGATTTGATTCCAAAATGTGTGGGAGAGAAAATTAAACCTTTGAGAACCCAAAATACTGAGTGAGACTCAAGTGGGAGGAAGTTTAGAATGAAATGTGGCAACCCTAAGGGACCATGGATTTAAAAGCCCTATTTTTAAGTGGCCGCATGGTTAGCCCGCACGATTTGGAAAACTGTGCACCGAGTGTACAACATTGACTCGATAAAAGGGGTCTACAAAGTTTCCTCTTATGGTTTGAAAACCGTGTGCAGGCTGTACGAATCCCACTGTCTCCCCCTATAGTGTTTCTGGGAGAACCCATATGGTTTTCCCTAACCGTGCTCAAACCGTGCTCCCATAGAAAATCCTCCAAACTTATTCAAAACCATCCCAACATCTCCCAACCTATTTCCAACTCATCCAATGAACTTTAAACACATAAAAGTCATAAGAAAATGCTACATACCACAAATCGGGGGGGGGGGGGTGATACATAGGACCTTTTATGAATTTATATGGTTTTTAGCATTTATTACTATTTTAAGTGTTTTTATGTTTTTAAGGGTTTAATAATGATTTTAGGGTTTTATATTTTTTAGGGATTTTAAGGATTTTAAGGATTTTTATGGGTTTTTATGGGTTTTAGGGCTTATAGTGATATAATGGGTTTTTTTGGGAATTTTACGATTTTTATGGTTTTTATGGTTTTATAGCATTTTTAATTTATTTAAGGGTTTTAATTTTTTTAATGTTTTATGGTTTTCCTAAAATTTTCATATTTTTTAGGGTTTTTGATTATTTTTGGTTTTTTTTTTATTTTTCGGGTTTTTTGGGTTTTTTAAGATTTTGATGGTTTATAGGGTCTGAAAGGTTTTTAATATGATTCCAGGTTTTATGGATATTCTTTATTGTTTAAGGATTTTATAGTATTTTTAGTATTTTTAACGTTTTTAGGGTTTTAAGTGGTTTTATAAATTTTTTTCATGTTTTATGGGTTCGAAGGGTTTTTAAAAGGCTTTTAGAGGTTTTTTATGGGTTTTAGGGTTTCTGGGTTTTTATGGGTTTTTAGCATTTTTAGGATCTTTAGGTTTTTTAGTGTTTTCTTTATGGTTTTTAGGGGTTTTAAGGGTTATTCGGGATTTTAATGTATTTATTGGATTTTTTTTTATTTTTAAAATTTTTTGGATTTTAGGGGTTTTTTGGGTTTTTTTGGGGGTTTTAGGGGTTTTTACGATTTTATCATTTTTAGGTATTTTTTATTAATTTTATGTGTTTTTATTATTTTTAGGGTTTTGAGGTATTTTAGGGTTTTTATGGTTTTTAGAGTTTTTAAAAAATTTTGTGGTATAAAGGTTTTTTAGCACTTTTAGTTTTTTGTGGGTTTTTTTTTGTTTTTTGGAATTTTTTTTGGTTTTTATGGTTTTTAGGGTTTTTTATGATTTTTTTCGGAGTTTATAATTTTTTGGTTTTTAGGGGTTTTATGTAATTTTAGTTATTTAATTTTTTCTTTGGGTTTTTTTGGGTTTTGGAGTATTTTTCATTTTTATGGATTCTTAGGGACCTTTTAGGGTTTTATGGATTTTTACGGATTTAATAGATTTTGAGGGATTTTATGGTTTTGATCATTTTTAGTGTATGTATAGTTTTTTTGGTTTTAATGGGTTTTTTGAGTTTTTTAGGGTTTCTATGGGTTTTTAGAATTTGTTAACATTTTTAGTGGTTTAAAGGGTTCTTATAGTGTTTAGTGGTTTTTGAGGGGTTTTATTAGGTTTTATATTTTTAGTTGTTTTTATGGTTTCTATGGATATTTAGGGGTTTTATGGACTTTTAGGGTTTTAGAATTGTTTTGGTATTTGGGTGTTTTAGGGGTTTTTTAGTTATTAAGTTTTTCCTAGGGGTTTTTCATGTTATTAGGGATTTTTTATGTTTTTAATGATTTTTAGGAATTTTTTACAATATTTATGGTTTTTAGGGTTTTAGGGATCATGAGGGAATTTTTTGGGATTTTTTGGGTTTTAGGGTTTTATCGGGTTTTTAGGGGTTTTTTAGGGTTTTAGGGGTTTAAGTGTTTCATGATTTTTAAGGTTTTAGGGGTTTTAGGGGTTTTAGGGGGTTTTACATTTTTTTTGTATTTTTTTTTTGCTTTTTAGGATTTTTATGGGATTTTAGGGATATTAGGGTTTTAACGATTTTAAAGGGTTTTCGGGTTTATAAGTTTTTTAAAATATTTCATTTAGTTTTTTTGGGTTTTTAAGGTTTTTAGATTTTTTTTAATGCTTTAGGGGTTGAAACAATTTTCATATTTTTTTGTTAATTTAAGGGGTTTATGGGTTTTTAGGATTTTTATGGTTTTAATAGTTTTTGTACCTTTTGAGGTTTTCGGGTTTTTCTGGTTTTTAGGGTTTTAGAATTTTTTAGGTTTATAGGGTTTGTAAGTGTTTTTATATTTTTAACGGTTTCTTTGGGGTTTTTAGGGTTTTAGTGTATTTTATCTTTTTTGGTGTTTTAAAGAATTTTAGTGTTTTTATGGTTTATAAGGTATTTGGTTTTTTTACGGTTTTTAGAGTTTTTAGAGTTTTTTGCATTTTTTTAGGTAGTTTAGGGGTTTATGTGTTTTTATTTTTTATGGTCTTCTTAGGGGTTTTCACTGTTTTTAGGGTTTTTAAAATTTTAGGTATTTTTTTGATTTTCATTGGATTTGTATGATTTTGTAGTGTTTTTAGGAGTTTTGAGGGCTTATTGGTTTTTGGGGATAATATGGTTTTTGGGGGTTTGGGGTTTTTTCTATTTATTTTGGGGGTTTTATGGTTTTTAGAGTTGTAGTAACGTTTTTTGGGGTTTAATTTTTTTTGAGTTTTTAGTGTGCTTTTTTCAGTTTTATTGGTTTTTGTCCTTTTAAGGGTTTTATTGTTTTTGGGGTTTTATGTTTTTTAGGTTTTTTTTTCATTTTTTGGGTTTTATGGGTTTTGTGTGTTTTTATGTTTGTAAGGATTCTATAGTATTTTTTATGGGTTTAGGGGTTTTTACACCTTTAGGAATTTCTAGAGATTTTTTAGGATTTTTAGAGTTTTTATGGTTTTTAGAATTTTGAGAATTTTCAGCAGTTTTTAGGGTTTTAGGGGTTTATATTTTTTTTTAGGTTTTTAGGGTTTTTTAGATTTAAGATTCTTAAGTTTTTTAATGTTATTTTCAATTTTTTGGGAAATAAATGGTTTTTTAGATATCTTTTAGTGGTATATTAGAATTTTTATATGTTTCTAATGATTTTAAGGTTTTTAGGGATGTTATGGTTTTTAGTGTTTTATATTTTTAGAATCACTTAGGGGTTTTAGCATTATTTTTATGTTTTCCGAGGTTATAAGTGTTTTTAGGTTTTTATGATTTTATTAGGGGGGTTTTAGGGTTTTTAGGGTTTTTATGTTTTTAATGATTTTAAGGATTTTTTATGGCTTATATGGGTTTTTTGGGGTTCTAGGGATTTTAAGAGTTTGATTTATTTTTGTGTTTGTAGGTTTTTTGTTGTTTTTAGTGTTTTTATGGTTTTTAGGGTTTTAAAGGGTTTTTTGGTTTTTTGGTTTTCTTAGGGATTTCTAGATTTTTATGTTTATTTCGGTTATTAGGGATTTTTCTACTTTTTAGTTTTTTTTCTTCTAGGGGTTATAGGTTTTTTGAGGGTTTTGGTGTTTTTGTATGATTTTAAGGGGTTTTTGGTGTTTTGGGATTTTATAGTGTTTTTAGTTATTTAGTATTTTTAAGCGTTTTATAGTTTTTTAATATTTTTAGGTTTTTAAAGGGTCTTAAGAGTTTTTTTTTGATTTTTAGGGTTTATGGGTTTTATCATTTTTATGGGTTTTAGGGGTTTTAAGGATTTTAGGTTTTTTAGGGTGTTTTAGTGTTTTTTTTGGGTTTTAATGTTTTTAGAATTTTTATGTTTTAGGGGTTTTAATTTTTTTTATGTGTTTACAGTTTTATTAGATTTTTTTTGGTATTTTCAGGGTTTTTATGTTTTAGGGGGGATTTCAGGGTTTTTTTGGGATTTTATTGGTTTTTATGATTTTTAGGGATTTGAGGATTTTAAGAGACTTTTATTATTTTAATTTTTTTTGGGTATTTTGTATTTTTTGTGTAATTTATGATTTTTAAGGTTTTAAGAGTTTTTTTATGTTTTTAAGTGTTAATGAGTTTTTATAGTTTTTAGTGGTTTTTTTGTTTTTATGGGTTTTTATGGTTTTTATGGTTTTATGGGGTTTTAGGGTCTTCTTTGGGTTTTTATGGTTTTTGAGATTTTTTAGGTTTTAGGTATTTTAATTCTTTTAGGTTTTTAATATTTTCTTAGGATTTTTCAGGGTTTTTAGGGTTTTTATGTTTTTAGGGATTTTTAGGGATTTTTTCATATTTTTTATAATTTTTATGGTTATTTAGGATTTTGAGAGATTTATTGATTTTTAGGGGTTTTAGGGTTTTATCATATTTTAGGTTATTTTAGGTTTTAATTTTTTTTTGGTTTTTATGGTTTTCTAATGGTTTTTCTGGGTTTTTTTATTTTTTTTTTGTTTTTTTTGGAGTTTTCGTGTTTTTAGAGATGTTATGTTTTTTTGGGATTTTAGGGTGTTATTTAATTTTTTATGATTTTTAAAGTTTTGTTACATTTTTACGGGTTTAATGGGTTCTTAGAGTTTATTTGTTTTTTTATTTTATTGGTTTTTAGGGTTTTAACGTTTTTAAGGTTTTTTAGGTTTTTTTGTTTTAGGAATTTTAGTGTCTTTTTAGGGGGTTTTAGGTTTTTTAGCATTTCTAGGTTTTTTTGGGGTTGTAATCATTTTGGGGAAAAAGAGGTGCGAGGCCTGGCTATTCCTGTCCTCCCAAGGTGTATTAGAAAAAATAAATTGCAAACAAGGGATGGGCGGGGTTAATCAACCCACACCCAAAAACCCTAGACGCCCCCACAAATCCCAAAAGCCCTTAAAAACCCAAGACACACAAAGCCAGAAAAAATAAGAAAAACAGTTGCATCTCCACCAGCATGTCCCAGCCAAATAGCAACCAGTATCTCACAACACCACTTTCATCAACCATCACTCCCTTTCCAATCACATCCACCTCCCACATCATAGAGGCACCAGTATCAAAGACATAAGTCTCACCTTCTCCACCTCACGGTGAAGCAGTAACCAGCACCAAATACCAGGATCTTTCTTCACAACCACCTCCAAGAACACATCCACATCACTCAAAAGAAAAAAAACATATAGAACCACTAAATAGTACCAAAATCCAATAGCTACCCTGATTCACAATCAATCCATCAGCAACCCCAGAATCACAAGAACCCACCCCCAATAGCACCACCACACCAGGCAGGTCCATATCCATTAGTACAGAACCACTAGCACCAGAAATAAGAGAATCATCTTCATCACATCTCATCCAAATAACAACAAAAATTATATCATATCACACCCAGCAGCATAGCCAGGGGCATAGAGAAACCAGCATCCAAGACAAGAGCCAATCCACAGCCCAAACAGCCTTTTTAGCAATCCAGAGAGCACAAAGCACCACCAGCACGCAGCACCTCATATCAGAACCAGGAAACAACACCAGCATTGACTCACAACAAATCTATCCACTAGTATAGTAGATATGTAATAGAAAAAGATACCAACCAAACCCTTCAGCAAGATATGCAGGACCAAACAGATCGCTTTGACACTACAGGAAATCATAGACCAGCACAAGGTCACAACAGAATGCAAACAAACTAGGATCAACAACATGAATCAGAGACTAGGTCAAGGAACGAACCTGTATGTTCTTCATAGACCGATGAAATTAAAAGCACACAAATTCCGAGTCATCACCACTGCAGATGAAATCCACCGTCCAAAATCGAAGTGCCATTGGAGTGGAAACCGAACAACGAAGTAGCAACCTAGAGTAGATGACAGACTACCGCTGAGACCAGAACATGCGACGCCGAAACATCCTTCTTTACCGTTGAATCCCATGACCCCGCTGACACATCCGTGGAAACCCATGATCTGAATAGTCAACCCCGAACTGCTGAAATCCTGAAGGGTTCCTAGCCTCTAAGGAGTCGTCAGCATTGTCACAGACCTGATGGGAAAGATATAAAGACACTGAGACCTATATAGCCGTCAAATCCAGAATGCACAAAAAACAGATCTAAGACCCATCCAAACACAAAATCCACAATTCTCAAGGAAGATATAGTCATTGAAGTCCAAAAACCACCACTGTCTGGAGACTAGAGAGCATTTCTAGAGTACACTGTTGCCTAGAACTGGGAAGGACCTAGGTTATAGCACCAAAGCATTGATCAGATTCCAAGGGAAACCTGGGAGAGACATCGAGTGAGAGAGAGGACCGGGGGAGTGTTCCTTAATATCATTATTTTTTTTTTCTAATAATTTTAGGGGTTTTTATGATTTCCTATGGTTTTTCATAGTTTTATGATTTTTTATGTTTTTAGGGGTTTTAAGTTCTTTTTTAGTATTTTTATTGTTTTTAGGGATTTTAAGGATTCATAAAGGTTTTGGGGTAATTATGGATATTATGGTTTTAGTGTTTTTATGTTTTTGGGAATTTTAAGTCTTTTTAGGTTTTTATTATTTTTAGTGTTTTTCATGGTTTTAATGTTTTTATATTGTTAGGGGTTTTTTATGATTTTTATCTTATTAGCGTTTTTATAGATTTTTAGGGTTTTATGGTTTTTTGGGGTTTTTAGTGTTTTTTTTGTTATCAGGGGTTTTTAGAGTTTAATGATTTTTATTTTTTTATCATTTATATATTTTAAAGGGTTTTAAGAGTTTTTGATGGTTTTTAGGGTTTTTGGGTTTTCTGGATTTTTATCATATTCATGCGTTTTATGGTTTTTATGGTTTTTATGAATTTTTTGGTTTTTAGGTATTTATGATTTATGGGATTTAAGTGTTTTAGGTTTTAAATATTTTCTTTGGGAAAATAAGGCACAGCACTAGGCGAGCCTAGTCCCCAAATTTAAATAAAAGAAGAAAGGTACAAGGTATTATAAGGAGAGCCTACAGAAGTGGGTGTGTGTATCACCCTTCATGTCTGAGTCCATAAGGGACATACAATAAGGTGGAGTGGCGAAAGACCACATGAAGCCCCTATCTTCAATTGATTTTTTTGAGAGTGCATATGCCACTGCATTCACTTCCCAAAAATCATGCGTGATGTGTAGGGTCTAACATTTTGAATCCATGAAGAATTCAATCCATTTCGGGAGTAGCCGCCATGGTACTCTTCTTGATCTGCTTCTCAGGGCCTCTACCGCCAGCATCGAGTCGGACTCAATCTATAGGAGCTTATAAGAAAATTGTGTTGAAAACTAGACTACCTTGATGATGGCCTAGAGATCCACTTCATAGGCACATCCACTCCCCAGGAAGTTGAAGAAGAATCCCTTGACGAAACCTCTATAATAACGGAAGACGCCTCTGTATCCTGTGAGACCTAGTGCTCCTGATGTAGCTCCATCCACATTAACATTAATCCAACCTAGAATTTGGGGAATCCTCCAAATGAATTTCAAGGGTGCTGGTTGTTTTCACCTTCCAGGAACACCAAGAGTTCTAAAAATGATCAAATCATTCATTTTGTTATGCATTTCTCCAGTTTGAATATTGGTTGTTGTGTGAATAGCTTTGTGGATTGCTAGGATTCTGCCATGAAGGGAGATGGATTTTGATTCAAAAACAGTCTTTGGGGTCTTCATGGTTTTTAGGGTTCTTTAAATTTTTAGGTATTCTAGGGATTTCTAAGTATTTTTATGATTTTTTATGGTTTTATTCATTTTTATGGTTGTTATGATTTTAAGGGTTTTAGTAATTTTTAGGGTTCTAAGTGTTTTTTGGGTTCTAAGTGTTTTTTGGTTTTTAAGGTTTTCTTAGGGTTTTTATATTTTTTTATGTTATTAGGGATTTTTAGGTCTTTATTAGGTTTTTTAATTTTTTTTATGGTTTTTAGGAATTTTGATGGCCTTTATATAATTTTAGGGTTTATGTGGTTTTTTTTTAGTATTTTTTGGATATTTTAGGTATTTATAGGTTATTTGAGTTTTTTTAATGTTTATAGGGGCTTCAATGGTTTTTATTGTTTTTATTTTATTTGATGGGTTTTAGGGTTTTTTGTGTTTTCAGGGGTTTTTATGGGTTTTGGGGTTTTTAGGGATTTTATGGGTTTTTACCGTTTTTAGCTTTTTTGTTTTTAGGGGTTTTAAGTGTTTTTAGGTTTTTATGATTTTCCTAAGAGTTTTCATGGTTTTTTGGGATTTTTAAAATTGTTTATATAATTATTATTTTTTTCATTTTTTATATTTTTTATGGATTTGGAGGTGGTTTAGGGGTTTTAGTGTTATTAGGGGTTTATGTTTTTTTGGGGGTTTTGGGTTTTTTGGTGTTTTTATATTTTTTATAGTTTTTATCTTCTTTTGGGGTTTAAAGGGTTTTAGATATTCTAATTGGTTTTAGGGTTGTTAGGGGTTTTATGTTTTTAGGGGTACTTATGGTTTTTAGAGATTATTAAGGTGTATGATCATTTACGGTTCATAGGTTTTTAGTGGTTCTAAGTGTTTTTATGTTTTTAATGTTTCCTTAGGCCTTTTCGTGGAGTTTTTTTTTCATTTTGATGGATTTTGGGGCTTTTTAGGATATTTATTTTTTTTATATTTTTTTACTGATTTTGAGGGTTTTTAGGGTTTTTAGGTTTTTTATATTACTTTAGGATTTTTAGCATTTTAGGGTTTGGGGGGTTTTTCAGTGTTTATTGGTATTTAAGGCTATCAAAGGTTTTTTCAAGGTTTTTATGTTTTTTTATGTTTTTTTGGGATTTTTAGGTATTTTTAGGATTTTTATGGGTTTTTAGTGTTTATAGGGATTTTTAGGGGTTTTAGGGTTTTAAGGGTTTAATGGGTTTTATGGGTTTTTTTGTGGTTTTCAAGGTTTTTTGTGTTTTTTAGGGTTTTAGGGGTTTTTTATTTGTACATTATTAGGGGTTTTAAGTGTCTTTTATTTTTTATGATATTATTATGTTTTTCCAAGGTTTTTAAGGTATTTTTATCTTTTTTATATATTTTTTTAGGTTTTTAAGGGGTTTATGAGGTTTTAGGGATTTTGAGGGATTTTATGGGTTTTATGGTTTTTTTAGGATTTGGATTTTTTCTTGTTTTTTTAGTTTTTTAGAGTTTTATAGTTTTTTATAGTTTTTTAAATTTTTAGGTGTTTAAAGGGTTTTTAGTGGTTCTAGTTTGTTTCTATGGGTGTTTAGGGTTTTTTAAGGATTTAGGTTTTTTTCTGGTTTATAGGTGTTTTAGGGTTTTTACAGTCTTTTAGGGTTTTTATGTTTTTTAGGGGTGTTAAAATTTTTTTGTTTTTAAGGTTTTATTAGGTGTTTCTACGGTTTGTTTTTGTTTTTAGAGATTCTGGGTATTTTTCAGTATATTTATTGTTTTTTATAGATTTTGAGGGGTTTTAGGGTTTTTTAGGGCTTTCGGCGTTTTTTAGGTTTTTAAGAGATTTAAGCGTTTTTATATATTTTAAGTTTTTATTATGGTTTTTTGGTTTTTTTCTCAATTATAAGGTTGTTTAAGGGTGTTTAGTGTTTTTTATTATTTTTAGGGTTTTAGGATTTTTTATGGTTTTAGTGGTTTTTTGGGTTTTTTTGGGGTTTTGTGGTTTTTAGGGGTTTTAGGGTTTTTAATGTTTTTAGGTGTGTAAAGGGTTTTGAGAGTTTTTAGTGTGTCTTATGTTTTTCTACATTTTAGGGGTTTTAGAAGGAATTTAGTGGTTATATGGTTTTTATGTGATTTTATGGTCTTTTTAGTGTTTTTGGGGGTTTTGAGTTTATTTGGGATTTTATGTTTTTTTTAGGATTTTAAGTTTATCTTATGGGTTTTCTTGGTTTTTATAGTTTTTTTCAATTTTAGTTAGTTTTATCCCTCTTTTAGGATTTTTATGTTCTTAGGTTTTAAGGGATTCTGAGGGGTTGTAGGGTTTTTTTACGGGTTTATTGGGTTTTCAGGTTTTTAGTGTTTGTTATATTTTTTTGGAGTTTTATGTGTTTTTAGGTTTTTAAGGGTTTCTAAGTGTTTTAAGTGATTTTATGTTTATTTAAATTTTTAATGATTTTTAGGGGTTTTTATGATTTTTTAAGGGCTTTAGGGATTTAATAGATTTTATTGGTTTTCAGGGTTTTTAGGTGTTTTAGGGTTTTGGGGGTTATTAGGATGTTTTTGTGTTCATTAGAGTTTATAAGAGATATTATATTTTTTAAAATATTTATTTGATTAAAGGGTTTTTAGAGTTTTTAGTGGGTTTTAATGTTTTTATCGGTTTTTACAGGTTTTTATTGTTTTTAGCTCTTTTTATAATTTTAGAGGGTTTTAGGGTTTTTAGGGTCATTTGAGGGTTATTTATATTCTTTTAACATTTTTAGGAATTTTATGTATTTTATGTGTTTTTTGGTTTTTAATATTTAGTTACAGTTTTCGGTGTTTTAGATTTGTTTACATTTTTAGGGATTTGTGGATTTTTTAGAAATTTAATGATTTTTATGTTTTTTTTATTTGGAGATGTTTATAGGTTTTTAGGATTTTTAGGGTTTTATCATTTTTAGGTTTTTAGGGGTTTGAAGAGTTTTTAGGTTGTAAATTTTTGATATATATCTTCAGGGGTTTTAAGGGTTTTTAACATTTTTATGGAATATTTTGGATTTTTTAGAATTATATAGGTATTTCTATTTTCTTGGATTTTTGGGGGTTTTATGGTTTTTAGGGGTTTTAGGGTTTTTATGGTTTTTTGGGGTTTTAGAGTTTTTTTTGAGTCTTTTAGGGTTTTAAATGTTTTTGAGAGTGTTTAAAATTTTTAGGGTCATAAATTGTTTTTAGAGTTTTTATTGGGATTTATAGGTTTTAGGATTTTTAAAGGTTTTATTGGTTTTATGGTTTTTATGGGTTAGGGTCTGGTTAAGGTTTTTGTTGATATTTAGGTTTTTAGGGGTTTTAAATATTTCTAGTTTCTTAAGGATTTATTAGGGGTTTTCAAGATTCTTTAGGCTTTTAGGTATATTTCGAGAATTTTTTGTATTTTTATGGGTTTTAGAGTTTTATAGGATTTTTAGGTTTTTTAGGGTTTTAGTTTTTTTATATATTTTTAGGTTTTTTTGGAGTTTTAATTATTTTTGAGTTTCTAAGGTTATCTTAGGTGTTTTCATTATTTTTTGGGATTTATATGTTTTTAGGTATTTTTACGGATTTTTAGGAAAATCATAGTTTTTTTATGATTTTAGGGATTTTGACGGTATTTAGGGGTTTTAGGGTTTTAAGAGGTTTTATAAATTTTTTGGGGGTTATTATATTTTTTGTCATTTTTCAGGGTATTATTTTTTATAGTTTTTTAATGTTTTTAGGAATTTAAATGGTTTGTATATTTTTAGTGTTTTAGGTTTATTTGGGTTTTTAGAGTTTTTAATGTTTTTTGGGGGGTTTTATGGTTTTTAGGCGATTTAAGGTTATTAGGGTTTCTTAGGGATTTTAGAATATATTTATTTTTTCTATATTCTTATGTGTTTTTAGGTTTGTAAGGTTTTATTAGTGTTTTTTAGGTTTCTTATATTTTTATGGATTTTTAGGAATTTTTAGAATTTTTATCATTTTTAATGTTTTTAGGGATTTTAAGGATTTTTTATGGATTTTTATGGTTTTTGGGGTTTTTAGTGTTTTTAAAAATTTTATGGTTTTTATGTGTTTTTATTGTTTTAAGGTTTTTTTATAGGTTTTCAAGGGTTTTAGTGTTTTTTATAATTTTATCGATTTTTAGGGATTTTTAGGATTTTTATATGTTTTTAGGGATTTTGTGGGGTTCAAAGGGTTTTTAGGGGTTATTTTGATTTTTTAGGTTTTAGGTTTTTTTTGTTCTTTAGGATTTTATGGGTTTTTCATGTTTTTAAGTGTTTTAAGGGTGTAATGGTTTTTATAGTTTTTAGTGGGTTTTTATCGGTTTTTGGAGGTTTAGGGTATTTATGTTTTTAAAAGGGTTTTATGTTTTTTAGGATTTTAATGTTTTTAGTGTTTTTTGTGTTTTTATGGTTTTTTGGTGCTTTATGTGTTTTTAGGGTTTTTTACATTTTTAGGGTATTTAGAGTTTTTTGGGTTTTTAGGGTTTTTAACTGTTTTTAGGATTTTTATAAATTTATAATATTTTTATATGTTTAAGGGTGTTTATAATTTTTTGTATTTTCTAGTGTTTTTATGGGTTTAATTGTTTTTTAAGGTTTTTAGGGGTTTGTATGGTTTTTAGGGTATTTAGTATTTTTCATGACTTTTTTAGGGTTTTGATCATTTTTTTATTAGTTGTTTAATTTTTTTTATGTTTTTATGGTTTTATTTTGGGTTTTCATGGTTTGTAAGGATTTTATTTTTATATGGATTTTAGGGCCTTTTATAAATTTTATTTTTTAGGGGATTTAGGGTTTTTTTTGGTTTTTATGGTATTTTTTGGTATTTGAGGTTTTTTTAGTTTTATAGGGTTTAATGTTTTTTTATATTTTTTACATTTTTAGGGGTTTAAACTGTTTTAAGAGTTTTTAGTGGTTTTTAGGGTTCTAATGGTTATTTAGTGTTATTAAGGTTTTAGGGTTTTTATGGTTTTAGCGGTTTTCTTGGGTGTTAGGGTATATTGGGGTTTTTAGGTTCATTAGAAATTTTTAGGTTTTTAGGGGTTTTTAGTGTTTTTTTTTATTTTTAAGGTTTTCTTGCGGGTTTTCCGGTTTTTTAGGGTTTTAAACCTTCTTACATATGTTTAGGAATTTTAGGGGTTTTAGGGTTTTTATTTTTTCTATGGATTTTGATGGTTTTTAAGGTTTTTCCTGTTTTTCATAGTTTTAGGGGTTTAGGGGTTTTATGTGTTTTTAGATTTTTAAGGTTTTCCTAGGGTTGTTATGGTATTTTTACATTTTTAACTTTTATGGGTTTTATCATTTTTTAAGTTTTAGGGGATTTAAGTATTTTAGGAATTAAGGTCTTCTTGGGGGTTTTCAGGGTTTTTATGAATTTTAACATTTTTAAGGGTTTTTATGGGTTTTTAGGTTTTTATAGCGTTTTAGGCTTTTTATTTATTTTTTATGGGTTTTATGGTTTTTTAAATTTTTTAATGTTTTTTGGGGTTTAATTGTTTGTTAGAGTATTTAGTGTTTTAAGGGTTTTATTGGGTTTTATGGTTTTTAAGGTATTGATGGCGTTTTATTGTTTTATGGGTTTTTAGGGTTTTAATGTTTTTATGGGATTTAGGAGTATTTAGGTTTTTAATGTGATTTAGGGGTTTGAAGGGATTTTTTGGGTTTTTACATTTTTAGGTATTTTTATGGATATTTTGGATTTTTATGGCTTTTAGGGGTTTAGGGTATTTAAGTGTTTATGTTTTTTAGGTTTTTATAGGATTTCAGGAGTTTTAGAAATTTTTATGGATTTCAATCATTTAAAGTGTTTTTATATTTTTATGGTTTTCTTTGAATTTTGAAGGTTTTTAGGGATTTTTAGAGTTTTAGGGATTTTAGGGATTTTAAGAATTTTTATAGTTTTTAGGGTCTATAGTTGGTTTTAGGTTTTTAGGGATCTTTAGAATTTTTAATGTTTTTTAGAGAATATAACATTTTTATGTGGTTAAATGGTTTTTATAGTTTTTAAAATTATTATATTTTTATGTGTTTTAGGGGATTTTATGGTTTCTAGGGGATTTAGGGTTTTAGAGTTTTTAGATTTTTTTTAGCGTTTTTATATTTTTTTGGATTTTTATTTATTTTAGGTATTTTATAGTTTTAACGTTCTTAGGTATTTAAATGGTTTTTACTATTTTTTTGGTGTTTTTAGGGTTTTATAGATTTTTTTTCAGTTTTATATGTTTTATATGTTTTTATGGTTATTTTGGGTTTTTTGGTTTTTATTGTTTTTTTGTTTTTTTAGTATTTTTAAGTGGTTTTATATTTCAATGAGTTTTATTGGATTTTTTATGGTTTTCAATATTTATTATGGTTTTTGGGATTTTATGGGGGTTTTATGGATTTTGAGTGGTTTTATAGTTTTTAGGGTTATTACGGTTTTTCTAGTTTTTTGGTGTTTTTGGGTTTTTGTAGATTTTTATGGTTTTATAGGGTTTTTGGAGTTTTTATCATTTTTAGCAATTTAAAGGGGTTTTATATTTTTGTATTGTGCTTTAGGATTTTATTGTGTTTTTGGGTTTTTTATAGTTTTTAGGGGGACTTATGGTTATTAGTCGTGTTTCCGGTTTTTAAGGTCTTTTAGGTTTTTATCATTTTTAGGGTTTTAAGGGTACTATGTTTTTCTAGATTTTTAAGGATTTCTTAGAGGATTCAACGTTTTCAGGTGTTTTTATGTTTTTAAGGGGTTTTAATGGTTTTTAGGATTTTTATGGTATTTAGGGGGTTTAAGGATGTCGAGGGATTTAGGGTTTTATAGTTTTAGGGGTTTTAGTGTGTTTTACGATTCTAATGGTTTTAAGTGTTTTTAAGTGTTTTTTTTTGTTTTTATTAGGATTTTTTTTGGGATTTTTTGGGAATTTCATTTTTTTAGGGATTTGTATGGTTTTTTAGGATTTTTATGGATTTTTGTGTTTTTAAGTTTTTTTTGGGATTTTTTTTTTGTGTTTTAAGGGTTTTTTGAGTGTTAAAGGAATTTAATTGGTTTTTATTGTATTTTAACATTTTTTTTGGGTTTTAACTATTTTAGAGTGTTTAGTGGGTTTTAAGGTTTTTATTGGTTATCATAGTTTTTTATTATTTTAGGGATTTTTATGTTTTTTGGGTTTATAGGGGTTTTGGGGTTTTTAACATTCTTTTGGGTTTTAGGGTTTTTAAGTGTTTTTAGGTTTTCATGTTTTTCTTATGATTTTTAGGGTTTTGGGTTTTTTTTAAATTTTAGGTATTGTTTGGTATTTTTTAATATTTTCATGGTTTTTAGAGATTTAGAGGGATTTTATGGGTTTTTAGGGGATTAGTGTTTTTTAGGGTTTTTAGGGGTTTGAAGTGTTCTAATTTTTTAAGGTTTTCATATGGATTTTTAAAATTTTAATGATTTTTTAGGTTATTAGGTATTTTTGGGATTTTTTAGTATTTTTATGTTTTTATAGTGTTTTTAGGATTTTTGATTGATTTAGGGTTTTTAGGGGTTTTGTGTTTTTATGGTTTTTCTAGGTATTTAGGGTTTTTTGACATTTTAGGATTTGTATGTTTTCTTAGAGTTTTTCATAAATAATTAGTGGTCTAATGGGGTATTTGTGATTTTATGGGTTTTTAGGATTTTTATGGGTTATAGAGTTTTTAGGGTATGTTTACGGTTTTTTTGGTGTTTCGGCTTTTCTTTGGGATTTGGATTTTTGTTGGTTTTTAGGGATTTTAGGTGTTTTTAGGTTTTTGAGGTTTTCGTAGGGGTTTTCCAGGATTTTAAGTATTTTAAAATTTTTCGAAATGTTTTGGTATTTTTAAGGATTTTTGTGGTTTTTATGGTTTTAGGGAAAGGAAGATGTGAGGGTCAGGCTATTCTCGCCCCCCCCCCCAAATTTAATTTTTATGGTTTTATGGATTTTGATGGATTTTAGTGGTTTTTACAGTTTTAGGGTTTTTGCGTTTTTATTTGTTTAGGGTTTTTATGGTTTTTGTTGTTTTTATTGTCTTTCTAGGCTGTTATGGGCCTTATGTTTTTTAAGGTTTTTAGGGGTGTTTATGTTTTTAGGGGGATTTATGGTTTTTGGGAATTCTAGGTTTTTAAGGTTTTTTATGTTTTTATGGGTTTTTAAAGTTCTTAGGTTTTTAAGGTTTTGTTTTGGATTTTCAGGGTTTTTGGGTTTTTTTACATTTTTATCAATTTTTGGGGCATTTTATTATTTTAATTGTTATTTATCATTTTTATGGATTTAGAGGTTTTGGGGGATTTTAATGGTCTTTACGATTTTATTGGGGTTTTAGGGGATTTTTAATGTTTTCAGAGTTTTATGGGTTTTTAGATTTTTTAACATTTTAGGGGTTTTAAGGTTCTTTATATTTTTGAGTTTCTATTATGTTTTTAATAGGTTTCAATATTTTTTATGGTTTTTAGCGGTTTTTATGTTTTCAATGTTTTTAGGTTTTTTTTGTTTTTTAGGTTTTTATGTGTTTTAAGAACTTTTAGGTTTTAAGGTTTTCTTAGGGTATTTTAGGGTTTCTAGAGTTTTTATATTTTTAGGGGTTTTTAAATATTTTGTAATGATTCTTATGTTTTTTAGGGTTTTTAGGTATTTTGAGGTTTTTTGGGTTCTTAGGGGTTTTTGAGTTTTTAGGGTTTTTACAGTTCATTACCATTTTTAGGGGTTTAAAGGGTTTTTATAGTTTATAGTGGTTTAGGGTTTTTATGGGGTTTAGCGTATATTATGGTTTTAGGGGTTTCTATTGTTTTCGTGGATTTTAGGGGTTTGGGGGTCTTTTAGGGTTTATACTTTTTAAGGTTTTTAGTGGTTTTATGTTTTTTTGGGTTTCTTAGTTTTTTTAGGGTTTTTGGAGTTTTTTATGTTTGGATAGATTTTGAGGGATTTTTTGGAATTTTTATGGTTTATACATATTTTCAGGGTTTTACGGGGTTTATAGGGTTTTTATTTTTTTAAGGGGTTTTAACATTTTTTATGTTTTAGTGGTTTTAAGTGTTTTTAGTGTTTAAAGGTTTTATTAAGGTTTTCCTATGGTTTTCAGGGGTTTTATGGATTTTTAGGGATTTTTTGTATTTTTAGGGTTTTTAGGGTCTTTAGGGGTTTTATGGGGATTTTGTGTTTTTTTATAGATTTTAGGTATTTTTAGAGTTTTTTAATGTTTTTATGGGTTTAAATATTATTTATAGATTTTATCTATTTTAGGGTTTTTATGGGTTTTTAGGAATTTTATGTTTTTAATAGTTTTATAGTTTTTATAGTTTTTTTTAGGTTTTTAGTGTCTTTTAATTTTTTTAATGTCTTTTAATTTTCTAAGGGGTTTTAAGTTTTTTTAGGTTTTCATGATTTTATTAGCGGCTTTAAAATTATTTAGGGGTTTTAAAATTTTTAAAAAATTACATTTTTTTGGATTGTTATGGGTTTTAGGGTTTTAGGGATTTTAAGGGTTATTAGGGATTTTAGGGTTTTCCATGTTTTTAGGTTTTCATGGGTTTTAGGGTTTTTCATGTTTCTAGGAGTTTCTCAGGGCTTTTCTGCGGTTTTATGTTTTTAGTGATTTTTTGGGATTTTAGTGTTTTATGGTTTCAGGGTTTTAATGGTTTTGATGCTTTTTCCAGTTTTTAGGGTTATCAGGGTTTTATGGTATTTTTTAGGATTTAGGGGTTCTTATGAGTTTTTTAGGGTTTGTGGTTTTTTAGAGTTTTTGACGGTTTTAGTGGTTTAATGAATTTTTATATCTTTTAATGGCTTTTAGGGGTTTTCATGTTTGTTTAGTTTTCGGGGTTTTATCGTTTTTAGGTGTTTTAGGGTTTTTATGTGTTTTTAAATTTTTATGTGTTCTTAGGATTTTTTAATGGGACATAGTGTTTTTTACACATTATTTTTATTTTAAGGGATTTTTTTATTATTTTTATGGTTTTTACAGATTTTAATGGATTTAGGGTTTTTGGGGGATTTATGGTTTTTTTGGGTTTTTTATTTTTTAGGGTTTAATTGTTTTATAGAGTTTTTGATGTTTTTAGGGGTTTAAAGGAATTTTTATTTTTTTTATTGTTTTTTATAGTTTTTATGGGTTTCTATTGTTATCTATGGTTTTTAGGGGGTTTCATGGGGTTTTTGGGGGTTTTATGGTTTTTATGGTCTTTTAGGGTTGTAACAATTTTTTTTGGTTTTTAGGGTTATAAAGTGTTTTAAACCTATAAAGGATTTCTTATGGTTTTCAGATTTGTTATATCTTTATGGATTTTTTGGGATATTTTAGGATTTTAATGGGTTTTAGTGTCTTTATGGATTTTGTGTGTGTTTAGGGATTTTAGGGATTTTTAATGTTTTAGGGGTTTTAAGAGTTTAATGTTTTTATGGTTTTCTTGGGGATGTTCAATGATTTTAGGGGTTGTTTAAATTTTTATGTATTTTAAGGGTGTTTTTAGGATTTTATGGTTTTTAAGGGCTTTGGGGTTTTGTAGGGTTTTTAGGGGCATAGGGTTTTTAGGGGTTTTAGGGTTTTTTTGGGGTTTTTTGGGGTTTTTTGAGTTTTTTGAAGGTTTATAATGTTTTTAGAGTCATAGGGGTTTAAAGGGGTTTTAGAGTTTTTAGTGATTTTAATGGATTTTATATGGTTTTAGGGGTTTTTATTTTATTTATTGTCTTTAGGGTTTATAGAATTTTTTAGGTTTTAGGGGCTTTAAGTGTTTTTAGGTTTTAAGTATTTCTTATGGTTTTTCATGGTTTACGGATTTCTTACATTTTTATGAATTTTTATTTTTTTATGATTTTTATGGGTTTTTAGGGTATTTAGGAATTTTTTGGGTTTTTTTTAATTTATTAGGGTTTTTAAGGTTATAAAGATTTTTTAGGATTTTTTTAAATCTTTTTAGGGTTTTAATGTTTTTAATAGTTTTTATCGTTTTTAGGGGTTTAAATGGTTTTTACTATTTTAGTGTTTGTAGGGGGTTTTTATGTTTTTAGGGTATTATGGTCTTTAGGAGTTTTATGGTTTTAGGGGTTATAAGGGATTTTATCATTTTTAGTTTTCTTCGGGGTTATAAGTGTTTTTTATTTTAACGTATTTTTATGGATTTTCATGGGTTTTTATGTTTATAGGGATTTCTAGGGATTTTTTACGTTTTTATGATTTTTTATTTTTTTTAGGAATTTGGAGGGTTTTTAGGGTTTTATGGTTTTTTGAGTATGGTTATTTTTTTAGGGTTTTAAAGGGTTTTTATATTATTTTAACATTTTTATGTTTTAAATGGTTCTTAGAGATTTTAATGTGTTTTTAGGGTTTTTATGGGTTTTACGAGTTTTCAATTTTTAGGTATTTTTAAGGATTTTTAGTATTTTACAGTTTTTTAGGGATTTTTATATTTTTTAATGCTTTTATGGTTTTTGTGATTTTTTTGGTTTTCTTGGATTATTTTTGGTTTTTACGGGTTTAAAGGGTTTTTATAGTTTTTAAACAGTTTTAGGGGTTTAATTTGTTTTTAGAGTTTTTAGTGGTTCTTATGGATTTTAAGGTTTTTAGGGTTGTTATAGTTTTTAGGGGAGTTATGGTTTTCTAGGTTTTATGGTTTTTTATAGTTTTTATTGTTTTTTATGTTTTTAGTGGTTTTATGTTTTTTAAGGTATTTATGTTTTTTAGGGGTTTTTAATGTTTTTTATTTTTGTATGTTTTTAAGTATTTTTTTTGTATTTTTATGGTTTTCATAGTTTTTAAGGATTTTGAGTGTTTGTAGAATTTCTTGGGTTTTTGTGTTTTTAAGGTTTTTTGTGTGTTTTAGGTTCTTAGGGGTTTTAAGGGTTTTTAGTTTTTTATGTTTTTCTTAGTTTTTTCATGGTTTTTAGTGTTTTTTAGGTTTTTTGGTATTTTTAGGTATTTTTAAACCTTTTCTACTTTTTTGGGTTTTTAAGAGTTTTATGGATTTTTAGGCTTTTAGGGATTTTTTCTTGTTTAGTATTTTTTAGTTTTTTAGTGTTTTATGGTTATTTAGATCCATTTTATAGTTTTGGGGTTTAAAGGTTTTTGGATATTTTATTTGTTTTATGTGTTTCAGGGGTTTTTAGGGTTTTTGATGTTTTTTGGGGGTTTATGGTTTTTGGGGCTTTTGGGTTAATAGTGTTTTTAGGTTTTTATGGGGTTTAGGTGTTTTTAGAATTTGTTGGGTTTCATAGTATTTTCTATAATTATAGTGGTTTTATGTTTCTACTGATTTTTATGGATATTTATGGTTTTTAGGGTTTCTAGGGATTTTGAGGGATTTTATGGTTTTTAGGGGTTTTGTGGTTTTTTTGGTTTTGGGGGTTCTTTGAGTTTTTTTGGGATTTCTAAAGGGTTTTAACATTTTTTGGGGTTTAAAGGGGTTTTTATAGTTTTTAGTGGTTTTTAGTGGTTTTTGTTAGTTTTTAAGGTTTTATTTTGGGTTTTTATGGATTTTATGGGAATTGGGGTCTTTTACGGTTTTTATCATTTTTAGTCATTTGTGGGGTTTTAACTATTTTTAGGGTTTTAAGGTTTCCTTAGGGGTTATCAGGTTTTTACATCTTTAGTGATTTCTAGCTTTTAATTAATTTTGTGGGTCTTTTGGTTTTTAGGTGTTTTATGTGTTTTTAGGGTTTTAAGGTTTTCTTAGAGGGTTTCAAGGTTTTTAGGGGTTTTTAATTTTTTTTGGTATTTTTAAGGCCTTTTAAAAAATTTTATATTTTTAAGGGTTTTGGGGTTTTTAGTGGTTTTAGGGGTTTATAGGGGGTTTTGGGTTTTTATTGTTTTTTGTTTTTATATTTTTTTTGCGTTTTTGGGATTTTAATGTATTTTAATGTATTTTAATGTATTTTAATGTATTTTAATGTTTACTAACATTTTTATTAGTTTTATTTTTTTAGAGTTTTTAGTGGTTTTTATGGGTTTTTAAAAGATTTTTGGGGTTTTTGGGTTTTTGGGTTTCTAGCATATTTAGGTTTTTATGGTTTAAAAGTGTTTTTAGGTTTTAAAGGTTTTCTTTGTCGTTTTTAGTTTTTTTGGGTTTTTTTTCATTTTTAGTAATTTTATGTATTTTTTATAAATTTAATGTTTTTTAGGGTTGTTAGGTATTTTTAAGGGTTTTAGGGTTTTTAGGGTTTTTAATGTTTTTTAAAGTTTTTTAATGTTTTTATGTGTTTAAAGACTTTTTATAATTTTTAGTGGTTTTTAGGGTTTCATAGGCATTAAAATATTTTTTTTATGGTTGTTATGGTTTTTTGGGTTTTTAAGGATTTCTTAGAGATATTAGAATTTTATAGGATTTTAAGGGGTTTTATGTACTTTTAGGTTTTTAATTATTTCATAGGGTGTTTTAGGGGTTTTTTATTTTTATTGTTTTTTTTTGTTTTTAGTGATTTTTAGGAATTTTAGGTTTGTTGGGTTTTTATTATTTTTGGGGGTTTGAAGTTTTGTTTTTATTTTTTAGGGATTTTAATATTTTTGGATGTTTTTAAATATTTTTTTGGAGTTTAATGTGTTTTATGTGTTTTTAGATGGTTTTATGGTTTTTATGGGGTGTCAAGGTTTTTTATGATTTTAAGGGTCCATGTAGGTATAGGGCCATCCTATTTTTTACCCCCCATAAAAAATTTATTAGAAAAAGGGAGGCAACAGACAAGGGAGGGGAAGAGTCAAAAGAACTGTACCCAAAGACAATCCCAAAAAAAGAAAACAACGAAATAAAAAGACACAAAATACGAAACACAGAACCATCTTCAGCACCATGAATCCACAAACACAAACCTCCAGCAGCCCCAAAGACAAAGACCATCAAAGCATTCATCATTAAGCATCATCATCACCTTCCAGCAATCATCTATTGACAACAAGTAGCGCAATACACCAAAACCACCCACCACAAAAAATCACCAGCAATAGTGTTCATTAACCCAAGAAACTAGAAGAAGCAGACGACGCCTTCATCCCCCCCAAAAAATCACCCAATTCACAGAAAAATGAATAAGACCCCAGCAACACCAGATCCAAACCTAGAATCAACCTAAAGCACAAGCAAAATTTAGGGTCTCCCCCCTTTGAGCCACATGATCCGACCCCAAGCAGAACAGAGCATTCCAGAACCGACGTCGAGCCGAGGTGAAGTCGGGTTGGGATCTCGGAGTTGGAATGAAAACTGTCATTGATCATGACGGGGAAGACCCCAAGAACACCATAGCCACGATTGGATCCTAAAGTGGAGGACCATTATGAGCCAGCACAACTGGAAAAAAGAAATCCAAGGCCAACGATGAGCGCACCGAAGCCACGACGAGATCATGAGGGCAGGGGAATGCAAAAGCTAACACCGAGAACACCGAACCTGACACTAATATCTCAAAGGAACAAAGAGATCCTGGATCTGGAAAGGACGACATAGAGCTGGAATCCAAAATCCAAACTATACAGAGATGATGCACACCGAAGCCGAATGAGGATTCTGAAGCCAGGAGAGTCGAATCCACCTCTGGGGGAAACGAAGCCTACATCAAACGTTCTAAAACCGAAGTTAGATCTTAAGGCCTCAAGGCACAAAAAAGGCGCCACCATACTATAAAAGAATACAGGACACATGGAATCGACCTCCATCAATTCCATGCCAATATGACACATCTTTCACCAAGGCTGGACCACGCCAGAGGGGGAAGGAAGAAGACCTGACGAAGAACCCAAGCGACGTTATGAGAGGAGAAGAGCCACCACTTCAAGGCTTTTAGGGGAGAGATCTTAGGGTTTTTTAGGGGTCTTTTAAAATGAGTTGTTGGTAACTAGGTATAGGTTATTTCCACTCCATTCTTATTATGGTCCCTATTCAACACCTTTGCCCCGCTCTTCCCCATATAAATTTTAGCATGGAGAGACTCGAACTTACGTCAGTTCCCTTACTGGGGAGTGTAAGCCTTACATGGTACCACTAAGACAACCCCAATCAGCTTACATTTTAAGGTGTTTTTATTGTTTTTAGGGTTTATGGGTTTTAAATGTGTTTATTCTTTTTATGTTTTTAGTGGTTTTAAGTGATTTGAAAATTTTCAAGTTTTCTAAGGGGTTTTAATGGATTTTAGTGTTTTTGTGTTTCTAGTTTTTTCTTGGTATTTTTTAGGATATTTATGGTTTTTAGGTATTTTTAATGTTTTTAGGGTTTTTTAGAGTTTTAGGGTTTTTATGGTTTTAGGGGGGGTTTAGAGTTTCATTTCTATTTTTTTAGGGTTTTTATAATTTTTTATATTTTTTATAGTTTTTAGGGGTTGAAAGGGTTTTTAGTGATTTTAGAGGGTTTTGGTGGTTTTTTGAGTTTTTAAAGATCTTTAAGGTTTTTAAGGTTTTAGGATTTTTAAAGGGGATTTATGGTTTTTATAATTTCTTAAGGTTTTTAGGGGTTTTATGTGTTTTTATTTTATTTATATTTACTTATGGTTTTTATGGTTTTTTTAAATTTTTATGGATTGAGAGTATTTTTTTTACGATTTTTATGGTTTTTTTTGGATTTTGAGGGGTTTATGGTATATTAGGTTTTTTGTCATTTTTAGGTTTTTTAGGGGTTTGTATAGTTTTTATGATTTTATGATTTTCTTATTTTTTTGATGGGGATCACAACACCCATGGGAATAGGAGGGTTGAAGAGGGCCTTGATGAGGAGGGTGGAATGTGAATGATTACACAAGGCTCATTGTGAGGAGTTGGTGTCCCAATGACAAGGGATGGGACCAAGAGAATGAAGGTGGACTTAAAGAGATTAATCATGGAATTCAAAGGGAAATACCAATACCATTGCTTGGGGGAAGCATATGGGCCTATATTTACATTAACTAAGACCCAAATATTCATTTAAAGATGCATTCCATGGTGTGTTATGAATTTCAGGCCCATCCCACAATAAAATCTTCAATGTCAAAAGTTGTAGGATAATTATATTTACTTTAAAAAATTGTGTGAAACTTGTCCCTTTAATTCATAATAATGTTCCAAAATTATTAAAATCATCATTTATTATTTTGACAAGTGATAACTCAGTGTAAGACCTTTTTATCACTATTCAGTTATAAATTGACACCCCTTGTACTCTTTGAACCTAATGAATGAAGGTAATGTTATTATGGATATTTTTTCATACAAACTTTGTGTTCTTGTTTAATTCTTGACTTATTAATTGATTTGTCATACATTATGGGATATTTTGGCTAATGATCTTAAGGAAAAGTTCTCTTTGGTTCTACCTTGACCCACTCTCTCCTTTCTTCCTTATTTCTTCTATGTATAGCCCTTCTCACTTGTTTTCTTTTAGAGATCCAGGTGATTAACGTGAAAATATTAAACAAGATTCATAGAACACTTCCTCATGGATCTTGGATCAAGTATTATTTGATATCGTATCCTAATTGAAAAAATTCAGATTAATTATTTTTTGTATCCCTTCTTCTATCATTTTTCTCTCTGAATTGGGCCGACATTAAATATGGACATTTTGTTCTTCACTTACGGACTTAATTTCTTTTTCATTTTTGACATAATATATATCAATACTGTAGTTTAAAATCTCATATTTCTTCTCCATTTTGAATTATTGAAATCAAATCTATACATTATGATATATAGTGTGTTTTAATTTTGTGACGAATTATGAAATTTTAAAACCACACATGTAACACCGCATGTTTCAAGAAATTGACCAATTATTTATTTTTTATTTATATAAAATGATTGGGTTATTTTTTGGGAGGTTCAGAGGAGAATTTCATTGTTTTTGAAGATTTCGTGGAGGTTCATGATTTGAGCACGATTAGAAGAAATCAGGATACACCTCCAAGAAACCGTGAAATTGAAATAGTGGACATTGGGGAGGCACAAGATTTGGCCAAACCATGAAGATTACAAGTATAAATTGTTCAATTATAGAAAATGGTATATAGCATGGTTGGAACACTATTTGTCTAACCATGTGAGCCAACTATGAAAGGTGTGTTTGGTGGCAGTGGCTTATGCATGGTTAGCACACGACTTTTATAACTGTGCTCCCTAACCATGCAACGTGGAAAATTAGATTCAAAAATTGTGTATCTCATCTGATTAACCTCTTAAACGACTCATTTGTTCTCTAAATATTACATAACATGAATTAATATTCCTCATAAGGAATTGGATACAATTACATTAGATCGATGAGTGATTCCTTAGCGAATCCATGTGCATAGGAGACTTGGATTTGTCAGTAAGTGCTCATTCTTCATCATTTTCCTTATATATCTTATCCTTCCCAATTTTGGAATCAGGTATCTAGTTTTTTTGGGATATATCATTTTTGCATGATTTAAATCTTAATTGGATATAATTGTTTTGATTTTAGGGATCATGATTTATGTTATAATCTTAATGATTTAAGTCAGTTTGTTAAATTTATTGTATTTTTTCCTTGTTTTTATTATGTTTGAGTGGTAGGTGGATTATATACCAACTCCTATTTATTATAAATTTATTTCCTAATTTAAAATTTATTTAATTTTTGATATTTTTGAGAAAATAATGGTCAGATTTTATGAAATTCTATTTTGAAATATCATTTTGGAAATCATGGGAATTTGATGTCTTAATAAAAAAAATTATTTATAATTATAAAACGGTAACATTAAAATTATGGTTGGTTGATTAAATTAATGTATTTATTTAATTTTTTTTATTGAAAATTTTTATATTATATTAGAATAATGGTTGGGAGTGAGTTGAATGGTATGGATAATGGGTATGAAGAACCACCATCATATGGATGATAAATGGATGGGAAGTTCCACCATCAATGGTAACATAAATATTGGGTGTGTGTTTGTGTTGAATATGTGTTTGGACATGTAAATGTTTTTATCAAATCATAAATTGAGAAAATTTTAAAATATTTGTTGACGTTCCTTGAAAAATTATTATGTTAGTTGTTAATGCATTCATTGAAAAAATTGTTTTGAAGGCTTGTTTGACATTTTTCTTGGTTAACTATTTTCCTTGTATACAAAATACCATAAATTGTTTTTAAATTGTTTTATATAAATGTTATAACCTATTAAATCCTAGTATAATGAGTTAGGAATTCATTTAGAAAATCCTAATATGTTTTATTCTTTCCCCATTCATGGGTGATATGGTATGATTACAGATGTTATATATTAATACATAGTTAATGGAACGATATCCCAGTTCTTTAGTTATGCTTCTTGATACCATTGGTTGGGCATGTGGATATATAGAATAGATCAGATTGGGAGTTTCGGTTGGTTTATTTGGTGTATTTTTTATTATTATTATTATTTGGCTTTATTGGTTATGTCACACTAATTCTGATTATACTCTGATATTTTCTTTTGGTTTAACATTGTATTGTCTTTTATTTCGGTACTCATGCATCATTAAGAAGCTTGGTTTTTATGGTTATCATTGGTTTGATAATTTTATCATAGAAGGTAAATTCATCCCCCAACTATTTATGAGGCCCTTGGAATTTATGTCTAGTCTTTGGTGTCTTGGGGATGTAAAATAAGGCCTATTATCTCCCAAGACACCTCTAAATCCAATGAAAAGGGGTGAGATTTTCAAACAGTGTTAGCTTTTTTGGTCCTTGACATTGAAATTGTATTGGTATATCTCCTAGGATTGTATCAAGGAGAAGGATTTTTGAAAATTAAAATGTGAAGAATAATAAGGTGTAGCTGACCTCTTAATATTAAAACTCAATTTTGCTGGGAGTTTGGTATATAAGTGTTTTGAGAGTATTTATGGATTTTTCACCTCATCGTCTTGGGTTTAGACAATGATAAGTTCATGAAACTCATTGATATAAAGGTCTTTCCATTATTAGTGTATAATTTATTTTGATTAATGATTTATGATTTTGTGAAAAAGTGTTTATTTTTGAAAATAGTTAAAAATGCTTTGATTTTCAAAATGATGGCAGAATTTTCAAAAAAGGAATAAAAGTTAAACTAATTTAATTTTTGAAATCCTTGTTGTGATATGTGTGATGTGGTAAATTTAAATTTTCTAAGACTTTTGTTTCTAGAGAATGATACAAAATTAAGTTTTCATTTCATTATCCCAAATGGAATAGGGTGGGATCCACATAAACGAACTGAAAGAAGCTATTGAGAATGTGGTTGCACCTGATCCACAGGTGAACCAAATGTTGGTTCAGAGTAATTTCCAAAAATATCGGGTCATGGAAAGAGGGAATATAAAAAATAATCTAGGTCAATTGGATCATTTAGTTATGTTCCAAAATTAGAATCCATCCATATTTTATGGTGATTTAGAACCATAAAAAGAATAAGTCTGTCAAAATAGGATGAATTGAATCATTGATTTCCTTAAAACACTAGTGGATATACACACTACTATAAATAAATCCTATACCAACACATTGTTCCCAATGGTTTAGAAAACGCGTTGAAAAAAACATATGCCAACGGTTTACTAGAACCGTTGGAATAAGCTATTTTATGTTGGGTTTTACCAACAGTTTAAGAAACCTGTTGGGAAAGAGATGTAGTACCAATGATTTTTATTAACCGTTGGGAAAAATTATTCCCAATTTAGGGCTCCCTCCCTCGTGAAATTTCATCCCTGCACACTCCTCCCCTCCCCGACCTCGACCTCCTCCTGGCCTCTACCTCCACCTCCCGGCATCCGCCTCCGCCTCCGCCTCCCGACCCCCTCCCTATCCTCTGGCGACATTACCCTTCCCCTATCGGCTCCTTCTCTAATGAAAATGTTCCCCTTCCCTCTCGGCTCTCGGCGACGTCCCCCCCACTCATCTCCCTCTCTTGGTGACATCCGAGCTCAATCTCCTCCTCCAAAATCCCCCTACCCCCTCTTCAGTCGCGCACGAGACCCACCATGGCCAAACACCCCACAGGACGTCCCCATATCTCAGCTCCCTCTCCTCTCGCCTGGGTAATAATATTGTCGGGACCGACCCTTTCCCCCCAAGAGCTAGAGTAGATACAGTGGATTTGAATCTGGTTGGATTTCAGCTTTAGCTGATTGGGAGGTCTCAACCTTAGTTTTGGGGAGATTTATCTTCTATTAGTACTAGTGTAATGGGTGCAATGTTTTCTTTTCCCTACATTTTTGGTATCTGCATTTTTTTCCACTGTAAAACAATGAATTTTTTGTTGTTTTAATATTGTTTAATCCAAAAATATCATTTCTGTTATATCTGTAATGATCACTTTATGCCACGATAGGTGTCCGTGAAGATGGGATAATGTGTGCAGAGCTCCTGGATGCTACAAAAATTCAATAGTGTTCCTTGTGAGAGAGAACCCTCTAAACTCACCACAGATGCTTTGGATATATGCCTCACATGTCACGGAGATGGCCGGGTTCTGTTTATGGGTATGTCTCTGTGACTCCCATCTTACCATAATTTATGTTTGAGAGATTTTATATGATGGAATAGAAGATAATTTAATGCTTGAGTTAGGGTGAAATGAAATGGTTTTATTATACTCAGTTCTTGATCGAGCATCAATTGACTAGCTCGACCTCAAGCTTTATTGAGCTACTGAATTAGGCTCTACTTGTTATAATTAAGATGTTTTATCATAATTTTAATTACAAGATCTTGGTTGAATTGAAGATCGAGCTTGAAATTAAATACACATATATTGAATAAAAATAACAGGTTAAAATATTAGATGTTAGATTAGACTTTGCGACCAACTTGATTGTGTTATTATAACAATGAATTCGGCTTCACTAGTCACAAATTGATCTTGAAGAAATCCAAAACAATCCATGTATTTGTCGAGCGAGTACAATTATCTTGCGAGTACTCAAGGTTGTTTACAACCCTAATTTAGAGGGTTAATGAAATAGGACATTGGATGACTTGGGATGTCATTATATGTCATTTCATTCCCTCATTAAAAAAACATCCATACAACTATTTTATCTAATAAATTCTTCTCTGTCATTATTTTCTATCCATTTTTATCATTGGCCCCATTTTTTACAGAATGTGATGGATCTGGAAAACCCAACAACATATAACCTCAAATAAGGCCCTCTAATTCCATCAATACCTCCTCTCCTATTAGAATTGTTTCTTAATTTTGGTTTGGGATTTTGGGATGCTTGACTGCTTAAATATATTCATGGTTTTGTAGTCAATCTTGGATCGTAGTGCGATGCGGCGGGGTTCTAGTAGGGTTATGTGCACAATATTCTACTCAACTAATGTAGTAGAGGTGCATATTCAATGGATTAGTGTTCTAGTATGGTGTTTCCAACAATGTGCTATATAAAGAACATAATGAACAATGAAGAGATTATTTAATGGAACTGTTTCCCCCTTACATTCAGGAAGATTATTTGACCCATGGGGTGGTGTGGTTCTTATATATTGGGTGGTGACATGTATAGTCATAGGATACATGTATGTTTTTTTAGTTTTTTTTATTTTATTTATCGCATTGTCCACTTAGGTATTTTACTTCTTTTTACGGATAGAAGGTAGTGATTCTATCCTGACTAGTTGACGTAGATCACTTGTATACTGTAATAATATGAGGTGTGAGTGTGAGGAAACATTGGAAGATAGAGGAGACATGGGGTCTTTCATGAGATGGATTTTTTTTTCTAAACCATTGTGTGGGAACATTTCTGGAGTATGTTGGCGTCATGAAATAACCCCAAGTGTCTCCATGATATAGAATAAATACCCCAAGTGTCTCCAAGTGTCTCTATACATCGTATCATCCACACATGGGTTGGACACTCACCTAATCCTATCAAACCTATCCTAGTCTATCCTCTCAGTCACATAGTCTAGACTCACCTCTTGAGGATTATCTCATGCCTCGATGCACATCTCGTCATCCAACTAGACAAAGAGGATTATTCACCTTATGATTATCCTAGTCACAAAATCACACCATGTCGGACCCATCTACATTATATTCTCAATAATCGGGTCAAGAACCTCATCAAAATCGTGTATTATAACCCAACCCCACTAACTTGGTTCCATCCAAAGCTAAATCACACTAAGCGTGTTGGCATTATAATTCCAATCTGTTTGAAAATACCCAATACCCACACTAGCATCTCATCCTTCATATCTTTAGCTGAACTATTGAATCATTAAATGGAGTAAAACCTTTCATAATACATTTCATATACTCAGAGGGAACATCCCACTCTAAGAACCTACCAAGATTCTAATTCATCCTCATAATTATTTCCTCATGAAACGCTAGATCTAAAATTTCCACACCTATCACTACAAGGCCCAATCCTTTTAGGAATATTTTACTTGATCTAAATCCTCATTGTTAGTGAAATCAATCACATTAAAGCGCATAAATGTCAACTAAACCCTACATTCCAAGAATTATTAATGTGGACAGGACCCATAGAAATAGGCTAATAACTAAAACCATAAATAAATATCCAAATACATGCATCATTTTTAAATAAATATCCCAATTGTAAACATAAAAACCAAGAATAATAAGACATCATCCCTTGTATCGAAAAAAACTAAACTAAGATGAAACTTGAGCCAAATTGATTGTATACCATTAATAGGAAGAGTATTTTTTAATTAATAGGAATGTACTATTTGATAGTACCATTTTGAGACATTGATCTATTTCCCATTTTCTTGTAGGAACATGATTTGACCCATGGGGTGTTGTGGTACTTATATGTTGGGAAGTGATCGGTATAGTCACATGAGACAGGTATGTTTTAGTTTAGTTTTTATTTTATTTTCTTTATCGCATTGGTCACTTAGATCTTTGACTACTTTTTATGGAAAAAGGGTAGTTATATTTTTTGAAGGGTGCCAAAAGGTGTTCATATTGATTCAGTGCACTAGATTTGATTCGAGGTAAGATTATATGGTTATTACTTGTCTTGCACCTCATATTTTTGGGGATTTAGTGTTTTGACTCTATATTATGTTTTTGGTAGGGTGTTGGATCATTTTGTGTTGGTTTGGGTGGACTTTGTTCTCCAATGCCAATCTAGGTAAGGCTTTAATTCCATTGGTTTATTTGTCACTAGTTATGTAGCGTCCTTCATGTGTTTTAAGGTTCTTAATATCCTTTGTGTATTGTATTGATGTCGTCTCGTTGGTTTCGAGTAGCCATGTCAAGGGAGACTCACCTGTGTGTGCATAGGTATGTAATTATATGTGTGTGGGTTCCCCCGTTACGTGTATAGTCACCCATGGAAGTTATTATGCACGTATGGGGCTATGTGTGCCCATGTATATATATATAAATTCATGCGCAGGTGAGTGGAGACTGATATATGCATATAATCATATGTGCAAGGATCCCCTTGCACATGCCCATGGCTATGCGGGTGTGAGCATAGGGGCTAGGTGTCCTTGCATGTGTGTGAAGGTGCATATACCCAGTGGAGGAGTAGTGGCTTTTAGTTAGAAATCTCCAAGAGCTAAAGTGGATGGCTTGGTTCCACCTTGAGGTAGAGTCCCTCTCGTAGCCTTTTTAAGTTAAGAATGATTTAAATTGAATTTAGCTTCCTTCTTAATCCGACTTAATTATATTGAATTGAATTTCTTGAATAAGTGTTCATTAATATAATTGTTTCATTTGATAAATAAAGTAATGTTTTTATAATAAAACCCCTCCAACAGAGGTGCGCTGTTTGTGAAAACTCACACTAATAGTTTAGGGTGTATGATTATTTTCCATTGTTTCGTTTCCCTTTAGAAATTGCGTCATTGTGCCACTCACTACAACCTTCTGATGATCTCTTGTTATAACATATTAAACAGTTTATTTTTTCTATCATTTCCATTATGAACTTATCTTATGGATAAAGCCATGTCGGGTGTTTCCCTAGCCTCTTGGCCACCCCTTTGGGTGTTTACATGAGCCTATAAATCTAAAAATACTGATGGTGTCATTGTTTAACACATGTTAGGCTTATGGTGCTCCCCACTATAAGCTTCATCTTTGCACTGTTTGGGGTGTTTTCTTGGCCCCGATTCACATATAATTTTTAAATATATTAAGTCTCCCATAAGATTTGGGTTGCATCCTGAGATGTTAAAACATACTCAAATTCTATTGTTCTTAAGGTGACTGAAGTTTTATTATTACAGTTACAAGAAATGCATATACCATTGATAAATAATACACCTGCGTAATTTGACACTCAATCAGTAGTTTCAACTACCTAGTACACTTTAAAAAATAATGAATATAAAATATATATCCTTATCATACCACAATCCCAAATCAAGAGTCTGTTTTTTATAACATAAGATCAGTTTCTATAATATGAAGGAAAACTACATTGGATTTATTTGGAATCCTGGGTGGAAGATACTACCCCGCAGATGTCACTAGACTGGGCCAACACACTGCGGTCACACCGCACCATGGTCACCCCACAGTCATGACGTCGTCACGCCATGGTCATGCCGTGGTAATGCCGTGATTTGGCCCTGCTCCAGGACAACACCCCACAATGGTTTGTAGTCCTTTCGGAATTTGATGTATGATACCTAGATAGTGTTTTAGATACATTACCCAATCTTATTTAATGGGGAGGGAGGTGACAACCGGAATGTTGCCCCTCTTCCTCCTTCTCCCTTCGCTCCTAGTCAGAATATGTTTCCCCAGAGATGTCACTGGATCGGGCCAACATGCCACGGTCACTCCGCGGTCACGCCACGGTCACGCTGCGGCCATGCCACAGTCACGCCGGGATTTGGCCATGTTCCCGGACGACACCTCACGACGGTTCTCAGTCCTATTGGAATTCGATGTATGATACCTAGATAGAGTTTTAGATACATTACCCACCCATAGTTAATGGGGAGGGAGGAAATGACCGGAATGTTGCCCCGACTCCTCCTGCTCCCTTCGCTCCTGGCAGGAAGATGCTACCCCACGGATGTCGCTAGACCGGGCTAACACGCCGCGGTCATGTTGCGGTCACGCCGCGGTCACACTGTGATCATGCCGCAGTCACGCTGCAGTCACTCGGCAGTCACGTCGTGATTACGCCGCGGTCACGCCGCTGTCACACCGCATTCATGTCATGGGGAAGCATGTCGACACACTATAGTCTTCTCTCGACATGTCGACCATTCCTTAATTATATTCTCAAAAATCCAGTCACGAACCTCATTAAAATCATGTTTTATAACCCAGCCCCACTAACACACCAAGAATCTTGGCATTATAGTGCCTATATGTCCGATAATACCCAATAATCACACTATCATCTCATCCTTGATCTACTTAGTTGAACTTTTGAATCATTAAATAGAGTAAAACCTTGAGGTAGGGTCCCTCTCCTAGTCTCTTTAATTCAAGAATGCTTTAAATTGTATTTACCTTCTTTCTTAAATAGGGTTAATTATATTGACCTTCATATCTTGAATAATTTTTCTTTTATATAATCATTTCATTTGATAAATAAAGTCATATTTTTATAATAAAACCCCTCCAACGGAGGTGCGCTATCTGCGAAAACTCACAGTGATAGTTATGTTGATCTAGTTGCTTAACTAATTGCACTTGATTTGTGCTGAATGATTTTTAGAATAAATGTTAAATATAAGTAAATGAATTTTGGGATAAATCAATTCCATGATTTTATAATAAAACCCCTCCAACGAAGGTGCACTGTCTTCTAAACCAAAGAGTAGTGATAGTTATTTGTAGCATGTTTATATTTGGTTTGAGTTTTCCATATGCATATTGTTGGTGTTTGTTTTGTGGCCAATTAGTTTTTGTTTTCTTGGAATAATATAAATTGGCTTATCATACTCATTTAGCTCAATTGACATTGCCCGAGTAGGCATATGCCTTACCTTGTCACTTTTCTTTTCACCCTTTGAATATTATAAATGAAATTGTCTTGTTTAGGCGAAGTGAATGAATTTTTAAATGGTCTGTGATGGGTGTATGATTCCTAGTCATTCTCGTCTAAACATGGGAGTAGGGTTCATTTCTGCTCAACTTATACCTTTTGATGTTTCATCATAGGGTTCATTGTACCCTACAAATTCTCTCTTTCCTTCGGTGCTCCTTTTGAAGATCTAATCATAAGTTTCATGTACCTTATGAAGTCTTCATTATACCTTATGAAGTTCGCGGAATTTACAAAAGAACCTTATGAGAATCATGACCATTACAAAGGAATCTTAAAAGGTCCAGTTTACCTTGAAATTCTACTGTACCTTATGATGATCAACGAATACCCTAGTAGGTTTCCATGCCTATACCCTGCTTCCTCCCGCTCCATTCGCTCCTGGCCAGAAGATGCTGCCCCGCAGATGTCACCAGACCGGGCTAACACACTGTGGTCACGCCGCAGTCATGCCACGGTCTTTCCGTGGTCACGCCGCAAGAAAATCACAATCACGCCATGGTCACACCGTGGTCACGGTGTGGTCACGTCACGGTAATGTCGTGATTTGTCCCTGCTTCAGGATGACCCCCCACGACAGTTCGCAGTCCTATCGGAATTTGATGTATGATACCTAGATAGAGTTTTAGATACATTACTCATCCATAGTTAATGGAGAGGGAGGCGATAGCCATATTGTTTTCCTGCTTCCTCCCTCTCCCTTCACTCCTAGCCGGAAGATGCTGCCCTGCGGATGTCGCTGGACCGGGGCAACATGCGGCAGTCACACCGCGATCACACTGCGATCACGTCGCGGTCACTCCACAGTCACACCGCGGTCACGCCACAGTCACGCTGCTATTTGGCCCTGCTCTAGGACGACACCTCGAGAAGTTTCACAGTCCTATCAGAATTCTATGTATAATACCTAGATAGAGTTTTAGATGCATTACCCACCCATAATTAATGGGGAGGGAGGCGACGACTGGAGTGTTTCCCCGCCTCCTCCCGCTCCCTTCACCCCTGGCTGGAAGATGCTGCCCCGCGAATGTCGCTGGACCGGGACAATGTGTCGTGGTCCTACCACGGTCATGCTGCGGTCATTTGTGTTGTGTATGAGTCAACCCCGCCTCAATCTGAGGCATAGTGTGGCTGACACCACTCAAACTGTCTCACTTTTACTTGAAATAGACAAAATTTTAAGTGAAAACAACAACTGGAATACGAAAAACCTACCAAACGCATTCAGATTTTGTTTATAATTCAGGAAAACTATCCATGGGTCATTTTTGATGTGTAAAAGTCAACCCCGCCTCAATTCGGGGCATGGTGTAGCCGGTATCACTCCAAGATTATGTCTTTTGTTTAAAATGGACATCATTTCAAGTGAAAAAAAACAAATGACATACAGAAAACTAACCAAACACGTTCAGATTCTGTTGAAACATTAGGAAAATGAACCATGGGTCATATGTGACGTGTAAGAGTCATCCTCGCCTCAATCCATAGCGTCGTGTGGCCAAAACCACTCAAAGTGTCTCTTTTTTATTTAAAATAACCATTATTTTAAGTGAAAACAAAAACTAGCATATAGAAAAATGACCAAAGGCTTTAAAATTCTATTAATAATTTAGGAAAGGGTTCCGTGGTCATTTTTGATGTGTACGAGTAAACCCCAACTCAATCTGAGGTGCGGTGTGACTGGTATCACTCTAACTGTCTCTCTTTTGTTTAAAATGGACATTATTTTTTGTAAAAACAAATGGCATATGTAAAACCAACCAAACATATTCATATTGTGTTGATACTTCAGCACAACAATCCATGGGTCGTATGTGACATGTATGAGTCAACCCTACCTCAATCTGAGGCGCGGTGTGGCCGACAACACTCAAAGTGTATCACCTTTATTTGAAATGGACATCATTTTAAGTGAAAACAACAACTGACATACGGAAAACCAACCAAACACATTTGTATTCTATTAAAACCTCAGTAAAATGATCCATTGGTCATATTTTATGTGTATGAGTCAACCCCGCCTCAATCTGAGGTGCGGTGTGGCCGACACCACTCAAAGTGTCTCTCTTTTTTTAAAATGTACAACATTTTATGTGAAAACAACAACTAACATATGGAAAACTGACCAAACGCATTAGGATTCGGTTGAAACTTTATGAATATGATCCATGAATTATATGTGACGTGTATCAGTTAACCCTTTCTTAATCCAAGGTGCGGTGTGGCCGGTATCACTCTAACTATCTCTCTTTTTTTTAAAATGGACATCATTTTAAGTAAAAACAACTTGCATACGAAAAACCGACCAAACATATTCGTATTAGGTTGATAATTTAGAACAAAGATCCATGGGTTGTATTTGATGTGTATGAGTCAACCCCGGGTCAATCTGTGGTGCGGTGTGGCCGACACCACTCAATGTGTCTCACCTTTATTTGAAATGGACATAATTTTAAGTGAAAAAAACAATTGACATACGGAAAACTGACCAAACACTTTCGTATTTTTTTTGAAACATTAGGAAAAATATCCATGGGTCATATTTGACATTTATGAGTCAACCCCGCCTCAATACGATGTCCGGTGTGGCCGACACCACTCAAAGTGTCTCTCTTTTGTTTAAAATGGACAACATTTTAACTGAAAACAACAACTGACATACGGAAAACCAACCAAACGGATTCGGATTATGTTGAAACATTAGTAAAACGATCCATGGGTCATATGTGATGTGTACGAGTCAACCCCTCTTGAATATGAGGCGCGGTGTGGCCGGTATCACTCTAATTTTCTCTCTTTTGTTTAAAATGGACACCATTTTTAGTAAAAACAACTAGCATACAGAAAACTGACAAAACATATTCATATTATGTTGATACTTTAGTACAAAAAACCATGGGTCGTATGTGATGTGTAAGATTTAACATCACCTGAATCCGAGGCGCGGTGTGGCCTATACAACTCAAAGTGTCTCTCTTTTGTTTCAAAAGGACATCATTTTAAGTGAATACAACAACTAACATACGGAAAACTGACCAAAGGCATTCATATTCTGTTAAAACATTAGAAAAACGATCCATGGGTCATATGTGACATATAAGAGTCAACCCCACCTAAATAAGAGGGCCGGCATGGCCATAACCACTCAAACTGTCTCACTTTTATTTGAAATGGACAGGATTTTAAGTGAAAACAAAAATTGGCACATGGAAAACCGACCAAACGCATTAATATTGTCTTGATACTTTAGTAAAATGATCCATGGGTCATTTTTGACGTGTACGAGTCAACCCTACCTCAATTCGAGGCACGGTGTGGCTGTTATCACTCCAAGTTTATGTCTTTTGTTTTAAATGGACATCATTTTAAGTGAAAACAACAACTGACATACGAAAAACCAAACAAACACATTCAGATTATGTTGAAACTTTAAGAAAATGATCCATGGGAAATATGTGATGTGTAAGAGTCAACCCCACTTCAATCTGAAGCACGGTGTGGCTGGAACCACTCAAAGAGTCTCTCTATTTTTTAAAATGAACATAATTTTATGTGAAAACAATAACTGCCATACGAAAAACCGACCAAATGCATTCAGATTCTATTGAAAATTTAGGACAATGATCCATGGGTCATATGTGACGTGTACGAGTCAACCCCGCCTCAATCTGAGGTGTGGTGCAGCCGACACCACTCAAAGTGTGTCTCTTTTGTTTAAAATGGACATCATTTTAAGTGAAAACAACAATTGACATATGGAAAACCAACCAAATGCATTTGGATTCTATTGAAACATTAGGAAAACTATCCATGGGTCATATGTGATGTGTACGAGTCAACCCTGCCTCAATCTGAGGTGCAGTGTGGCCAATAACACTCTAACTGTCTCTCTCTTGTTTAAAATGGACATCATTTTATGTAAAAACCATTGGCATATGAAAAACCGACCAAATGTATTCGGATTGTGTTGATACTTTAGCACAAAGATTCATGGGTCATATGTGATGTGTATGAGTCATTTAAAAGTCTTGGGCATGTCAAAGTCATTTAAAAGTCTTGGGAATCCCTACCCATGATAATACCATCACATCAAAATCATTCATCCGCCTTCTCATAGTTTTCTTCCCTACTCAAGAAGCTCAGCCTACACCCTCTAACCGGTCTTACCCCTAGTAACCACATGCACTAGAAAAACACCTACACTCCAAGAGATTCTAATTTAAAGAAAACCAGTCGCCTCCATGTGCTTCCTACCAAAACCAAATCTCTCATGCACAGTCTCCACCCAAAGAGAATGTTTGCACATAAAACCACATCAACCCACATTTCCTTGAGCACCTATTATTCTCATGATCAAATTCTTATGTATAAGGACCACCCATTTAAATATACATTACATAGGATAGGCACCCAAACATGTCCATGCCTCAAGAAGCCAACCACAAGGGTAAACCACAATCACTCAAGTTCTCTTCCTTAAAACCAAAGCCACCCTACATTCCAAAACCCATATCAGGTTTCACCATTCATGTATAGCTTTAAAAGGTCTAAAAATACATCTTCATATCACACACCCAAAATCACACATAGACAAATTGACCTATCTCATATTCTAATTCATTTATCTAAGACTAATTTTACTTCTGAATTAATCACACATTTATTCCTTTCATTTTCTCATCTACTTCCATAGCCTTAAACAATATATTTTCTTCTTATTTCTTTCAAATTATTTTCAATTTAACATTTCAAAATTTCATCCATTGATTACTACACCATGTTTTTAACATATTTTTTTTATTGAAACTCTCTTCATACGGTGAAGTTAACCCAACATTCCTCAGGAATCAATCTTATGGAATCAATCTTAAGGACATCTTCAATTCATTAATGTGTTCTATTTTTTCAATAATCTTATTTTCTTCATATTTTGATGACCGTAGTTTCTTGGTATTTATAAAACCTTCAAAAGTAAAGTGTGTGACTTCTAGTTAGTCTATTAACCATAATCATCCCGATTTTGGGACGGTTTAAAGACGGCTGAAATCATTGGGGAGAAATCTGTTTGTCCCCCTTTCTATGGAATCCATTTCTCTCGGTGGTTTCAAACTCACCAAACAGATTCAATACATTTCTTTTGGTGTTCCTATGACATTCACTAGAATTGAGATCCTCCGACTTCTTTACTTTGGATGTTTTGAAACATCCTGAATGTTTTGTGTGGCATGAGGTCAACTAGTGGGTTAACGATATGATCCTTCATCTTTGACCTACAGATATGGTAATTTTGGCTTGGATCTTAGTAATAAAGAGGCATACCATGCTGGTTCATAGAACATAGAATAAGAGGAGGCCTATAAGGAGAGTGATGTCGGAAGAGCCATTTCCAAGGGAGTTCTCCTTCAGAACAGATTCTTAGATTTAGGTGAAGAGCCTTTAGATGATGATGATTCATGAAGTTTAAAATGGTTGGTAACAGAAATCCCAAGAAGGGTGGGAATTTTAAAAAGGATAAATATTTAGGGATTCAAGAAGGAGAAATTGAACATTCCAAGAATTATCAGACTTTATTAGAGTAAGAGGATGAGAAAGCAACATTTTTCTACTAGAATGGAATGAATAAAGAAAATATATTGGCCATTGAATTTGATGATCTCCTTGTTAATATTAACCAACCAGTTTCTTTAATATATCTCTGAAATTTTCTTTGGATTTTCAATCTCTCAAACTACTGGATTCTCAAAATTTATCAAACCTTTTTTAAATAGTTATCTTTAAACTATTAACAATTTTCATTTAATTTAATGATTAGTTTAACAATAATTTTGTATCTTGGAGAGGTGTAGGTTTTTTATTTTTATAGGTTGGGGTTTACAGTTTGGGAAATATATTAGAGAGGTGCAAGTTTAATGTTTTACAGGTTGGGGTTTACATCTTTGGGAAATATATTTTGTATCTTGGGGTTTATAGTTTTACAGGTTGGGGTTTACAGGTTGGAGAGGTGTGGGTTTATAATTTTTCATGTTTATAGTTTTACATGTAGGCTGTCCAGTTTTGGGGATATAAGATTTATACCAACAGTTCTGTAAACCATTGGTATATAGAGTATGCTGGACAAAGTATGCCAACAGTTTAGAATCATTGGTACGCAGAACAGAGTATGCCAACGGTTCTGAAACCGTTGGTAAACAGGTATGCCAATGGGTTGGTATACTACAGGTTGGAATAAAATGTATACAAACAGTATGAAAACCAATGGTGTACACACCATTACCAAGGGTTCATCAAGCGTTGGTATATATATATACCAACGGTTTAAGTACAAACGTTGGTATAGATTAATTTCAGACCATATATGCCAACAGTTCTCTAGGAACCGTTTGTATAAATCTACAGCCACGCCTCACACACCAACGGGTTGTAAAACTGTTGGGAAATACTATCCCAACAGTTTCAGTGGATATCCCAACGGTTTAAAACCATTGGGAAAGATGGAATTTCCAGTAGTGAAAGTTGAAGTTCAAAACATAAAATCTATATGATCATTCATTATAGTAGTGGGATTTAGTAGTTCAGACTAAATTAGACTAATGAATTATGTGGGAATATTTTGAAGATTTTTTAAAAAAAAATTATTTCCTCATGATTTCCATATTTCATGAACAATATACTTATTTATTTTTTTGTAAGAGAACCTCATAGTGATGTAGTATCACTCCTAGAACATTATATATATTCATAGTTTAGAACAATGGCTATAGACCCTAAAACTATGTCTATAAGTAATAACCATAATTTCATTGGTCGTGCATAGAAAATGTGTGTCTATAGTGAAAATCCTATATCCATGGTTTTGAACTATTAAAGTAGGGATATTTCAATAGTTTAAACTATGGAATTACAAACCGCCACTTAAATTTTTTTCCACCGTTTTAAACCGTGGTAATAGGCTTGAATCCATGGTTTATAACCATGGAAATATCCTTCATCTTCATAAAAAACTCCATATTATACTACGACAATTTTAAACCATGGCTACATCCTCCAACATCTATAAAAAATATCCTGCACTTCACCCCTACAACACCGTACTGCACTTCACCGCTAATGAAGCCCTAGATGTAACATCCCAGGTAAATAAAGAATATAACATTTTCATATTTACTAAAATTTTGGATTTAAATATTAATTTTACATTAATTTGGATGCTATGTTATATTGTGTACCGGATAGGAAACAATGGATTTCTTTGAAATCTTATGTTGCACACAATGCCGAGTCATACTGAAAAATAATAATACAGTATTATTTTAATTGATAGTTAACGCCTAGAAGTTGTATTGATAGAAAGGGACCGAACTAAAAAAAATATGAATATTTATATTTTTTAAATGTTTTTACATTTATCCAATAAATTATAGAGACTTAATATACGAAATAATATGATTTCTAACATAAATACTCTAATATTCATTAAAAGATCAATTTATCGCCTTTTGATGGATAAAACTTTTTAAATCTAGTTTTGGAAACCTTTATATGTTATATTTGACAAAAAATTATTCTTCTTTCGAATCAGGACATCAAAATTTACTTTGGATAAAATTTTGGTATTTTTCTGATAAAGTTAATTTTTTTATGAATAGTGAGAAATACTGTATTTTAATTCAAAACTACATTTTAAAATAATTTATTTATATGTTTATATTATCATTATAAATTTTTTTAATGTTTAATGAGATTATATTTTTACTATTTAATCCTATTTTGGTCATTGGAAGTATTTTAACTTTGAAATTGAACATAAACTAGTTTCAATCTTTTGGTAGTTATTATTTCTTAAAACCACGCTTTTTTGTTTTGACAACGGGAATTAATTTTAAATTAATTTCCACCCCATCTGGGGATTGAATTTGGAAAAATGGATTCCATATTTGGAATTAGTAGGTCCAAATTGTGAGAATTGGTAACCTTTATTTTGGGACATTATAAATATCTACTTCAGTAAATAATTTATTTTCCATTATTAAAGGGTGAATCTGGTAAATAAGGGTAACAAAATATTATTATAAATATATAAAATTACCCTAACATTATACTAATCCAATTGGTTGATATATATCCTCCCATGTTCATACTTGGGTCTATTTTGGGACCCCATTGAGCCACTTAAGATTGATAAAGACACTTTATATTAATTAATTAAAGTAAAGACCAAAATTACATAAACATATATCTTTTAATAAATTTTATTTCATAGGTTTATGTAAGTTATAAATTCGACTATAAATATTCATTTTAAATATAAAAATATTTCCCACATCATTTTATTTTTTATAATTTTTAGACATAAAATAAATATTAAAATTTATGACACAATAATGATGTAGTGTTTACCTCCTTAATGAATGATTTAAATAAATAAGATTATATTGATTAAAAAAATATCCAAAACCTATTCAATTGTTATTGGATTATTTTATTTCGAACATGATCCATCCTATATTTGACTTTAATATTTTTTTTCCTTTATAAACCAAAAATCATTATATAATAAAATATTATTTTTAAACATTTCTAAAGAGGCCCTCCTCCCCCTTATAAAAAGTCCTCACGTCAAACCCATTCATCACACTTCTCAAGATAATTTTCATTTCCAAACTCTGCCCAATTAATCTCCCTACATAACTATACTACTCCTAGAATCCTTACCCTATGCATAAGGAAATTTAAGTAAATATTTCAGTTCAATCCAAAGGGAGAAACCCGATTTAAAGGTAACTTCTTCTCTTAAGTTCTTTTGTTTTATTTTACATCTCCAACCCCATAAACTCTTTTTATTCATTTATTTTATATAACAACTATTTTCCAAAATATACTAGGTTGTTGTTTTGAGACGTATTAGAACTACACTTACACACACCTCTATCTAATGGGTAAAGAACAAACTATTTCTGTGGACGGCGAACTACTGTCTCACAAAACGATGATTGTTCAATCTTCTCCTACAACCTCTCATAGTGAAAATTATGATGGAACTATTTTTATATGTGATATATATTATATTTATATTGTTTATATTCTTATTTAATTTCAATTTATATAATATCTTTATGGTTTCCATAGTGAGTAAATATGATAATTTCATTTGGGGAAGTGTTGGTTACCGCCCCCTCAAAGTGATACGACTCATTCATGCCATACATGGAACATATAAAGGATGGAGATAATTAAATTATATATTATATTATATTATAATTATAATATAACTATTGTTAATTACATTTTCATTCCATTAAATATGAAATAGAAATGAAAGTATCATTCATGCGTACATACAGCTTACCATCTCCATAAACGGTGCATTTCATTCCTTTTCTCCAAATGTTATGTACTATTATAAAAACATATATACTGGATATATATGATATATATTATATCTAAATCATGAATATTATTATGGAGATAATGTAATTTTGACCACATGGACAATTTTTAATTATAACAAGTTAATTTTGGACTCATGTTTCGAACATCGACAAAATGTCCAATATGAACTCAAATAATTAACTAATTGTTGTATCTAGGTAAAAATTGATATAAAAGGAATAATAAACACTAAAAATGTTCTTATTCAAGTATAAATTAACTTATGTTTATTATTCAGGAATAACAAGGAACAAATGAGTCATGTCAGACACGAGGCAAGGGGTTTCTTATCTCACTTTTAATTCTATGAGATTTCCATTGTTTTGCCACTTATTTATAGTATGTGGTGTATTGTTTACATAAATTTGATATATATATTATCATTATTCTATTTATAATCATGGTATTATGTGATTAGTTTGGTGGTTATTAACATTGTTCATACGAATTGATTGATTACAACGTGGTAATGGCTTTCTAGCTCACTTTTTATTCCTGTGAGATTCAAGCTATATTTTCCACTATTTCCTTTTGTGTGGTGTATATACTGACCATTATTGATTTATTTATGTAATATAATTTAATGTATGGGTATTTACATATTCATTTTATGATCCTTTTTTCATGGGGTGTATGTTTCTTATGTTACCAAATCGGTAAGGGAACCTTTCACCCTCCTCTTTTTAATAGACTTATTTTTGTTATATATTTTAATTTAGATATTATTATGTTAGAATATGTTATTATATATCCTTATTAATTTAAATTTTATGTCTAATGGATGAGATACCATTTTCTCTCTCATCAACTCATTTTCTTAATTTTAAAGTGATGTTGTTAGGCTGCCGATTTTCTATAAGGGAACTTCTTAACCCAATTTTAATTCTTTGGGTTAAAATTCTATTTGTTGACTATGTCATGCTACGAATATGTGTGAATGTACTATAATTATTTTACACTTAATGTCCACTTTTATTGTGTGTATTAATATTTGTCACACATAATTATGTCATTCATTTGTCCTTAATCTAAGGATATTATCCTTTCCAGGGACTTTGTCTCAGTTTACATTCCATTGAAACTTATTTATTGTTATACACCAATTCACTTTTATATGGTGTATATAATTCCCTTTGTCTTATTATATCATTAATCTCTCTATTATCATGATTTTATAAGCTTTTATTGATTTTATTCCTCAATTATTTGTATTCATCCGTCTCTCATCTTATTAAAAACTATTTAACTAAAATATCATTTCAAATGTTTTAAAGATTTATTTTTCTAAATATTTAACATTAATGTACATCTTTTAAAAATGTTTTTCAGTATTTATTTATATTTACATGATTGTTTTAATGTGTAAATTACTATCAAATGTTTCAAAATGGTATGGGACACTTTGATTCAAAATCTATTTATTAAATGTATTAAATGGTTTTAAAAATGGTTTGATAAAGAATTGTTTATTTAAATATCTTGATTTGACATATTGTGATTGGAATTTGAAAATGTTATATTTACATTATTATTGTGTTATGTGTTATGATTATGTTATGGTTATTGGGTATTGTTTACTTATATGGGTGGTTTAGTGATAATCCTAGGGCGGTTGAGGCCGTATAGCTCTTCAATGCATTGGGTAACGTGACTGAGGTAAATGTTAATGTTTATCCTAATATATTTAGGGAATATAATGTGATGGTTATTCCAAACGTAACTCCCTACGTAGCTATGATAGCTATAATTAATGTACGATATGGATTCCACAAGTTACCTTTATGATTTCTATATGTTATTCATAAATCTTATGATTTCATGAGGTATGTTATAATCGAAAAGTATTGTTTCATTGATTTGTATTTATTAATGGTTTAATTTTTCCTTTTCTTATTTTTTAACCCTTAATCAGATTTTAATGCTCATACCAAGATTTTGAAATGTCATCCACATGAATTAAAGATGAATAGGTTCATGGATGGGATCAAGGGAAAGTCATGTTGTCTACAACTTGAAACTAGACATGTTTCTTTTTAAGAGTTTTTATTTTATGGTAAAAATGGATACTGAGTAGTAGTGTCTACATATAATTTTAAGTTGATATGTAATAGTTATGGAATAATTATCTAAAATTATAAACCTAAAAAGACCCCCAATATTAATAATTCATTTAATTCAAGATTAAGTAATGTTTAAGGAAGAGTCTTTATAGTTGGTATCAGAGTTCAGTTTAGACAAAATTAGGGATTATGAGTTTTAGTTAAACACATGGTTAGTCCTTATGTCTATTATTTTATTTAAATTCTTGTTTTATAAAATTTTCAGATCAGGGAAATTTGGTCACAAATGGAAGGAGGAGTATCTCAAACAATATTCATATCTCTTCCTAATGACATGATTGCAATAATTTTTTCAATGTCATGTTCAGATGATGGTGAAACTTTTTCTAGCAAAAAACTCACTTGAAAGCAGATTTTTGAGATATCAAACACCTCCACTATACCTCGATATCACCGTGGATCATGGGTTGTATTTAATAAAATCATATTTTTTTCAATATTCTCATATTTTCAAGAAAGGTAAATATTTTCTAGGAATTTTTAAATATTTTACCTTATCACAGGATTTTGAAGCATATTATGATTTTGAAAAAGGTGTTGAAGAAGGATACTCTTACACAACCTATTTATATTTTCTTTTAAAATTTAGTCTCTTAGCACAAACTTATGGAATTTTAAAGGGAATATTGATTAAAATATTCAACTCGAACTCAGTATGACTGTTTTATAAAAATCATGTTTTATCATATGTTTTGAAATTATATGTCATACATGACTATTTTCCAAAACTATTTTTCTACGAACACCCATATGACCCAAGTTGTACAAGGATAATTTAGATGAATGAAGAAAATGATTTTGAAGGATCTCTAAATCATTTTTTCAATGCATGGACTTTCTACCTATGTGAACAAGATGATAATGAAACTATATGGACACCATGATCAATGTATGATGTTATATCTATTGTTAATAGTTCTATTTTATCATATAATGCTGAAAAAAATGTAAATATATAAGATATTGAGGTCTTAATGTATTGGGATAAAAATTAAAGGTATAAGAAAACCTTTTAGGTTAAAACATGTTAGGGATATTTTTGAGTTTTATAAAAAGGAAAACCCGTAAGATGGGTGATGACCTGTTGTGTCCAGAAAGGCAATAGTAATCGAACCCACAACCGAAGGGTGACATGGGCACATCGCCTACCAATGTCCTACGTGAAGTCCCTAGTTAGTATGACAAATTATTTTATGTTAAATGATTTTATGGATCAATAATAAGTTGATTTTGGGAACTTCTGTTTTATCAAATGGATATCCTTAATATAGGAAAATGATTTTGTGATTATGTAATAAAGGTTATTTTAGAAGATTTTTGCTCTTTTGGAAACATTATATTCTTAAGGAAAATAAAATAAAATGGGATTTAATCTGGGGAGTGATGGTTGAAATATTATTTTGGAAGAATAAATGTTTTTTTGTGGACATAAGGTGATTTGGGTTATTTCTAGAAATGATTAATCTATCATAGAGAATGTGTTTTTAGGTTAATTACACTTCAGTATGATAATTTTAGAGTAGTCGATGTTTTAAGATATAAATGTTAAGATTTAATGTGGAAGAATATGTGATTAAATCCTTCATAGATTTGGGTTTCAATCATAGTTTGGATTATTTGGAATAATTTGAAATACAATTGTATATTGATTGGTATTTCTGGAAATTTGGGTTCCTTTTGTTGACTTTTGGAGATTAAGAGTAGTATTTATTCTTATAAAGGATTATACTTCTGGGGATTATCTGATCCTGTACTAACCAATTTTGGTTTTTGTTGATTTCTAAATATAGGGTAAATATATAGTTTATCTTTTGTACATTATGTGACACTCTAGAAGTTTATTCTAGAACTTCATGTGTGACTAAGTCATCTTGAATACATACCGTTTGGAGAAAAGATAAGTTTGTGGTATAATTTTATTAGAGGATGACACTATACATGACAAGTAAGTATATTTCATTATGATCTTAGTCTAGGTATTAATAGAAATTTTCAACTCTATGAAAAGGATCTTGAAGAAAAAATGTTATAAGCTCTCATTTATCATCAGACTATTACCCAACCACAAATTTATGTTATTGTGGTGGTTTACTTTATATGATCAAGCTCTCTATCACTCTCTATTAATCTATGATAGTTAGTTTCTCTTCCATATCCATGTTTTCATGGAATTGTATAATTTTTTGTCACGTGTGACCTTTATACTTATCTTCATTTATTTTAAAGTGATATTTATATTGACTTTTTTTCCGATGTGGGGATTTCAATGAATTTTCCAAGCCTAATTTTAAAATTGCGAGGATACAATTTCCCAAAGGGGGGAAGGATGTAACATCCCAGGTAAATAATGAATATAATATTTTCCTATTTATTAAATTTTTTGAATTAAATATTAATTTTACTTTAATGGTGATTCTATGTTTTATGGCATACCTGATATGCAATAATGAGTTTCTTTGAAATATTATCTTTCACACAATGGAGAGTCATACTGAAAAATAATAATATAATATTATTTTAAATGGTAGTTAACGCCTAGTCGTTGTATTGGCGGGAATGGACAGAACTAACTTCAATATGAATATACATGTTTGTTAAATGTATTTACATTTATCCCATAAATTTTAGAGGCGTAAAATAACAAAGAATCAGATTTTAAGCATAAATACTCTAATATTCATTAAAAGGTTGATTTACCACCTTTTGAAGGCGAACCCTATTTAAATTTATTTATGGTCACTTTTATATGTTATATTTGACAATATAATATTCTTTTTTATAATCTGGACATCAAAATTTATTTTGGATAAAATTTTGGTATTTTTCTGATAAAGTTCAATTTTTTATGAATAGTGAAAACTGTTGTATTTTAATTCAAAACTGCCTTTTAGTCTAATTTATTTATATGGTTACATTATCATTATAAGTGATTTTAATGTTTAATTAGATTATATTTTTTCTATTTAATCATATTTTGGTAAATTTAAGTGATTTCAATTTGAAATTGGACATAAACTACGCCAATCTTTTGATAGTTTTTATTTATTAATGACACATTTTTTTGTTTTGACAACATTAATTACTTTTAAACAAATTTCTTCCACTTTTGTATTTTGAATTTGGAAAATAATATTCCCTATATGTAATTATAAGGTCCAAGTTGTGTTAATAGTTGACCTTTTTTTTTGACTTTATGAATATTTACTTTAGTTAATATTTTATTTACCATGGTTAAAGGGTAAATATGGTAAATAAGGGTCACAAAATAATATTATAATAATATAAAATTACCCTAAAATGTGTCCTAATACTATTGGTTGATAAATTGATGATCATGGTCATTCTTGGGTCGATTTTGGGACCCCATGAAGCCACATAAGAGTGATAATGACACATTATATTAATTAATTTAAAATATAGACAAAAATGACATAAACATATATCTTTTAGTAAATAAATTTTTACAAAGTGGTATATAAGTTATCTCATTGACTATAAATAATCATTTGAAATATAAAAAGAATTTCAAAATCATGGTAATTTTTTTATAATTTTTAGACAACAAATAAATAAAATTATTTATGAAAAAATAATGATGCAGTGTTTACCTCATTAATTAATGATTTAAATAAATAAGATTATATTGATCACAAAAATATACAAAACCAATAAAATTCTTATTTTATGATTTTATTTCGAAGATGAGTCATCTTATCTTCTACTTCAATAATTTTTGGACCTTTAGAAACCAAAAATAATTATATAATTATATAATATTTTAAAACATTCCTAAAGAGCCCCTCCCCACTTATAAAAATCCCTCACTTATATCCCATTCCTCACACTTCTCAAGCCCCTTCAATCATCCAGAATATACCCAATTAAGTTACCTAAATACTTATACTCCTCCTATAAACCTTACCCTAGGTATAAGTAAATTCAAGAAAACCTTTTGGTTCAAACCAATGGGAGAAACCTGATTTAAAGGTAACATCTTCTCTTAAGTTCTTTTGTTTTATTTTACTTCTCCAACCACATAAAAAAAATTTATTCCATTATTTTATAAAAAATCTAGTAGCCTATATATAATATGTTTTTTATGAGAATTATTTAAACTACACTTACACACACCTATATCTAATGGGTAAGGTACATACTGTTTCTGTGGACGGTGAACTACTACCTCACGAAACGATGATTCTTCAATCTTCACCTACCACCTCTCATGGTGTCCGAGCAAACAAGAAACATCTTCACTGCAATTGTCCATTGAGTCACAGTAGCCTAGTCATGGATTGATGTTCATAGATGCAGGTCGTCATGTGAACCACGAGAGGATACATAGGCTAATCGGGTAGGGATACCCTCGCGTTTTTGGATGTTAAAAGGGGACGATCATGTAAACCACTGCACCATAAACTTCTAGATCAGGATGTATGTTATGGGGCTTGTAAGCGTACGGATCTAGTAAGTATGTCTCCTGTGGAAATATTTCCTTTGGTATATGGGCCAGAGGCTATCAATATACAGAGCCGCTGAGGGCATGGTATGCATAGTCATGGAAAGGTGTCCACGGGTCAATGACTTTCCTCTTCCGATGGCAATGAATGGTTATGAAGATCCATAATTATCTGGGCCATGGAGTCTGATGTACGGGGAGGATGTAGTCAAATGCACAAGGAGTATTTCCACCTCATTTTTCCATATATCTTAGGTGGTTTGTGAAAAAATCTATGGAGTTTAACTTCGTTTGGTGAGGACGAAAAACACACCTCGTGCAGGTCTAGTCCATACACGAGGGAAAGGGGAATTTTTTAACTTTCATTATCCATTCAGTTTAACGTCGTGCAGAGAGGATGTAAAAAATACACCCCGTGTAGGTCTAGCCCATACACGGGGTAAAGGGGGTATTTTTTTATTTGAGAGTGGTTGGGCCAGGTCAAGAAACCCTAGCGTCGCTACGTATCATGTGAGGGAAGGAATCAAGTCGTATGTAGTTCTCCGAAAGAAAATACACCCCGTGTAGGTCTGGTCCATACACGGGGGGAAGGGGAATTTTTAACTTTAATTCGGGTGTGGTTGGTCTAGGACGGGGGACCCTGGTGTGGCTATGTATCCTGCGAGGGTAGGAATAAACCCATACATAGTTCTCTGGAATCCATGCAGTTTAACGTCATGTGGTGAGGACAAGAAATACAACCCGTGTAGGTCTGGTCCATACACGGTTGGAAGTGGGAATTCTTGACTTTAATTTGGAAGTGGCTGGGCCAGGATAGGGAACCCTGGTGTCACTACGTATCTTGTGGGGGCAGGAATCAAGCCGCACATAGTTCTTTTAAATCCATGCAGTTTAACATCATGCGGTGAGGACGCGGTCCATGTAGTTTAACGTCGTGTGGTGAGGACGCAAAAATACACCCCATGCAGGTCTGGTCCATACATGGGGGAAAGGGATCATTCATAACTTTTATTATCCATGCAGTTTAATTTCATGTGGTAAGGACAAAATGCTCTTAGTTTAAGGTCATAGAGTTTGGACTGCCAGGTACTTGGCAGTTTATCGTCATGAAGATCGGACGAAATCCATGCAGTTTAACGTCATGCGGTGAGGAAGAGGAATATACCCCATTTCAATGCGAAATACATCTTCAGGAACCTCACATTGGTAATAGTCGGGGTGAATTTCCCATCCATGGAGATCAGGGCATATGCTCCATTTGAGTAGACCTTGTGTATAACATACGGTCACTCCCACTTGGGCTCCAGCTTTAGAGGATTCTTGTCGGGTATCATTGGGGTCCGGAGGACCAACACTAATTCTCCTTCCAAGAAAGACTGATGTAGAGGCCCAAAGCATGACATACATGAACATTACATTACTTTTGCAGAATATTTAATACATAACAAAAACAGACACACAAGGACCATAATAGTTTAGTGTCTTTGGAATCTTGGAAACTAATCTTATAATCTTGGTGAAAGATCTTCAACATCTCCCATAAAGATCTTCCCATTTTTTCTTACCTAAAACCTTTATTTATATCTTGGGTAAAATAAAACATATAAAGGGTGAGCTGAAATGCTCAGTAAGGGTAATCATGGAGAAAATAAAACAAACCATACACATTTGAACTTCAAAACATTAACATAATATCTAAACATCAAAATCATGAGAAATGACATAAAACATGGCAGTATATAAGGAATAGATCATAATGGAACATCAATCATGATAAAATGGAATGGGAATAAAACATGTAATTGTGGAAACCATAAAACACATGTTATGATTTCCATAGTAGCCATGGCATTGCTGCCAAGACCATCTTAGTGGAAAAAGTCCCTTATTGAACCGGGTGTACATGTCGTTCCAGCCCTGTATTACTGAACTGGATTTACTTGTCATTCCAGCCATGTCTATCTCACGATATATAAATATTTACCCAATGCATTGGAGGGAGATATAGGTCCCACCCATATCATATTGAAATAATTCTTATTTGTGCCACAAAACAATCATAAATCATTCATCATAACCCAAAGAATAGATTGGGTTTCATAAACATCATTCCATCATAACAAAATCCATATAAAACAAATGGATATCATTTCATCATAAGAAATGTGAAACCATATAAATCATAGAGACATTATACTTGAAACATACACATATGAAATAATTTCATCTTATATGGAAAATGGTTTTGATAAAACACTTGAAATTAATTCTTTAAGAAAATATTATTTCTTATTAAAAATCATTTTCTTTTCACAAAATGCCATGAAATTTCAAAAGAAAAGGATTTTGTTGAAAAGATTCATGAATTATTGTAGATTAATCTTCATGAAAATAAGGAATTATAAAACCGTAAAAATATGCTCATGACGTATAAGTTAAAGAAAATATTCTCCTCGTACTTTTAATAGAAAAGTAAAAAAGTTCCACATAAGGTAAACAGAAGCATTATTCCTTCCATAACACAAAGTAAAAGTCAAGATGGGTAAAAATGACTTTAAAAATACATGGAAGAATATTGAACACTTTATGGAAACATTTTTTATGGACATTGATGAAAAATATAACCCCAGTAAAAACTTACGAATAATCAATTCGGATAAAAACGAGATTTGAAAAGTTATCCCTTACCTTAGGTTCGATATGCTTCATCCGTATCTGAAACACTGGTATAATGATTGAAATAATGTCATTTACTTATTACAGAATCATATTCATTGTTATGATATCATATATGGTTCACTTATGACTTTATATTACCCGTTTTGTTTTGTAAATTTCATGTTAAAGCATCGTTTTGGGTAAAATCGTTTCATTTATCGTCCGTGTTTTGACTTGTAATTATTAATATGATTTCTTAGAACATGATTAATTAATTCCGAAATTTGAAACTGGATTTATATATAATATATATTCATAATATACATATATATAATAGATCGATAAATGGAAATAAATACACCGTTCATGGAGATGGTAGGTCGTACCTACGCATGAACGCTATTTTCATTTCCTAATTGAATTGAATGGAATTAAGAAGATGGAATACATATATATATACATAAATATAGTAGCATTATTAAGACATATATGTCATGATTACTTATTATATATACTTTATAATAATTCTGTAATTTTTAACATGGAAAATGACTCTCATCGCGTCATGGAGACGGTAATCCGTACGTACGCACGAGCGATGATATCGTTCCCATATTTATTGAATAGAATTGGAGTGAATGATATAATATCATATAATTAGTATGATTTTATAATAATTATATGTAGTTATTATTTACGCCATTATACCCATCCAAGTAAGGTGGTGGTGGAAAAATAGATTACACCACAGCGTGGAGACGGTATTCCGTACGTACGCACGCGCGGTGATTTATTTTTCCTTAGAATGGATAGAAGGTGAAATAGGGTTGTTTCATATTTATAATAACATATCAATATATGGGTGATACTGATGTTATTAATTCATAATGAAACAACTAAATAATAATAAGTATAAGAAGAAATAAATATGAAAGAATCAGTAACAGATATTACCTCTTCTTCGACACGCCTCTTTATAACCTCCTCTTAGGGCACTAAAATTGGTCTTTGAAGAATACCAAGACCTCTAGAATTTTTCTAAGGAGGTTGATAAGGGAAATGGGAAGGGTTCGGATGAGCTTGAAGGCATAAAAATGTGTGAGTAGGAGTGGGAAGAGGTTCCCTTTTATAAGGGAGGAGAGGAGCACCTTTGGAATCCTCAAATATATTAGTTTAATATAAATTTGAACCCCACATAAAAACCTCAAAAAATGACTCAATTAAAATATTAGATGATATAGAGTTGTAATATCATCAATAAATGAAATTTAGACATTAGTGATGCAGAAATTGTTTATGGAATCCATTTTTCTAAATTAAATACACAAAAGTTGCAGAAATTAATTTAAAATTAATCTCGTTGTTAAGAAAACGAGTTGAAAAGTTAAAACGTTTCAAAAGATTGAAATGATTTTACCTATGAATTCAATGTAAAATCAATTATAATGACATAAATTATATTAAATGGTAAAAATATATTATATTTATACTTTAAAACCAATAAATATTATAATTTAACTATATAAATTATTACTATGAAAAAAGTTGTTTTTAATTAAAATATAGTGTGTTTTTACTATTCATTAAAATATGAAAGTTATCATAAAAATATAAAAACATTATCCAATTTAATTTTTATATCCTAATTCAAAATAATAAGTTTATTTTGTAAAATTTAACTTATAAAATTTTCAAAAATTATATTTAAAATGGGTGCGGCATCAAAAGGCGGCAAAACTAAATTTTTTAAAAAATACATATTTTACCCGAAAAATTTATTTTGTTCTCATACCATGTTATAGAAAACGTGTAAGATGAATTATAATGTCATAAAATTCAAAATTTATTTAATAATATTCAAAACAGCTAGTTTATAATAATATTATACCATATATCGTTGTTTAGTGAAACCCGGTTTTGCGTACAACACACGTTATCGAGGAAGGTTGTGATTGCGTGTAATGCAATCCAAGTCATGGATGCCTATATTGAAAGACTCCTTTGTTGTTGCGTATAATAAAATCCAACCATATTTCATTTAAACATTGAATATATATATATATACACTGAATGTTGCGTAGAATAACTGCTATCAAACAAACTTGAAATTGTGTGTAACACAGTCCAAGATTAGTGTTGCGTATACTGCAAGTTAATACGGTGTTGCGTATAGTGCAAGATAATCTTGGTGTAGCGTACAACAGAAGATATGAAAGAAATTAAAAAGAGTATATCTTATAAAATCTCGGGTTGTTACATTCTACCCCCCTTAAAATGAATTTCACCCTCGAAATTCATCGGGGTTATAAATCGTTTACTATTCATAGAAAGCCACATCGTAAAAAGGAATACTAAAACTTAATTTTAAAAACTAAAGTATGAAACATAACGATTACCAAAAGTAACTCATCACTGGGTTTCCATATAAGAGAACATAGGTGGAAATATGGATAAGGAAGAAAAATCTAACCATCATGTTCTGATGGATAGTGGTAGAGAACATGGCTATGAAAAGGCCAAAAATCACAAAGCCAAAAATTTGTGATGTTCTACGGTACCATCTAATTCATCAGATATGAGGGAACCATGACAACATTTTTGGTTTTCAATATCATTTTCCTAATGTTGAAAAATTTTCAAATCAAAAGATATACTTACTTGATTTTGGTACAATCGCACTGTTGTTCGTGCCTTGAACAATTTCCACTTCAACTCTTAAAAAATGAAGTTGAATTTGTTATTCGTGAAGTGTTAGAAGTTCATGCGATAAAATGATAAGTCATACCATCTGTTTCTATTACAAAAAGGATATCATAAGTTATTAAATATACATAAGTCCATCTATGGTGAGATTAATCGTATATGATTCCAACAATGGACTTATACTTCATCTATCATACCGCTTAATAGAATAAAACAAGTTTATACTAACTAGGGACTTCCTGTAGGCCAGTGGTAGGAAATAAAGTCTTGTAGCAGTTCGGTTGTGGGTTCAATTCCCACAACCTTGTCCAACACGACGGGTTGCCGCTCGTCCTATGGGTTGTCCTTTTTCTAAAACAATACTATTATAACAAAAATTTATAGCCTTAAACAATACTATCTTATGTCCAACATAATGCATTCCAATCTTTAGGCTTATCCAAAATACATCTTTCCAATCTCATACTATAAAGAAAATGATTACTTGAAAGGTAACATAACAAGCACATTAATACCATCATTTATCCCCCATATATCATAAGATATATCTCATTGGTCACATTCCAAACATGTGAATACCTTAATCATGTATTCTTTTGAAAAATGAATACTTATTGAACCTTAGTGAAAACATGAATGCGGTCAAAAGTTAACTCCTTCCACGTACCAAAATCCAAAAATTCTATATACTCAAACCATGATATAACATTGTCCTTATATAAGTCATGAGCTCATTAATACTATCATACATATTATTTTCTCCTTATCACTTCATTATGCGCATATCATCTACTTTCCAAAAATATTCAAATAAACTTTCATGGTTAATGGTACCATTCAACATATACTATCAAATACTTAGGAAAAAATAGTGTAATAATCCTTAGATGTTTCTTTATTCCATAGTACCATTACCTATACAACATATCTCTTGATAAACATAAATCATTCCACTGCCTTCTTAAACCATTGACCAAGCATCAACACTTATTTCATCTCATATATCATTTGTAGTTTCCTCATCATCATCGACATAAATACTACCCATATGACCATTTTGATTCTCTTCATGAGATTTTCCCGCAGGGCATTGGTTTTCATAATGCCCATACATTCCACATTTAAAACATCTAATCATTGTTGATGTCATTACAATACCATTATCCTTCTCCATGGTGTTAACTGAACCATTTCCATTGCACTTACTATATTTGTGTCCTTCTTTTCCAAACCCAAAGCATCTTCCAATTCCTTTGAAACATTCTCCTTGATTCCTCGTCCCACGTGATTTACATGAGGGTAATTGAACTTTATTTCCTATATGATCATTATAAAACTCCATCTTTCACTTATTAGCCGAGTCAGTAAACTTACCAAAGTTGATATTATTGATCATATTATGAGATTGCTGATTTGGCATAATAACAAAGTTTGGAATTCCAAATCCCGTTTCATTTGGTGTCTCATGAATAATATCATTCCATTGTCTATCATATCCTCCATTACCATGAATCATCCCATTTCCAGCCATTTTCTAAAACCCAAAAAGAATAGTGTGAAAGGAAAAATTAATACTAGGAAAAAAAACATAATAAAGGGGGAGTACCTTCAATATATAACATCTTAGGTCTAATTCTAATAACTTTACCGTAATTCCAGGACTATAACCTATACATATACTTATCCTTAGGGACATACCTAGACATACCTTAGAAATATCTCTAGGGATCTCACTAAAGTTTTCGCATCCTAGTTTCCAAAGGTTAACTAAACCTTTCCTCTGATACCAACAGTAGAGACCCAAAGCATGACATACATCAAAATTACATTAATTTTGTGGAATACTTAATACATAACACAAACAGACACACAAGGACCGTAATAGTTTAGTGTTTTTGGAAACATGGAAAACAATCATCTAATCTTGGTGAATGATCTTCAACATCTCCCATAAAGATCTTCCCTTTTTTTCTTACCTAAAACCTTTCTTTATATCCTGGAGAAAATAAAACATATAAAGGGTGAGATCAAATGATCAATAAGGGTAATCATGGATAAAATAAAACAAACCATACAAATTTTTACTTCAAAACATGAACATAATATTTAAACATCAAAATATTGAGCAATGACATAAAACATGGGAGTACATAAGGCATAGATCACAACGGAACATCAATCATGATAAAATGGAATGGGAATAAAACATGTAATTATGGAAACCATTAACCACATGTTATTATTTCCATAGTAGCCAAGATATTACTGCCAAGACCATCTTAGTGGAAATAGTCCCTTACTGAACTGGGTTTACATGCCATTCCAGCCCTTTATTACTGAACCAGATTTACTTGCCCTTCCATCCATGTCTATCTCATGAGATATAAATCTTTACCCAATGAATTGGATGGAGATATAGGTCCCACCCATCTCATATTAAAATCATTCATACGTCTGCCACAAATCAATCATAAATCATTCATCATAACCCAAAGAATACATTGGGTTTCATAAACATCATTCCATCATATCATAATCCATATAAAACAAATAGATATCATTTAAACATAAGAAAAGTGAAACCATATAAATCATAGAGACATTATACTTGAAACATACACATATGAAAAAATTTCATCTTACATGGAAAATGGTTCTGATAAAACACTTGAAATGAAATCTCAAGGAAAATATTTTTTCTTATTAAAAATCGTTTTATTTTCACAAAAATATATGAAATTTCAAAAGAAAAGGATTTTGTTGAAAATAGACATGAAATCTTGTAGATTAAGATTCATTAAAATAAGGCGTTATGAAACCGAAAAAAAACCGTTCATGTCGTATAAGTTAAAGAAAACATTCTCCTCGTACTTTTAATGGAAAAGTCAAAAAGTACCACGTATGGTAAACAAAAGAATTATTCCTTCCATAACACTAAGTAAAAGTCAATATGGGTAAAAATGACTTTAAACATACATGGAATAATATTAAACACTTTATGAAAACATTTTTATGGGCATGGATGAAAAATATAACACCAGTAAATACTTACGAATAATCAATCTCGGATAAAAAAGAGATTTGAAAAGTTATCCCTTACCTAAGGTCTGATATGCTTCGTACGTATCCGAAACATCTGTATAATGATTTAAATAATGTCATTGACTTATTACATAATCATATTCATTGTTATGATATCATATATGGTTCACTTATGACTTTATATTACCCGTTCTTTTGTAAATTTCATGTTAAAGCAGCATTTTGTGTAAAATCGTTTCATTTATCATCCATGTTTTGACTTGTAATTACTAATATGATTACTTAGATCATGATTACATAATTCCAGAATATAAAACATGATTTATATATAATATATATTTAGAATATACATATATATAATAGATCGATAAATGGAAATAAATACACCGTTCATGGAGACGGTAGGTCGTACGTTCGCATTAACGTTGTTTTCATTTCCTTATTGAATTGAATGGAATTAAGTAGATAAGATACATATATATATATATATATACATAACTCCAGTAGCATTATTATTCCATATATTTCATGATTACTTATTATATACACTTTATAATCATTCTTGAATTGTTAACATGGAAAATGAATCTCATCGGGTCATGGAGACTGTAATCCGTACGTACGCACGAGCGATGATATCGTTACCATATTTATTGAATATAATTTTAGTGAAAGATATAATATCTTAGAATAAGTATGATGTTATAATAATCATATGTAGTTATTATTTACACCATTATACCCATCCAAGTATGGTGGTGGTGGAGAAACAGATTATACCACGGCGTGGAGACGGTATTCCGTACGTACGCACGCGCGGTGATTTATTTTTTACTTAGGATGGATAGAATGCGAAATAGGGTTGTTTCATATTTATAATAACATATCAGCATATGAGTGATACTGATGTTATTAATTCATAATTAAACAACTAAATAATAAGAATTATAAGAATAAATGAATTTGAAAGAATTTTTAAGGGATATTACCTCTTCTTCAACACGCCTCTTTAAAACCTTCTCTTAGGGCACTAAAATTGGACATTGAAGAAGACCAAGAACTCTAGAATTTTTCTAAGGAGGTTGATCATGGAAATGGATAGGGTTTGGATGATCTTTAAGGCTCAAAAAGGTGTTAGGAGGAGAGGGAGGAGGTGCCCTTTTATAAGGGAGGAGAGGGGCACCTTTGGAATCCTCAAAAAATATTAGTTTAATATAAATTCAAACCCCACATAAAAACCTAAACAATTACTCAATTAGAAGATTAGATGAGATATGGTTGTAATATCATCAAAAAAATCAAATTTAAACATGTTTTGATCTTATTTTAAACCTTATCACTTGGATTTATCCTTATTTAATCTATTTATTTTTATTTGTGGTAATAAAATTCTAAATTTTAAATGGTTATAAATAATCACTTATGTTTTTTTAATTTTCCATAATTGGATACTTTATTACACTTTAAACTATATAAATTTCAATTTATAATTTTTAAATATTTTTTTTTGATTTTTAAACAATTTAATAATATGTTATTTTTATAAAATAAAAATAGTCAATTTTGACACTATTCATTTATTTGAATTTAAATAAAATATACACAGAAGATATATTAAAAATAAAAGATTTAAATAGATCCATATCGTGTCATATTTATCTAGAAAATTAGTGGATCACATTAAATAATTCATTTAATATTTATTTTAATACTTTTGAAATCATTTATTCGATATTTCTCTTAATAAAACAATTACTACATAATTTTTGTATAATAATTTGAAAAACTTATTAGTTGTATAAAAATTAAAAATAAAATCCTATGATGAAGATAAATATAATAAATTTCATAATAATATTTTTACTAGAATTTATCATCTTAAAATCACAACATTTAAATTTTTATATTTATTAAATTATGAATGTGACATCTTTGGCATCATTTAAAATAAAATAATATAAATGTCCTAATCTGTTTTATAAGGCTCCAAATGGTCCAAAAATCGACCATTGGATTATTAGGGTATATATATACTCGACCAATAAGTTTTGGTCATGTTTATGGTCCTTTTGATAGGTATTATTATTTTAATAAAAACTATATTATTGATTTTTTTCTAAATAAACAATTTATGCATCACTATTGTGTCATCATTAATGACAATTATTTAATCACTAAAAATTATAAATAAATTTACATGATGTATATAATTTTATTATCCTTCTGGATAATATTCATGTTCTAAGTTTCATGAAGTTTATAACCAAATTAAAATTATTATACTTATAATATTTTAGAGAGTGACATGTTGTCACTTTCTTTGGTTTTTTATGGGTTTGTAATGTTTTTATGGGTTTTTGAGTGTATTTAGGGATTTTATGGTTGTTTTGGTTTTTAGGGGTTTTTTTTTGAGTTTTTTAGTGTTTTAAGGGTTTTAATATTTTTAGGAGTTTTAGGGGTATTTAGAGTTTTTATTTTTTTATGGATTTTAGTTTTTTTAGTTTTTCATGGTTTTAGAGTTTTAGTGGCATTTTTGGTGGTTTTTAAAAAATATATGGTTTTTAGGGGTTTTTTTGTTTTTTTGTCTTTAAGTTTTTATTAGGGGATTTTAAGTTTTTTAGGGTTTGTTATATTTTTTGTGATTTTTAGAGATTTTATATTTTGTTATGATGCTTTAGTTTTTTTTGGAATTTTTAGTGTTTTAGTGTTTTTAATTGGTTATAACATTTTTTAGGTTTTTGAGGTTTTAATGTGTTTTTAATTTTTTTTTTTGATTTTTTTGGTATTTCATGGTTTTTAGGATTTTCATGTTTTTTGGATTTTTATGCGGTTTTTATAAATTAATTTTTTTAGGTTTTTTAGGGATTTTGATGGTTTTTAGGGGTTTTGGTTTTTATGGTTTTTTTTAGGGTTTTAGTTTTTTATGATTTTTTTTGGGTTTTAAATGTTTTTATAATTTTAAAATTTTTAGGGTTTAAAATGGTATTTTATGTTATTAGTTTTTTTGGGATTTATAGGTTTTTAGTGTTTTTATGGTTTCTAGGGTGTTTATGGTTTTTGGGGGTTTGGGTTGTTTTTATTGTTTTTTGGGGTTTTAGCATTTTTTATGTTTCAGGGGGTTAAGTGTCATTAAGTTTTTAATGTTTTGTTATAGGATTTTAGGGTTTCTAGTGTATTATGGGGTTTTTAAATTTTTTAGAGAATTAATTGGTTTTTGGGATTTAAATGGGTTTTTAAGGATTTTTAGTGGTTTTCCAAGTTTTTATGGATTATAGGGGATTTTAGGGGTTCTAAGTATTCTAATATTTTTAATTTTTTCTTGGTTGTTTTCATGGTTTTTAAGGTTTTTTAGGTTTTTAGGTATTTCTAGGTAATTTTCATATTTTTATGGGTTTTTAGTGATTTTGATTTTTTTTGTTTAAGGGGATGTAAGGTTTTTTTGGATTTTAGAGTTTTTAGGTTTATTAATGGTTATAATTATTTTTAGGTTTTTAGAGTTCTCATAAAGGTGTTCAACATTTTTAGGATTTTTTTTCAATTTTATGTCTTTTTAGTTCTTTTTTATGATTTTTGAGGTTTTTAGCATTTTTAAGTATTTTGAGGGGTTCTTTGGTTTATAGGGTGTTTATGATTTTTTTGGGATTTTAGGGTTTTTTGGAGTTTTTATGTGTTTAGTCGTATTTTGGAGTTTTTATTGTTTTTTTTCCTTTAAAGGCTTTATACAATTTGTAGTGATTTTTAGAATTTTTATGGGTTTTTAGATTTTTTATTGTTTTAGGGTGTGTTTATGGTTGTTTTGGATTTTTTGGGTCATCTAAGGGCTTTTAGGGGATTTATTTTTTTTAGTTTTTTATGGATTTCTTATGGGTTTTTCAAGGTTGTAAGTTTCTTTAACATTTTTAGTGATTTTTAAGGAATTTATTAGGTTTATTTGTATTTTTAGGGTTTTTAGTGATTTTAAGGTCTTTTTAGTTTTAAAAGGTTTTTTGAATTTTTTGTGTTTTTTGGGTTTTATGTGTTTTTAGGATTTAATGTATTTCTTAGGTGTTTTCAATGTTTTTCTGGTTTTTTAGTGTTTTTTATTTTTTTTATTTATTATTAGGAATTTCTATGTGTTTTAGGGATTTGGGGGGGGGGTTGGGGTTTTAAGTGTTTTTTGGGTTTTTATGGTTTTTCTATGTTTTAGGGTGTTTAATGTTAATTTTAGTTTTTTAATATTTGTAGGTCTTTTGTAGGTTTTTATTATTTTTATGGGTTTTTTGGGTTTTTAAGATTTTTAGGAGTTTTATGAGTTTTATTGATTTTTATGGGGTTGAGGTTCTTTTCAATGTTTTTAAGGATTTTAGTGTTTTTTAGGTTTTTAGTTTTTTAGGGGTTTTAATTGTTTTTATGTTTTAATGTTTTCTTTGGGGTTTTCTAGGTTATTTAGGATTTTTATGTTTTTCAAGATTTTATAGATTTTTTTAGGATGTTTAAGGGTTTTAGGGATTTTTATGGTTTTAGGAAAGGAAGATGTGAGGGTCGGGCTATTCCTGACCCCCCCCCCCCAAATTTATTAGTGATTTTTATGGTTTTAGGGAAATTGAGGTTCTTTAGTGTTTTTGGGTTTTAGGGATTTTAATTGATTTCAGGTTTTCAGTTTTTTATAAGATATTTTTGGGTTTATTAAATATTTAGGGATTTTTGTGGGTTTTTTTGGGTTTTTATGTGTATTAGGAATTTCAATGGTTTTTAGGATTTTTAGGGTTTTAATGTGTTTTTAGGTTATTTGGGGTTTTTACATTTTAGGGATATTTTTGGGATTTTTAGGATATTTATGGTTTTTCGGGATTTTGATGAGATATAGGGTTTTTTGGGGTTTTATTGTGTTTTTGATATTTTTAGAGTTTTTATTATTTTCTATTTTTTTAATGTTTTTATGGGTTTAAATGTTTTATAGAGTTTTTTGTGGTGTTTTAGCGCTTTTAGGGGATTTAAAATTTTTATGTGGTTTTATTATTTTTTGGGGAGTTTAGGGTTTTTATTGTTGTTCTTGTTTTATATATTTTTAGTGGTTTAGTGTTTTTTTGGGTTAATGGTTTCTTAGGGGTTTTTAGGGGGGTTTACATTTTTAAGGGTTTTTGGGATTTTAGGGGGTTTTATGGTTTTTAGGGGGTTAGGGATTTTTTGTTTTTAAGGGTTTTTAGCATTTTATGGTTTTAGGAGTTTTAATTGTTTTTCGGTTTTATTATGGTTATTTAGGGTTTTTTGGGTTTTTTCATTTTTAGGTATTTTAGGGATATTTATGATTTTTACTATTTTTATGGCTTTTCTTGATTTTGAGGGGTTTTAGTGTTATTTAGGATTTTAGGGTTTTTATTATTTTTTTGGGTTTAAGGGTTTTTTTGTGTTTTTATAGTTTTTAAGGTTTTTGGGTTTTTAACATCTTTAGGGGTTTGAATTGTTTTTATTGTGTTTTTAGTGGGTTTTTAGGTTTTTTTATTTTTTATGATTTTAATGGTTTTGGGGATTTATGATTTTTATGGTTTTGGGGGTTTTTAGGGTTTTTATGGTTTTTAGCATTTTTAGGTTTTTTTGGGGGTTTTAGTGTTTTTATTTTTTAAGCCTTTCCTAGGGTTTTTAGGTTTTTTAGTGTTTTTTATATGTTTAGGTATTTTTTTGGATTTTATGGATTTTTAATGGTTTTAGGGTGTTTTGATATTTTGAGACATTTTTGGGTTTTTAGGGGTTTTATTGGTTTTTAGAATTTTTTACCGTTTTTTCTGGCATTGAGTGTTTTAATTTTTTTATGGTTTTCATAAGGGGTTTCAATATTTTTGGAATTTTTTAGGGTTTTAGGGATTTTTAATATTATTTTAGGTTTTTATAGTTTTTTTAATTTTTTTAAGAATATTGAGGTGTTTTAGGGTATTTGGTTTTTCTTAAATTTTTAGTAGTTTTAGGGGTTTTATGTATTTCTTTGGTTTTTATTGTTTTATTAGTGGTTTTCTTGGTTTTTATTTTTTTATGGATTTGGAGGGGTTTTTTAGGTTTTTTTGAGTTTTTTAGGGTTTAAGGGTTTTTAGATTCCTAACCTTTTTATAATATTAAACGGTATTTTATTTTTATTGGTTTTAGGGTTTTATGGGATTTTATTTTATTTTAAAATTTTATGGGTTTTATTGTTGATATTGGTTTTTAGGTATTTTAGTATATTTTTATTGTTTTTAGGGTTTTCAGTGTATTTACAATTTGTAGGGGTTTAAAGTGTTTTTTAGTTTTTAAATTTTTTAGGGGTTTTCATGGTTTTTATAGTTTTTATGTTTTTATGTATTATTTATATTTTTATGATTTTTAGGTTTCTTATGGATTTTGAGGGGGTTTTTGTGTTTTTAGTAATTTTAGGGATTTAGAGGGTTTTATCATTTTTTATGTTTTCAGTGTTTTTAGTATTTTTATGTTTTTAGATTTTTAATGTTTTTAGGGTTTAAAGGTTTTCTTAGGTTTTATCAGGGTTTTTATATGTTTTTATGTTTTTAGAGATTTTTTAAAAAAATTCTAGGATTTTATGGTTTTATTGGGTTTTATGGATTTTAGGGTTTTTAAGGGGGATTTATGATTTTTTTGGATTTTAGTGTTTTTTACTTTTTAGGGGTTTTAAGGGTTTTTAGTGTTTTTTAAATATTTTTAGGGGTTTAATGGTTTTATAGAGATTTTAGTGGTTTTATAGGTTTTATATATTTTTAGAGTTTTTATTGTTGTAAGGGTTTTATGGGGTTTTAGGATTTTTTGGGTCTTTTTAGGGGATTTAGCACTTTTATGTGTTTTTAGATTTTTATGGTATTCTAAACGTTTTATGTATATTAAAGATTTTTTACATTTATATGTATTTATATGTATTTTTTAGGATTTTAATTTCTTTTGAGGGGTTTTATGTATTTTGTGGGTTCTATGGTTTTTTTTGAAGTTTTTAGGGTTTTTAAAATTTTTATAATATTTAGGTTTTATAGGGGTTTTAAGTGTATTGAAGTTTATAAGATTTTCTTAGGGTTTTTCAGGGTTTTCATGTTTTTAACATATTTAGGTTTTATTTTGGGAATTTTATTATCTTATGGCTTTATAGGGGTTTATGGATTTTTTGGGTTTTTTTGTTTTTTTGGGTTTTATGGGTTTATAGAGATTTTTGTTTGTTTATGGGTTTTAAATATTTTTATGTTTTTATGGTTATCTTAGGGATTTTCAAGGGTTTTAGATGTTTTTTCGATTTTAAGGATTTTTAGGACCTTGGGTAATTTTTATGGTTTTTAGGGATTTTAGATATTTTTAGGATTTTAGGAATTTTTAGGGATTTTTTGGTTTTTTTGGTATTTAGGGTTTTTTATATTTTAGGGTTTCTAAAGTTTTGAGGGTTATTTAACATTTTTAGATTTTTAGTGGTTTTAAGGTGTTTTAGGGGGTTTTATGGTTTTTTATTTTTCAGGGGTTTTATGGTTTTTATTGGTTTTTTTGGGTTTTAGGGCCTTTTATTGATTTCTGGGTTTTTAGTATCTTCCATGTTTTTATGGGTTTAATGTTTTTTTAGGTTTTTATGTTTTCCTCAGGGTTTTGAGGGTTTTTACAATTATTTGGATTTTTTGGGCTTCTCTGTATAATTATGGTTTTTAGGGATTTTTATTTGTTTTATGGGTTTTTGGTGTTTTTAGGGTTTTTTATGGTTTTTACCTTTTTTTTATTTTTAGTCTGTTAAATTATTTTTAGGTTTTTATGGTTTTTATGGGGGTTTTCAGGGTTTTTAGAGTATTTTATATTTTATGTATTTTTTGGTATTTTTTATGATTTTTATAGATTTTGAGGGTTTTAGAGGGTTTTAGGGTTTTTAACATTCTTAGTTTTTTATGTTTTTTAATTTTTTTTTATTTTTAAGTTTTTTTAAGGGATATTTAGGGTTTTTATGGCTTTTACATTTTTAGGGATTTTAGGGGGTTTTAGTGTTTTATGGGGTTTTAGTGTTTTTAGTTGATTTTGAGGGTTTATTATGGTTTTTTGGCTCGGGGGGTAGGTTTTTTTATTTTTTGGGGTTCTTATGGTTTTTTGAGATTTATAACAATATTTGGGGTTTAAATGGTTTTTATAGTTCTTATTATTTTTTAGGGTTTTAGTGTTTTTATTGGTTGTAGGGGTTTTGGGATTTTTAATCATTTTATAATTTTCATACGGTTTTTAGTGTTTTTTTGGTTTTTAGGGGTTTTATGTTTTTGAGGTGTTTAGGTTTTCTTAGTGTTTTTAGGATTTTTAGGGTTTTTAGCGATTTTGAGGGTTTTTAGGTTTTTTAGTGTTTTTAGGGTTTCTTACGGTTTTTAGTGATTTTTATTTTTTTAGGATTTTATGTGTTTTTAGGGTTTTAATTTTTTCTTGGTAGTTTAGGGTTTTCTACTTTTTTAGGTATTTTAACGTATTTTTTTTGGATTTTTATGTTCTTTAGAGTTTTTGGGGATTCAAATGGGTTTTAGGGGTTTATTAGTTATTTTGTGATTTAGGTTTCTTTTTCAGTTTTTAGTTTTTTAATGGTTTTTAGAGTTTTTTTATCATTTTTTGGAGGTTTAATAGTTTTTATAATTCCTATGGTTTTTAGTGTAATATGGGTTTTTATGGGTTTTAGTAGTTTTTTGTTGTTTTTAGGGGTTTTTAGGGTCTTTTAGGGTTTAAGGGCTTTACCATTTTTTAGGTTTTTAGGGTTTTTAAGTTCTTTTAGGTTATTTTTGTTTTCTTAAGGGTTTTCAGTGTTTTTAGGTTTTTTATGTTTTACATATTTTAAGGTATTATTTAGGATTTTTATGGGTTTTAGTGTTTTTAGTGATTTTGTGGATTTTTAGGGATCTTTAGGGGTTTTTAGGGTTTTTTCATTTTTTGGATTTTTTTTGGTTTTAATTGTTTTTAGGTTTTTACATTTTTCTTAGGGGTTTTTTGGGTTTTTATAGTTTTTAAATTTTAGAGATTTTTTGGTATTTTTTTATCATTTTTATGGGTATCTAGGTTTTCTAGGGATTTTGAGGGTTTTTATTGTTTTTAGATGTTTTAGAGTATTTTACATTTTTGGGGTTTTTAGTGTTTTTAAGTGGTCTTAGGTTTTTAAGGATTTTTAGTGGTTTTTTTGTTTTTAGGGATTTTTGGGATTTTTTAAACTTTTTATTGTTTTTATGATAATAAGTTATTTTATGGTTTTTTGGGTTTTATGGTTTTGGGGGTTTTGGGATGTATTTAGGATTTTTAGTGTTTTTGGAGTTTTATAATGTATTTAGGGGTTTGAAGGGTTTTTAGAGTTTTTAGTGACTTTTTAGGGTTCTTATGGGTATTTATGTTTTTCATGGTATTTATGGGTTTTTAGGATTTTTAGATTTTTATGGTGTTTAGGGTTTTTAACATTTTTAGGAATTTTATGGGTTTTAAGTGGTTTTGGGTTTTTAATGTATTATTAGTGTTTTATGTATTTGTAGTGTAATTTAAAGAATTGTATGGGGTTTTTTTGTTTTTTTGGATTTTGTGTGTTCTTAGAGGTTTTAAGGGTTTTTAGGGGGCTTATGATATTTTTAGGGTTTTTTTTTGGATTTTAATATTTTTATAGTTTTCAATGTTTTTAGGGGATTAAAGGGTTTTTTTAGTTTTTAGTTATTTTTAGCATTTTTAGGGTTCTATAGTTTGTATGGGTTTTAATGACTTTTAGGGGTTTTAGGGTTTTTTAGACTTTTTTAGGTTTTTAGATTCTTTATGTGTTTTTTGTTTTTTAAGGGTTTCTTATGGGTTTTCAGGGTTTTATAGTTTTCTCATTTTTAGGGATTTATAGGTATTTTTTTATGAATTTTATAGTTTTTATGGGTTTTATGGTTTTTGTGGAGTTTTAGAAGTTTTTGTTTAGTTTTTCGGGTTTTAGTGTTTTAAGGTTTTAAGAGATTTTAATTTTTTTTAAGGTTTTTATGGTTTTCTTATGTTTTTTTAGATTACGGTTTTTTATGTTTTTAGGAATTTTTAGGGATTTTTAAGATTTTTATGGTTTCTTAGTGTTTTTATGGATTTTAGGAGCTTTATGTTTTTTATGGTTTTAGGTTTTGTAGTGTTTTTAGGGTATTATTATGATTAGGTAAGGGGTGTATCATTTTTTAGTTTTTTTAGGGGTTTTAAGTATTCTCTAATTTTTAGGTTCTCTTAGTATTTTTTGGATTTTTTTACATTTTTGGGATTTTTTGGACTTTTATGCTTTTTAGTATTTTTAGGGATTTTGAGGTGATTTATGTTTTTTTGTGGTTGTTTAGGGTATTTTTGTGTTTTTTATGTTTTTAGGGGCATAAGGTGTTTTTTGGTTTATAATGATTTCGTAGGGTTTTCAGCGTTTTTATGGTTTTTTCTTTTTCAAGGATTTTGGTGTTTTTTAATAATTTTCATGGTTTTTAATGTTTTTATGTATTTTGAATGTTTTAATGTTTTTTTGAGTTTTTTGAGGTTTTCTGTTTTTTACTTTTTATGTTTTTTTAGTGTTTTTTGGGTTTATGGTTTTTAGAATTTTTTTACATTTTTTATGAGTTTAAGGGGTTTTTTAGTTTTTATTTTTTAAGGGGGTTTATTGGTTTTTTAGTGTTTATTACGGGTTTTACGGGTTTATGGTTTTTACGATTTTTTAGGGTTTTTTTGGAATTTTTAGGTTTTTTAGGGGTTGTCAGTGTTTTTTTAGGGTTTTATGGTTTTCTTAGTGTTTTCATGGTTTTTTGGGTTTTTAAATTTTTTGGGTATTTTTATTACTTTTTAGGGATTTTTATGTTTTTTATGGATTTTTGGGATTTTATGGATTTTTGAGTTATTAAGGTTTTAATGTTTTTAGCGGCTTTTAACATTATTATAGGTTAAAAGGCTGTTTAGATTTTTAGTGTCTTATTTGGGTTTTTATAGTTTTTCGGGGTTTTATGGGTTTTAAGGGATTAATGGGTTTCAGGGGTTTCCGAATTTTTTTAGGATTTACGTGTTTTTAAGTGTTTAAAGTGCTTTTATATATTTATGATTTTCTAATGGGTTTTAGTGTTTTAGATATTTTTGGTATTTATACCTTTTTTAGGGTTTTAGAAATTTTGAAGGTTGTAAGGTTTTTTAGGGGTTTTAGGGTTTTAGTGTTTTTAGGTTTTTATGGTTTTTTAGTGTTTTTAGGATTTAAGGTATTCTCCTAGTTTTTCAAGGGTTTTATGTGTTTTTAAATTTTCATGGATTTTAGGGTTTTTGTGGTTTTAATGGATTTTGATGTGTTTTGGGATTTTTAGGGGTTTTATTATTTTAATTGTTTTTATGTGTTATTTGTGGTTTTTTTTGTGTTTTATTGTTTTAAGGTTTTTTATATTTTTTAAATGTTTTATGGGTTTAATGGGTTTTTAGTGTTTTTAGAGTTTTTAGATGTTTATTAAAATTTTATTGGTTTTTACGGTTTTTACGATTTTATGGGGTTTTATGGATTTAGGAGTTTTTGGAGTTTTAGGTTCTTTTTAGGTTTTTTAGGTTTTTTATTAGTTTTTATGTTTCTTGGGGGTATTAAGTGTATTTAGGTTTTTAATGTTTTCTTATGGTTTTTAGTGTTTTTAGGGTTTTTATGTTTTTTGGTATTTTTAAGAATGTTTTGGGTTTTTTATGTTTTGTAGGGTTTTTTGTGATTTTCAGGGGTTTTTGGATTTTTGGTTTTTATGGTTTTTATGGTTACTTTGGGGTTTTATGAGTTTTTTTTACTTTTTATGGTTTTGAAGGTTTTTAGCATTGTTTAATGTTTTAGGGTTTTAAAGTATTTAGTGGGTTTTTAGGGTTCTTATGGATTTATAGGGGTTTTAAAGTTTTTAAGAGGTTTTTACGATCTTTTGGATTTTTGGGTTTTTTGATTTTTTGGGGGTTTTAACATTATTTAGGGTTTTTTGGGGTTCTTATTTTTTTTAGTTTTTTTATCTTTTAATATCGATATTCAGTATTTTGAGGTTTTTTTTCGTTTTTATAAATTTTTAAGACTTTTAGGATTTTTATGGGTTTTTAAGTTTTTATGGATTTTCTGGCATTTTAGGGGTTTTTTCTGTTTTTTGGGTTTTATGGTTTTTGGAGTTTTTAGTGATTCTTATGGTTTTTATGGGTTTACACTTCTATGGTTTTTAGGGGGTTAATGGTATTTAGGGTATCTGTTTTTTAGCGGGTATACCATTTTTAGTTTTTTAAGAATTTTATGTATTTTTTGTTTAATAATGTTTTCTTAGGTTTTATTAGGGTTGTAGGGTTTTTTTACATTTTATGGGATTTTGAGAGATTTTATAAGATTTTTAAGGTTTTTGTGTTCTTAGAGGTTTGGAGGAGTTTTAGTGTTTTCTAGGTTTTAAGGGTTTTATGGGTTTTTAGTGGTTTTTAAAATTTTGCATCTTTTTAATGGTTTTATACTATTTTTAACATTTTAGGGGTTTAATGTTTTTTTATTATTTTCAGTGGTTTTAATGGTTTTAATGTGTTTTTAGTGTTTTCTATGATTTTTATGGGTTTTTTGGTTTTTTGGGTTGTAGGGTTTTTAAGGGTTTTATTATTTCTTGAGACTTTAGCATATTTTAGGTTTTTAGGGGTCTTAAGTATTTTTAGGTTCTTAATTTTTTTTCTTAGGGATTATTAGGTGTTTTAGGGTTTATTACATTTCAAAGATATTTAGGGTTTTTTTATATTTTATGGTTTTTATAGATTTTAGTGATTCTGAGGGTTTTAGGGGTTTTAGTATTTTTATGGTTTTTTTGGGTTTTAGGGTGTTTTTTGTCGTTTGGGGGTTTTAAGGAATTTTTTTATTTTATAACATTTGTAGGGGTTTAAATGGGTTTTTTATTTTTTGTCGGTTTATTGGGTTTTTGGGGATTTTAGGTATTTTATGGTTTTTAGTTTATTTAGAGTTTTTAGGAATTTTTGGGTTTATTGCATTTTTAGGTTTTTAGGGGTTTTATGTGTTTTATGTTGTTAAGGTTTCCATTGGGTTTTGAGGATTTTTATTTTTCTTCAGGATTTTGAGGGATTTTAGGGTTTTTATTTTTTTGGGTCTTTTGAGTTTTTTTTGAGTTTTATGGCTTTTATAGATTGATAGAGTTTTTTCAGAAAAAAATTTTGGGTTTAAAGGTTTTTATATTATTTATTGGATTTTTGTGTCTTTTTCTTCGTTTTTCGGGTATCTAAATATTTTTATGGGTTTATTGTTTTTATTGGTTTTTGGAAATTGTAGGGTCTTTTTAGGGGTTTATGGTTTTTTTCATTTTTTTAGTTTTTAGGGATTTTAAGTGTTTTTATGTATTTAGTGAGTTTCAAGGTCTTTAGGGTTTTTAAATTTTAGGGAACATAGGGATTTTTAAGATTTTAATTCAATTTAAGATTTTTTTGGTATATTGAGGGGCTTTAGGGTTCTAAGTGGATTATAGGTTTTTAGGTTGTTTTGGGTTTTTATAATTTGTTTTGAATTTTTAGAGTTTTAATATTTTTATATTTTTTAAACATTTTTAGGGGTTTAAATGGTTTTTACAGTTTTTCATGGTTTTTTGGGGTTTTATGGGTTTTAGGTTTTTTAATGTTTTAGTTGTTTTTGGTGTTTTTGGGATTATTAATATTTTTTATGTTTTTTAGGATTTTTTTCAGTTTTTTAGGGATTTATGTGTTTTTAGGTACTTAAGGTTTTCTTAGGGGTTTTTAGGGTTTTTTTGGGTTTTTTACGTTTTTAAGAATTTTTAGGGATTTTTTGATTTTTTATGGTTTTTATGATTTTTAGGTATTTTGAGAAGTTTTCTAGTTTTTAGGGGTTATATAGATATTATGGTGTTTAGGGTTCTAATTTGAGTTTTTATGGGTTTTATGGTTTTTTATTGTTTTTATCTTTTTTATGGGTTTAAAGGGGTTTTTGAGTTTTTAGTGGGTTTTAGGGTTTTTATTGGTTTTTACTGTTTTAAGGTTCTTAGGAGTTTTTATAATTTTTATGGTTTTTATGTTTTTAGGGATTTTATGGGTTTTAGTTTTTTTAGTTTTTTCTTAATTTTTAAGTGTTTTTAGATTTATTATGTTTTTCTTATTTTTTTCAGGGGTTTTAGGTATTTTTAGGGATTTATAATATTTTTATCAATTTTTATACATTTTTTTGTATATTGAAGATTTTAATGGTTTTTATATTTTATTAGTGTTTTAGGATTTTTTAGTATTTTAGTGTTCTTAAGATTTTTTAAAAAAAATATGTGTTTAAATGGTTTTTAATTCTAAGTGGGTTTTATGGTTTTTTATGAGTTTTTATGGGTTTTTAGGTTTTTATGGGTTTTAGTGTTCTTTGGGGTTATTATGGGTATTTTTGGGTTTTCTATGTTTTTATGTTCTTTGGGGTTTGAAGTGTTTTTATGTCCTTAATGTTTTCTTACGGTTTTTCATGGTATTAAGAGATTTTTAATATTTTTTGGGTTTCTTATGGAATTTTAAGGAATTTTAATTTTTTTGGGTTTTTAGTGGTTTTGAGGGTTTTACGATTTTTTAGGGTTTTTCATGGTTCATAGGGATTTTAGTTTTTTTAGGTTTTATAGGGGTTTTAAGTGTTATTTTATTTTATGTTTTACTTAAAAAATTTTGGGGTTTTATTTTTTTATTGGATTTAGGGATTTTCAGGCCTTTTTTATAATTTTTAAGGATTGTTATTTTTTTTAGGTATTTCTTTTGGGTTTTTAGGGATTTTTGGGTGTTTAGGGTTTTTAGCATTTTTTGGTTTTTAGGGGTTTTAATTATTTTTAGGTTTTTAAGGTTATCTTAGAGGTTTTTTGGGTTTTAGGGTTTTTATTTATCAGGGATTTTTGGGTGTTTTAAGATTTTTTGGCATTTAGGGGTTTAAGGGATTTTGTGGGGTTTTAGGGTTTATGGTGATTTTTTTAAGGGTTTTTCAGATTTTTAAATTTTTTTATCTATTTAATGTGTATTTTATAATTTTATTTGATCTTTAGGGTATTTCTTAGTGTTAGGGGTTTTTAAGGTTTTTAGTGGTTATTATTGTATTTATTGGATTTTAGGGATTTTAAGGTCTTCTAGGGTTTTTGGCAATATTTGGTTTTTAGGGGGTTTAAGTGTTTTTTGGTATTTAATATTTTTAGGGTTTTAGGGATTCTTATGTTTTTAGAGAATTTTCGGGATATTTTATAATTTTTATACATTTGGGCTGGTTTTAAGTACTTGACGAGTTTTAGGTTTTTCAAAAAAATTATTGTTCTTAGCAGTTTTTAGTTTTCTAGTGGTTCTAATTGTTTTTTCAGGTTTTAAGGCCCTCTTATAGATTTTTATTTTTTCGGTTTCTTTAATTATAGTGATTTTTATTGATTTTTTCGAATTTTTATGTTTTTAGGGGTTTTAAAGATTTTATGGGTTTTTAGTGTTTTTTAGGTTTTTATTGTTTTGGGGTTTTTTGGGTTTTTTTGATTTTTTATGGTCTTTACAAGTTATTATATTTTTCTAATGTTTTTATCAGTTTAAAGTGTTTTTAGAGTTATTTTTTCGGTTTAGGGTTTCTTATACTTTTAGGATTTTTATTGTTTTTATGGGTTTTCGGGTTTTTAGGGTCTTTAGGTTTTAAAGTTTTTATTAATTTTTAGGTTTTTTAGGGGTTTCAATGTTTTTTTTAGATTTATAAGATTTTCTTTGCTATTTTTTGGGTTTTTAGGGTTGTTTATTTTTCTAGGAAAATTTATGTAATTTTAAAAAATTTTAGGGTTTTTTGGATATTTAGGGATTTTGAGGGGTTTTATGGGTTTTAGGGTTTTTATAGTTTTTGGGTTCTTATCACTTTTAAGGTTTTAAGGGATTTTAGTGTTTTTATATTTTAATGTTTTTAGGGTTTTCAAGTTTTTTTTATGTTCTTATTTTATAAGGATATTTATATTTTTAATGATTTTATGGTTTTTAGGGTTTTAGGAATTTGGAGTGGTTTTTAGTGTTTTTGGGTTTTTTCATTTATTGGGTTTTAAGGGGTTTTTTATTTTTAGGGGATTTAAGGTTTTTTAGAGTTTTTAATGTTTTTAGGTGTTTAAAAGGTTTTTCTATTTTAATGGGATTTTATGTTTTCTATGGTTTTTAGGGTTTTTAATGTTTGTAGGGGTTTATGGGTTTTAAGGGTATTTGGGCATTGTTTCGTAGTTCCTTCGAATGTGTGTTTTAGTTTAAGAATCACTTATTCTAGGCAGTTTCCATTGGATTTATTCATTGAACCAAAAACATCCAATAGTTCTTTGTCCAAAATAGACCTACCTTACAATGTTAGGAGTTCATAACGTTTGAACTTATGATACCTAAGAACATGCATTGGTCGAGAGGATGGGAGGTCAGACACATCATATCCTTTGGGGGGGATTATTGTATACTCAAACACTCTCTTTATATATTTGAGATATTTTCATGAATCCTTTTTAATTCACCAAGTATAAGATAAGTTTCCCGTGGAATTTGAAGTCAATTTTTAGTATTTGTGAAATTTAGAATCATATATGTGTATTTGAGGTTCTCCATCAATGGTATCCTCTCATATACTATTTAGAGATTATTTTAATCGTCGTTATGTTGATACTAGTTTTTAGGCCACTTAGTGGGGCACTCTGTAATTTATTCTCATCTAGGGAGTTGAAGGATTGTTTTGAAGTTTGGATTACAACCATAAAATGGGCTACCTACGTATCCTTGTGAAAGGAATAAGAACCCTCATTGTCGGGTTCCCCTTAATGGGACATATCATATCTTTTAAGGTCATGTGATAAGGACCTAACCATGCTGTTTAATTTCATGTGGTAAAGAAATCTTAGAAAAAGATGCTTAGTCAAGGTTTGGTATTGGAATTATGCCTATGCGGAACAAGGAAAATGGAAAGAATATGGGATTCCAAGTAAGATTAGACCCTGTTGAGAATATGGCCCAAGGAGAACCGGGTTGATTTGAAGTGTTGGGTTTGAACCTCAAGGAGCTTTCCTACGTATCCCATTTGGATAGGAATCAAATCCCACGTAGTTTGATGAGTCTCATAGAAGAGTGTAGTCCTTTTAGAGAAATGATTTTGGGATTACTTTCTAAAAAGGATGCCTGGTGATTTGGGGTCTTAATTTGGGGTTTATTCATAATGAGTATGTTTGGATTAAAGGAATTGGGGTTGGATTTCTGAACGGGATATCCAGTGAGGCCGGGTCCTGAGAAATCTTCCTACGTATCCCAATTATGGTGGGAATCAGAGTTCTCATATTTCATTCACCATGAGTATTTGTGAAAATTTTGTAATCATTACAAATATCTAATCCCACGTGAGTTATGCTCAGTGTGAGAAACAATAGGATTTAAAATATTCAACAATGGAACCCACACTTTTCCTTCTTCATTGGTGGAAGAGGACGTGTCTACAGTGACAACAGTGGAAGAGGGTGAGGTGATCGGGGAAGAGGGAGAGGTGATTAGCCTTCCCTCTGTTCACATTACATTGGACAAGGGTCCAATGTAAGGAAGGAGTGAAGGTGAAGGAAGTAGAGAGGAGCAATACTGCAACCTCTTACTTGAATGTTTATGGGATTACAAAAGGATGGATGACCTAAAATTAGTCCTGACCGGGAAAGGAGACTTCTCCTCTGTTCAAAATGAAATGTATGTTTGAACCGTACCTTCCTTATGAGAGACATAAGGTTCTAGGTTTTAGAGACGAATTGGGGAAGACTGAACCCAAACCCTAATGCTCCAAACCCAGAACTCCCCAAAACTATTCATGGTAGAAAGGTCCATGTGACTACAGATATACAAACCTACTAACACTCTATGAATCCTAACCCCATTGTGAAACAAATGCGGGAAACATTTGACTACGGATATACAAACCCCAATAGGAGACACACTAATGTGAATTTCCCAAAGTTTTAATATGTCAGGAGGTTTTGGTTGAGGATTCATCATAATCCCTTTTAAACAAGGGAGCCAATGAAAAATAATCCTTACCATGAATGGATTTGAATAAGGATTGATGGATTATAGACTGAAGAGAGAAGGTGAATCATATATGGGCACCCATGTATGTATTGGCGCACAAGTTTGGGAATGAATGTAGGATTGGGGTGACCTTATGTTCAATTAAGTGATGAAAACATGGATGTTAATACTTGGGAGATACTTGGCTCAACCCTTGAGGAGTATTCACAGGTATTCCCAAAAGTGGGGAGCTCAAGCTCCTATGAGAAGAATAGTTGGTACACAAGTGTTTTTGATTCAGGGAGGTTGGGAGCCTTACGTGTGCAAGTGTTATGGATTTCAAACACTAAAGGGACTTATGTTTAATGATCCTCCTTCAAATCAGCCAATCTAGGTGTTAATGAAATACCTTGAAATTATTGGAAGACTTGGGTGAAGCACTAGGGAGACCAGAGTAGAAATTAAGATTGAGCGAAATTAGTACATAAAAATAATGACCCCCAGGGTCTATTTATAGGAAAATAAGATACCTTTGGTAAAATAGTTGTATGGTGCAATTGGGTTGGGTGCTAGAATTGGGTGTGCAAGTACCTTGTACACCGACAACTCCTTGGTCTGACTAAGGTGATCCAATTTTCAAAACATTTGAATTATTGATTTTATTCATGTTTTTCTCTTCGTTTTTCTAATGAATTTCCCTTTATCGCTTTTTAGACGTTGTGATGGAACAGAATGTCAACCCCCCCCCCCCTTCATAATGGGATTAGGAATGAAAATAAGATCTTATACTGAGGTACATTTATGAACAAGAAAAAATAGGTTGTTGTGGAGCTCAAGTGGTAGCGCGCAAGGTAAATGGGGTGTTCAAGTGGTAGCATGCATGATTCTAGCATGCAAGGTAATTCACATCGCTTATATATATTAGCTTCAATTATACAAAAATTATCATGAATTTCGGAAATATAACTTTCAGTGTGAAAGTATTTTTCACTCTAACACTCTTGTTTAGTTGCAATTCTTCTGTATGTTTTTTATTTTCATACCAAAACTGGGGCGCCACACTTGTACGTTGGTTTTATACTTACACGCCAAGATTTGACTTGGGTGTCTTAATGACTTTTTCAAATTTTCTCAATTCCGTTGTCAAAAACATAAAAAATGAACTTACTTTAAAGATGATTTTTTATCACATTTTCTGGTTCAATGGCTCATAAAATAATCAAAACCACTAATGAATTGGAGAGTAAGATAATTGATGACATGATGAAGGTTTTCGGTCATGACTACTTTGACGTTTGTGAATCTACACTCCCAAACATGGAAAAATATCTGAAGAAATATCACTTCAATTTTTCCTAGAGCACTTATGTGCCTTTGTATAGTTATGTCCATCTATCGAATGTCAATGTTTTAGACCTGATGAACTATATTACACTTTCTTAGTTTGATGACTTTACCAATTTCTCATCTGTCAATGTTTCTACTTGGGGATCATATGTTAACACTGTGACATCAGATAAGGCCCATTTTATGCATCACAACCCATTTTCTCTAGATTTTAAATCACACACACCAGAGGTGTTATGGGGGTGGATCACCACTCATTTCAGAACATATACTATGAAAAGTGGGGTATGGGTTTTTGGAAGTTCTTTCAGACCATCTGTTCAAGATTTATATGGTATTTCACCTTTGCCTATGAATGTTTATGATATCAAGGCCAGGTTGAGTATGTATAAGGAATTTAATCTTTTCCCATATGGGAATCCACCTACGGGGTGATTCATTGATGATGGGACAAACATATTAGAGCTAAGGGCATATATGTAAGCATGCAGCGATGGAATATTGGCCACCAGGAATGAAGAAGAAATCATATGTGATGCCTATGATTCTTATATATTTGTGCATCAATTTAAATTTCTGCAAAAATATATTATATCCCCTCAAATACGTGTCAAATTAGAGCAACATACGATGGTTTTCCAATAACTATGGTTACTGGAATCTGTGGAGAAAACTAATGAAATATTAATTTTACCTACCATTGATGAAATAAGTATATTGATTGTCTACAACGCTGAAAAATAGGTCGTATCTTACCCTGAAGGGGTGTTAAACAATGTTGTCCCTCGAGTGGGGATAAAGAGAGGTAGTTAGAAGGAACCCTTTCATTTGGAAGTTAATATTCATCATTAGAGGATGACTCATTGGCATTAGAGGATGGAGGTGACAAGGCCCCAAACCCACCAAAGCGACCTCGTGCAAGACATAATCCACCTATCAGAGTTAAGAGAGGCACCCCATCAATCCATACTGAGGCTATATCGAGGTGGTCTAGTCACCATCATTCTGAAGAACGACGAGTCCCATTTTCTCATCCCCCATATGTGACTACAGTAATTGGGATGAAACTTAAATCCAAAACTATAGGACCCTCTTCACAACCCTCTGGAATATAGTCTAAATATATACGACTAGAGGCTGTTTAAACATGGAAAAGTTTGCATTGTGATTCTGAAACCACATGGATATATTTATGTGAAGGGTTTCATAATCCAGGAATAGGGGATCTACGGGCCTCTTCTGATATTTTATTTACAAAAAATCTTGATGAAGTGATAATATATATCTAAGAACTGTAAATTATTATATACGCAACCACGGAATCAATTCCCATAATAAAGTGGGTGAAGGAAATGATAGATCGTGGTACCACTGAAGTGATTGTCCTTTCATTAGAAAAATAATGGAATAATTTTGTGGATCTTGAAGATGTATGTTTCATTTTTCTCACATTATCTTCTACTTTTCAATTTTAACTTATTCAAATCATTGTTACTCTGGGGAAATATAATTTTAACTTTCCTTTGGCAAAAGGAAAATCGATAGAAGTTCCATCGCCAAGATATATCCTGGGTGGTACTACTCTTGGAGATACTGAATCACCCAATTAATCAAGAGAGATATCTCTGGGTCAACATGACATGGAATTTGAGATAGAAAGGATCTTTTAGTCTTCAATAAATATTTTTCGAAATGATGATGCAAGTCTTCCTGAGAGGTGAAGAAACAAAAGCATCGAAGAAAGAAGACCACGATTAAATGATTTCTTAGTAGTGGTAAGCCTTACTGAAAACATGAATTTTATACTTATTCATGAACAGTGATTAAACTTCTTGGAATTACAAGAGCTTCTTTTGTTTATTCTCTTAAATAAATTACTGATAATATTCGAGGAACTATGTAAGGTTCTTCTGAATAGGCACAAATTTTTTCTAACCCAGTGGTTCCTAAAGTTGTATTGTGTGAAAAAACCAATGTATGTTCCCAATAGTGCTCATATTCCACCTACATAATATACATGTACTCTAGTAAATAAATAGTTATTCATAAGACACTAAATGAAACAAAAAAATGAATTTTTTCCTGTGATAATTTAGGGTCAACACATGCACTAAAATATTCTGCAAAAACTGGTGATGACCCCACACACTGTTGTTGAGGAAGCTGTTCGGGGTCAATGGTTTTCAGAAGAAGGTTATGAAGAAACCATGCCGATTTCTCCCATGGGTGAGACTAACAAGGGATCTTGGATATCATTGGATTCTATGATGAACCTTGGCATTTCTTTTGAAGAAGTATGAGAACATGTTAATATACCAAATGCTTTAGATGATTTTGAAGTTCCTTGTATAGAACCAACTAGACATGAGTTATAATTTTTCATCCTATTAATCTTCTTATGATTAAATTTCTAACCATGATTGGTTGACATATTAAGTTCCATATAAAGAAACTACTACCGCAACAATCCCTGAATGAAGAGTAAAAATTACTATCAATCCAACCATTGTAGAGAAATTGGATCTAGTTAATCATGAGATAGAAAATATTCCTGATATTCATTCAGAGTATCCTAAGAAAATTAAAGTGGGCTTTCCCCATCCAGATACATCAACCAAAATTGCTGAAAATTATAACATTAGGGAGGCATCTTCAAAAGATGCTGACCTATCATTAGGTATGAGATTATGATATTGTTATTGTGATCACTCTTGTTATCCTTTGAAACTGACCATAACAACAATTTAATTCACCATATAGGGCTATCATCTTCAATGGGTAGATACAGAGGTGAATCCTCTCTATCAGATCAAATAGTATTAGGAGGTAAAGAAACCACTGTCAAGGAAGGATAAAAACATGGCACTTCTTTAAGTTCATTAATCTCGGAAAATGTTTCTCCTTATGACAGAGATTCTGAATTAGACCACAAACTGAGAAAGGACCTTCATCATGCACGTCACATGGCATGAAAAAATATATGGAAGATAATATCTGAAATTCCCCTTAAGGAACTACGTTCAAGAATTCCATGACTTTCATCTCTGTTCATTCCATTGGGATTTGGCAAGTTTGAATAATGTCAAATTCATACTTTAGTGAAATTTATTATTCGAAAAAGAGAGCAATAACAGATTATTCATAATGATCTAATTAAAAATAAAATTTGTTATCAACACTAATGAATTTCAATCAGCACTATCCCAAGCTGAGGATAATCATACTGAAAATTTGATAGAACTGAAGCAGAATATTAAATAAAATAATTTTAAACAACTGTGTCTTCAACAAGAGTTGGATATTATCACAGTGGATATTGACCAGCTTCATGATTTAATAGGAGAAGACCAAATGGATAGTACAAAATCCTTTTCAGATGCTAAAGAAGAACTTATCCATGCTAAATAGAATGAGATTGGTTGACTAAAAGAACTTCAACATGTAGATGATGGGGATCAAGAGGTCATTAACCAAATGGAAAGTTTTTTATAAAACCTATTGTGATTTATGATAGAAGAGAAACTCCCATTTGTGGATACTCCATTGTGATTTCTGTACTGACAAATGAAACTAATTTTGTATTTAATATTCGGTGTTTTCATTCTTGTTTGATTTTTTACCTAATCAAATGGGCCTATAAAGCATAGTTTTATTTTTCTAGTATTATACAAAAAATCCTACAAACTTTGTATCATTTGAATTTTTCTTGCTCAACATTACCTAAACCTTACAAAAAAATGTTTGTTTGGTGTGTTGGTACTCAACTTTTGTCCTGAGATCCCTTTGGGGGTTTCCAATATGGTGAGTACCACATCTGTTGTTGTTAGAAGTTTATTGTCATGCATGTTGGACTAGAAATATCTAGTATTTAAGGTCGAACAGCTTTAACCATAATTTTTGAAATTAGATCCCAAAAAATATTAGTGGCTAAGAATTGATCTTATATTATTTAAATACTAACGAGTGGAATCTTGAGTCATGATTTTTTTGTTACCAAATCTAAAAGTTGTATAAACATAATGGTTTTATCTTCCAAGAAGTATGTTACCATCATTTTACAAACCCATTATGGGGGTTGTATTATGAAGGGCCGACTTGGGAATAAGCTGCATAACCAAATAGTTGCATCTTTTGACTGAAAATTCAGTAATATTGAAAAAATTTATACAAGGCCTCCGGGGGAACGTACTGCATATTCAAGAAAAAGATCTCTTAGGAATTTAACATTTTCCTGTTGATAGATTAGTGAAAATAAAATTTGGGTGACTCAAAACCATAATGGGAGGTTTTTCCAAAGAAAGGGATTTTAGGATTAAAGGGTTATCTATGTCGACATATTTCAATGAATAAGAAAACCAATTCTACAAAAAAAATTGTATGAGGAATGGTTAAAAGTTTTCAGAAAGGGAAATTTATGATATCATGCTACATAGTTTTAAGACATGTTGTGAGGAAATTATACTATGCTGTTTTAAGTCATGCAGTGAGGACATTGTACAGTGTAGTTTTCATTCATGTATTAAGGACATTGTACTATGAAGTTTTAAGTCATACAGTGAGGACATCGTACTGTACATATTTAAGTCATGAAGTGAAGACATTGTACTGTGAAATTTTAAGTCATGCTGTGGGGACATGGGGTGGATTTAATTTAAGGTCTTTATATTTGACCAAAGGTTTTAGACTCTCTCAATTTATGATAATTTTTTTGTAAATACACTACCATATTCAGGTATGGAAGGCATGAATTTTAAACTATTATTTGGGAATTTATGGATCCAAAAATGATATGGAGAGAAAAAAGGGCTTAGAGGCATTAGAGGAAGTCTTTCCTAAGAATGAAGTTACCATTATTTGACGAACCCATTATGAGGGTTGTATTATTTAGGTCCGACTAGGGAATATGTTGCATAGAAAAATAGTGTCATCATTTTACTAACATTCATGTTATGCAGGAATCTTATGCATGGCCACCTATGGGCACATACTATATAGTCAAGAAAAAGAGCTCTCAATATTTTGACATTCTATTTCTAAAAGCTGAAGAAAGTTTATGTAGATTCTGATTTTCCAAAGCATAGAGTATAGTTTATGATGAAAGGTACTTGAATAATGAGAGAGTACTTCCAATAAAGATTTATAAAGAATTGTAAAAAAGTATTTCTATGATGGTCTGACCCAAACATAGGAAGTATGGTGTCTATAGCTTTAGTTCATAATACTAGGACAAAAAAATGGAAACAGTGCATGATATGCGGTTAAGTGATCCAAGGTTATTTCATATTTCTTTTAACACATGGATAAAGAAATGTGTAATCCATGGTCTTGAAGACATTCAGATTAAGAGAAAGGTAATGGGACAAATATACATGAATGACAACTTTAAAACACAGATTTGTATATATTGTTATCAATGTTTGAAGGTGAAGAAAGCCACTTTAACCATGAACGAAATTACTATTATTTTTAAAACCCATTATGGAGGCCGTATTATACAGGGTCGGCTAGGGCATATACTACACAGCCAAATAGAGGTATCTTTTGACTAACATGCCTGTTATGTAGGAAACATATGCAAGTCCACCGAGGGGAACATACTGCATTGTCAAGAAAAAGAGTTCTTATATATCAGAGACTTTGTCACCAAAAAACATAAGAAATATTATAAAGATCTAAAAATATTCAAGATTAAGAGTGTAAAATATAAAAGGGGGTAATGATCAATGCATAGGAGAAATATTTGAATGAATATTGGCCATGAGTTTGGATTCCTTTACATAGATTTGACTCATATGTAAAATGAGGACATTCTTGTTTCCTTGATGGGCTCTCTAAAAAGAAAACCCAAAATTAAGACTCCCACATATATTGTTAATTATATGTGGAAGAGCGATAAAAAAGTATCTCATGACCAGAAATAGGATTTGTGGCCTATCTTTCACAATGTATTTCAATGGGATTATAATCCAAAAATACAAAGTCCTTTAGGATCATTTCATTTTATTTTCGTGAATCTAGGTGTTTTTTTTTGTGTAGTTTAGATTCATCAAGTGAAGAAATGATGTGATTCCGACATAAAAAGGGAATATTGTGGCTGGACCAAGGAATTAAACCCAGGTGTCACTACATATCACATTTGGATGAGAATCGAGACTAACATAGTTCTTTGAACATTCCCTATGCAGGTTTGATTCATACATAGGGAATAAAGGGAAGTTATTATTCTGGTTAGGCCCATTATTGAAGATATAGGAATCTATATGTATCTCATATTGATGGGAATAAATCCAAATATAGTTCTTGAACATTCATTTCCCATACTAATTGAGTTTAATATGGGAGACCGGGGATTTTAACACATTCTAGAAAAAAATGGTTAAACATAAGACAAAAAATGTTATGAAGATCAAACCATGTATCTTTAAAGTGAACTCTGTATAGATCTGGTTCACATATAGGAGAAGAGAAGGGAAATAAAAAAATTTGTGGTTGCGGCTGAGCCCAAAAATTGGACATCTAGGCGTCTCTATGTATCTCATTGAAAATGAGAATCATTCCACACATAGTTCTTGAAATGGGGCCTCTATGTAGATCTGATTCGAAGATAGAGAAGAATGGAATTCATGGGACACTAAGGAGTAGCAATGACATAAATGATGATTTCATATGGAATATCATAACGTCAAATACAAAAGATGTTAACCGTATTGTTTATTTTCATATAATAAAGACAAATGTTGTTATGCATTTTTTCATTGTGCAACACAGACGCTTATGATTTTTATGTAGTTTAATGTATTGTAACTAGGACTTTTTGTGGTGCTGTTTAGAGTCATGCAGTGAGGACATTATACTATTCAATTTTAGGTCATACAGTGAGGACATTATACTATGCATTTTAAAGTCATTTAGTGATGACATTGAGTGCAGTTACACAATGTATTTATTCAAGAATCTCGCATTGGTTGGAGTTGTAATAATCATCTATATATTGAGATTAGGTAATAAGATCAATTTGAGTGGACCTTATGTATTGAATAAGGTCCTTCGCACTTTGGCTCAAGATTTGGATGTTTCTTTCCTGGTATCATTGGAGTCCTGAGGACCAATACCAATTCTCCTTGAATAAATGAATGGAGGCAAACATTCTTGTTAAAATATCATTCTATTATGTTATTATAGACTTCAAAATGATGCAATGTATGCGATCTATTTTTGTCAAATCATTCCAGCTCATCAATTCATTTATGAGACATTTCATCTGTTGAAAACTAATCAGATATTGCAACTCAGAGTGAAGGAAATTGAATTTTAATTGGAAAAACTACTTCTGTTTTGTACAATAATGAGTATGGAGTTTCCTGGGTGGTATTGTTGGAAGTAGTATTATAATCCCATAAAGTGTGCAAAATTTTATCAGACCAAGATTTCTTATATTTTTCAAAAATCTTCTAGTGTATATTTGATAAGGTCTTATTGAAAGCCTATATCTTTCCATTGGCCGCTACATGATAACAAGGTCAATGGTTGGATTTGATACTGTGATCCTGATATAAATTTTTTACCTCAACAGAATAGAAATTGGTACCATTGTCCATCAATATAGTATGGGGGTTACCAAATCTAGAGATGATGATAGTTTTGAAAAAACTAATAATGATTCTGGCTCCGAATTATTTGGGAGGTATTTCCTCATCCCATTTGGAGAATAAATTAGTAGCAATGAGGATATAGTTGAACTACATAGCTATAGATGGAGGATAAGGTCCTACTACATCCATTCCACATGTGGAAAATGGATAAGAGTATTTAGAAATATGTAACAACGTTGGGGGTTGATGAATGAAGTTGGAATTCACTTGGCATGGATGAAATTTCTTGGGGAATTCTATGGAATCCTACTTCATTGAAGGCCAGAAGTATCCAATCCTTAAGATTTGATCAGAAATCTTATGCCCAGAATGGTGAGCACCACAATATCCTGCATGTACTTTTTTCATAACAGATTTATTTTCTTCTCCATCAATACACCTGAAGTGGATTCTAGAAAAACCACATTTTTAGAGGATCTTCGGGTGATATGGAATATCATAATGTGTAAAATTGGCCACTCATCGTCAAATCTATTCTTTTTTAGCTCTATCTGGTAAAAGTACTCCATTATGATGTTATTCCATAATGGGTGTCATCCATCCTATAGTATGACCATATGGATTAGAAATAGGGATAATTTCATTAATTTCCTCCACTTTAGTTTGAATGATAGTTGAAACCACTTGAAGATTGTCAATACTGATGATTTTCTCATCTTGATTTGGATCTTCCTCGATTGGGGATGCATTAGCCAGTGCCTTGTCTTGGGCATTTTGTGATAGCGAGACATAAGAAAATGTTGGATATGAGAAAAAACCATCCATTAACCCTTTTATAAAATCAAAAAAGGGATTACCTCTTCTTTTCTGATAGAATAATACCCATTGGTTTATTTGATTACCAAATCTAAATCACATTTCACTTTTAGGAGGTTCACTTGTACCTGGAGTGATAATTCCAGGTCAGTGATGAGCGCTTGATATTCTGCCTCATTGTTGGTACCACCTTCTGACAATAAGAAGGAATATGGAAGCATTGTTTTTTCTGGGGTGAAAAGTAAAATTCCTAACCCAACTATGTTGAGTTTATGGTTTTCCATTCTATTCCATGTTGGACTTCTAGAGGAACCATCCAAGTACATTTCCCACATTTCAGGATTATCTTTAATAGAGAAGTCCTCTTCATCTGGAAATTATATATTTAATAATGTATCTTCTGTAGATGGTTTTCAGCTTGGAATTTGTCCAAATATTGGCCTTTTATTTCCGTCTGAGTCACAAACTGGATATCAAACTATTCAAAAATAATTTTCCATCGTGCCAAACATCCTTTAATTTTGGGATGATTGAGGAAAAATTTTAGTGGGTTATTGAGAGACACCAATTGGACCTCATCATATTACAGGTTGTGCCACAATTTCTGATCATCAAAGATTAATTCTAGATAGCACTTCTTGATACTTAAATATCGAGTCTCTATGTCAATAATAGTTTGACTAAGATTTTAAAGGCTATTTTCATTCCCAGCATCATTATTTTGGTCATGGAAGGCACCCAATGATCACTCTAAATCTATCACATAGATAATAAGTATCCTTCCTTTAAAATGTGGCATTAATACTAGTGGACTCAACATATATTTCTTGAGGGTATCAAATTCTTCTTGGTAGTATTCAGTCCATTGATAGGTGACTTCCTTCTTCATTAATCTAGTGAAGGGAAAAAAATTTCTTTCCAAATTGAAGATAAAATTCCAAATATAGGCCATGTGTCCTTGAAGTCATCTTAATTCATTAAAATATAGAATATGTGACATGGTAAAAATTGCTTTTTTCTTCTCATGATCAACTTAGATTCCATGATAATGTACAATGAAACTGAGGAATTTTCCTGAGGATACCCCAAAATAACATTTCAAGGGATTTATCATTAAACAATGTTGTCTATGTTTATTGAATATGATCTCCAAATCAACCAAGTGATTGGAAAATTTTCTACATTTAACCCCCAGATCATCCACATATTATTCGAAAAATTTTACTAAATAGGGTTTGAAGATATGGTGCATGGTATGTGGATACATTGCATTTCAATTCTTTAAGACAAAGGGCATTACTTGATAGCAAAAAAAACCCACCAGGGGCTTGAAATTATACATATTATCGATAATCTAGGTCTATTCAAATTTGATTATACCCAGAGTATCCATCCACGAAGGGAAGAGCTTTATAACCAGTTGTTGGATTAATTAAAATCTATGGGATCAGAACTAGAAAGTCATCTTTGGGACAATGTATGTTAAGATATCTGAAATCAATTAAAACCCTGATTTCCATTTTTTTCACTGGGACAATGTTGGGAAACCACTTGGGATATTGAACCTCTCTGAAAAATTTATCATTAATAAGATTATCAATATTAGCTTCAATTTTAGAGGCATGATTCAGGTGTGTTCTTCTGGCTGCCTGCTTGAATCCTCAAGGCTCTTCTAGAAAACCCAAATGATGGGTTGTTACGTCAGGATTACGACCTAGAATTTCGGTATATTTCCAATCAAATATATCATGATGTTGCTTTTTAAATGAAGTATACATATCTTTCTATTTAGAATTCATGGTCTAACTAATTAGAGTGGGGCGTGGATCATCTTTTGTACCCAAATTTATTTCTCGGAGCTCATCCACAGTAGTAAAGACACCTTCTTCAATTGCTGGAGGAGAATCCATGAGATATTATTCCTCTTCTTCATTTCATGTCAGTTATTCTATTTCTAATTGTATAGTAAGTGATGAAGAAAAACATTCAAAGCTAGGGGAAGAGTTAGTATTTGAACATCCTGATGGAGAAGAAACCATTTCATACCCTACTGATCATGAAGGGTCTTCCTAGATCATTGAAGAGGATATGATTGGTTGGGAATAAACGTCCTTGTCTTACAATAGTATTTCTAAAACTTCTTCTAGTCTTATTATTGAAGAAGAGAGTTGTTTATGTTAAATGGATGAATTGAAAACATCTCCATTTAATCTTCCACTCCTATTGGTAAATCAAAAATTTATCCCATGTTATCAGGCTTGATGGCCACAATTGACATTTTGGATGTCACTAGATGAGTGATTGAATTTGGGTTTATCCTTTCAATTTGATTTATAGGAAACACATAATCTATACTCAAATTTTTGAATGTGTTTTCTGGGATTTTTTTAGTCCATTCATAACATTAATTCTTGTTATCACTTTTTTCATGGACCTCATTCTCTTTGTGTGATAAAATTTTGCCTCAATATACAAATATTCACACATTTTGAATGGATCCTTGCCACCATAAAATTTCCCAATTTGATAATTGAAACAGTACTTGAGACATTGGTGGTATGAAGAAGGAATGGACGCATGTTGATGTAGCTAAGGACTTCTATGCTAAATGCTAAAGGCTGTGTGTTGATGGAAAAACCTAAAATCTTAATTAGACACAAGATCTCCAAACTGAGTCCTGAGTGTAATCCCACCTAGAGGTACATTCCCATTATTTTCATAACATTGAAACATTAAAGTGGAAGGAGATAATTCAGATTCAGTGAGTCCCAATGGATGAAGTGTATAAATAGGAATGAGGTTGACTCCTGATCCATTATCAATGAAGGCTCGTCAGATGTCTATATCATTGACCCTTCCAGATTGTTATAAGGGAATAATGTGTCCATGTACAACAACATCTTCATCATCATCTGTAAAAGATATAACTACATGAAATTCTGTAGGATTATTCTCTATATGGTAAACCTCATCAGTAGAAAATTCATTTTCAAACTGCTGAGGACGTGACACGACCTCAACAAGTGCTTCTCGAAGATATTTTTACAGTTTCAGTACAACCAAGAATGAAAACATGGTTGGTACTTGGGCTAGCTATTTCAAAACATCATACTTTTGGGATAGAGGTCAATTTTTTCTAGCATGGAAATTAATATTTTTAGGTTCCCTGAATGTTGATGCTAAATATATTGATGTACCCTATATTGGAATACAATCTAGAAATACATTGGGTTTTGGTAGATTAGACTGACTAGATCTATCTACATTCTGAAATAATGATGGTGTAGCCTCTAATGAGTCCTCCAAAATAATCATGTTAGGACCGATCCTATCATGTGTGGGAGAATCTCTATCATCTTTTTGAGCCTACTAAAGGGCTATCCCATGAGTTTTTTCTTCATATACAGTTCGAGCATGGGTAGAGTTAAAATAGTGGGTTCTAACATACCCACATCTTCCCTTATATCCTCGACCATGGATTCTTCCTATAGTTCCCCAGTTAGGTATAGGGAATTTTGGCTCATCAAAACCAGAATCACTATTTGAATAGGGATCTATTAAGTGGATAACATTGAAATAACCAAATATCAATTCTTCATCTGATGAAAATTAGGCTTGATAGGTTAGTTATGGTTGTGCCATTTAAAGGGGCGGTGCATGTGCTTTTGAAACACATGGAACAAAAACATCCAGATTCAAGGACAAATTTTTCATTAACATGAGATTTTCTTCTTCTTACTACTCTCTATCCTTATAATCATGTCAATTCTCTAAGGATTTACCTTTAGAGGGATGATATTTTGATGAAGGTGGTTTTTCTAAAGCTTATGTTGCATAAGACAAAATTGGTTGTTTCAACTGTGTTTTTATAATGGCATGAGGTCGGTTGACCGTTTTCCTGATCGTACAATTATAAAATTTCTGTGAATTTCTACCTTGGTCTTCCTACCATTTGACTTATTCCTCTAGATCAATAGTAGTAACACATTCTACTTGGGCTGATGAATATTTAAATTTCACTTGTTCAGAGCCTATCATTTTTTCAAGAGGTCTTTGAAAACAAAACACTCATGAATTGGATGCCCCACCATTTGATGAAAGGGACAATAATTCGGAATATCTTCATCTCCATCTTTGTTTGGTTTCTTATGCCTTGTAAATAGAACCAATTTTTTTTCCAGAGCTGAGATGAAGTAACTGATAACCTATTCATTTCGAAAATAATAAACTTTGTTCTTTTACTCCTCAAATTTCCTCCGGCTTTGATATTTTTTATCACTTTACATGGAGGCCATTACTGATAATGCTCGGGAGGCAGAGCCATTCGATACAATGACATATTTGAATTGGAAATAGATACAGGTTCTTGCTCAAGTGTGACTATGGAATCCTTTTCTTTCACTGTTCTCCTTCCCAAAGATGATGGAATTACATGAGATTTCATGTTAGTTTCCACAATAGAATCCTACAAATTTTTCTAAATTTAATAAAGATCTTGAAACCCTCCTGTGTATTTCACAGGGATCAGTGGTGTGCATAAATCATCATGCAGATTTTACACACAAATTGGCAGAAACTCTTCCTAAGGGAGTTCCATATTTAAGGAAAATGTTACTCCTTTCCACCGAGAAATGAAATCCAAAACTCTTTACTTTTTCCTTTTTTGAAGTTTTAATGATAAAAAACTATTGTCTTTCACAGTGTTGAGATGAATTGAAGAAGGAATTTCTAATAGAGATCTTCCCATCCCATAATTTATCGAGATTCCAATCTTTTATTCCAGACAAAATCTTGTCCCTAATGACTGCACAAAGTATATGAGCTTTACTGATTCTTGTTTTTGAGAATTCCTCATCATGGGATAAAAAAAATGAAATTAGCTATGTGTTTTTACACATCTCCCAAACCATTAAATATTGGGAATATAGTATTCACACAGTTTTTTGGGGGAGGGAGGGAATCCAAACATTCAGGGTAAGATTCTTTTTTAGCCGAACTGGCACACACCCTTCTTCCATAGCTTTCAATCGAGTTGTTAATTCCCCAATTGTGTTCATAAGAATTTGGGGAATATCTATATGAGCTGGGACCTGTGCGGGTACAAAAATTGGAACATTAACTGTTGCAATGACCAGAAGAACCACTAGTGGTGGTGGTGCTGGTATTTGTTTTGGATAACCCACATGGACAACTCGATAATGATGTGTTTGATCCTGGCCTAACTATGGAACCAATGGAGGGAATTCATTATCCAGATTTTTAGATACAAAAAATACTCTTTGATAAGAAGCTCCTATAAGATATGAATGTTGAGAATCTTCCAAGGGAGAATGTATAGAAAAAATACTACTTCGATGTAACTCTATATTGAGTCTTTTTAAATCTTTTATCTCCTCTTCTTACTATGAAAAACTTTCTTCAAGAGAAATAGATAGTCTTTACCTAGTGAAAAGTGAGATGTGATCTGACTTTTAACTTTCCCCTTGTTAGATGTATTTCGGAGGGGTGAGAGTTGGTTAGTTGAGGGCATACCTAGATTCTAGGTAAGCATCTGATTTCGAGTACACAGACCTCCTTCATTTGATTGATTTTGTTCCGTGTTATTGATTAGAACATCATATTTTAACTCCCCTGAACTAGAATCATTCTCTGGAGGATCTTCTACAATGGTGTTAATGAAATTTACTAACACATAATACATTAATGGAATTAAGATAGTGTCTTTGTAAGATCATCTCCCTTTGTATCTTCCATGAGACTCTATTCTTCTATATGCTGAATTTTTGAGAACTTTTTGATGGATAATTACATAAATGGAATCCTTGGATAGTTCATTTGTGCATTCACTTTTTTGATTCTTCCCTAATCGAGAGAAAACTAACTTCCATTGAGGAGGGGATTTTAAATGTGAAAAATCCCCCACCCTGTAGGATGGGGATATTCCTATTATTCCTCTTCAAACCTTCAAATGTTTTCTATTGAATTTAAAGGTTGAATTAAACAATCCGCCAACCCTGTAGGTTGGGGTGTCTCTTGAACTGCTATAGATAAGATTCACACAACAACTCTTCTGATTTTGCACATTTTTATTTGGACATTGGTTTGGAGCATTATCGAAAAACCACTCAAATCACCTATTTCTGAAGACCGTTGTACTATTTTAGAAATTTTATCCATCTGATAGATGAAATCCTCTAAGAAGGAGGTCTTCTTAAGATTCTCATATGAATGATGCAAAATTATCTCAGAAAATTTCTTTATTTGGGCCTAACTCTGATGAGAGCTATTTGAGGCCTGTTCATGAGATTATACTTGATTACATACAAAATCTATTGATTGTAGCTAACCATGGGCAACAACAATGAATTAGACCAATTTTGGCTGGATTTACTGATTATAGAGTGTAGTGAAATGAAATTCTCCATGTGAACCTCATGCTCTGATATGTACACCAGATGGGGTATCAGAAATTAACTAACATAGTCTCTTTAGTACATTGAGGCATGCACGTTGAAGGGTTCTCTGGTGCTTTTCAACCTTGGGATGTCAGGAAACTGAGAGATATACCAAGTTTATTTGGCTTTGAAACCCTTTTATTACCTTTCAATTACTTTTATATTCATCATATGGTAATACTTTGGATTTAAAATGACAAAGAGGCTTCTATAATTTGAGGCGGACATCAGGAATGCAATCTTCTTCCATCAATTCTGGAATGTTGTATTGAGAGTTTGACAAATAGCAGAACATGAATGGTACTTCTACTTTAGACAATTAATTTCTCTCATCCATCATATCTTCATAATATTTTACTAGAGGTTTCACCACTTGGTCTGACCAAAGTGGATTCTTCTAGATTATTTTATTAAAAATAATGGAATCAATCGATTTTTCCTCTACTGCATTGGAATAAAAATGACCCATGGGAGGTTCAAAGAATGACCATTACCTGAAGATGTCTTATTATTTAGAAGGTATTTCACTCATTAATGAAAAAGGAATCAGACATGACTGAACATGTGTTTGAAAGTGCCTCGGGATAATAGGGCTTTCTCATTAGTACATTGTCTATTAGAGAGTTATTTGGAAAATGAGAAACACTACTATAGAGTAAACTTTTGTCGAAAATTCCATCATGGGGAGGACCTACATGGGGGATTACATCAAAGTATAAATCCACTTTCTAATAGATCTTCTGACCACGTGGAGGGTTTTCGTGGCTCTCATCTAGAGATAGGCTCTTTGGATTGACCGAATTTTTCTAAATAAAGCCTTTATGATGAACTTTCTAATGGGGAATGTCAGAATTACTGCTATTAATCCCATAATTTGGTAATGGTAGGGTATTATCTTGAGATGCAATAGATAAATCTCTAAGGGATTCATGAACTCCATCATTAAGAGTATCCAGATCGTAGATTAGCTCTTGATTTTCCAACTATGTTTGGTGAGACTTATTCTTAGATTCTCTCTTACCCATAGGTGGTACATTTGTGAGGAGAAGTGGTTATTATAGGCATGTTCATATTCCTGCCTTGGAGTGATCATCATAATGGGATTATTACATCCAACTATAAATGGTTTATGTTCCCATTCCGGTTGTCCGCATGATATAGCGGAGTATGCCCCATAACCCTCTAGGACTGAAACAGAGGTATGTATCTTCTCTAGGATGTCATGTTGATGTGTTATCTTAGGTGTGGGGACAATGTAATGTATATGTTCCCTTAATACTTTTGAAGTTGTTGTTATGATATTTTGGCATGCTTCTAGAATATGATCAGGAATTTATGTCTCCCATTTCAATATTGCTAAGATTTGTTTGGTGAATTCAGCATCTGGAATAGGAATATATGTCAATTCCGTATATGGACCAGGTTTATGTTCCTGATCTTATCCTCATTTTCCTACTAGTGGATACTGATAGAACTTATGTATGGGGGCAGAGAGTTGAGTCTACCCTAGGTTTATTGTCAGAGATTTTCAACTAACTTCTTCGAGTGCTGCTAAAAAAGACTGTTGGCAGGCTTGATGACTGATGGAAGTTGTTTGTGAATGCTAGAATTTTTCCATCAATCATGGTTGATGTACTTCTTTAAATATTGGAAGATAAGACAACATGTATAATTGGTGAGTGTAAGTGGGTGTATGTTCTTGTTTACTAGTTGTGACCACATTTGAATGGTGAAAATCCTTAAATGGAATAATATGTTCCTACTAACTGGATGATACTTTTTAAATAGGTGTATGTTCCTATTCCTTGTAGTCCTCGAATTTACCAGGCGGGATTCATGGGTCGCTGCCAGATGAGTATGCTAGGTAGTAGAATGAGGACAGATGGGTGTATGTGCCCACTTTTTTTTTCCATCAAGTTATGCTAATGTACTTATCCAGAGGGAGAAAAGGTAAGAAACTACTCTTTTTTTGGTAGAAGTTGTACCCAACAGTTTTTATTATGCACCCTGGTTTGAGGGACCTATGTCGAACAACCAAACGCAACACCCCCATCATGTGGGGGGTTCATTGCTGCGTGATTCTACATGTGGTCATTGTTGGTGGAATTCTCAAGAAGGTCCCATGCATCTTTGAATTGAGGCCATGAGTACCCTCTTGATCCACCTTACTATAGTATGGGAGGGACTGGTTGTTGAATTCTGGGGATAAGGACCCGAAACGATTAATGATTGTGGTTGGCAGTGTCTGCTTCATGACCATCAATCATCGTTGACCAGACAATCGAGGATCGTTATTAACCTTGAGAGAATATCAGGAAACATCCAAGGTTGGGATAGTATCGTGCTGATTTTATTTATTTACCAGTATTTTGGAAATCCAACTTTTAAGAAACTGAGTTGGTGATGATGTCCCTCTAGCCGATGAGGATCTAGCTTGAGCAGCGGCTGGGGAATTCAAAAGTGAAAACTTGAAGGAATCCATTTGGAGTGAAGGGAGTTATGAAAAAACATGAAAACAAAAATAAACTCCAGTAAAGAAACATATTTTAGATGGATACAAGCATGATAGATTCCATTATCTGGACTTCCTTTATCAATTGATAGGGTCTTGAAAGGTGTGTAAGACTATTAACTTGGGAGAAACAGTCGTGGGGCGTGAAGGTGAGTTGTGTACTAGAATTGGGCTCACAAGTACCTTGCACATTAATGACTCCTTGTTCTAACTAGGGAAATCCAATTTTCAAACCTTTACAAATCATTATTTTTGTTATGTGTTTTCTCCTATTTTTTCTAAGGAATTACCTTTTGTCACTTTTTAGACACTGTGACAGAATGAAATTTCAATAGGGATTTAGGGTCTTTCATGGGGATTTTAAATTTTTATGGGTTTTTAGGGGTTTTTAGGATATTCATGATTTTTTAGGTTTTTTAGGGATTTTGTGGGGTTTGAGGATTTTTTAGGGTTTATGGGTTTTTATTATTTTAATTTTTTAATGTTTTTAGGGGTTTTAAGTGTTTTAGGTTGTTAATGCTTTCTTTTTATTTTTATGGTTATTAGGTATTTCTATGTGTCTAAGGATTTTAATGGATTTTTAGGACTTTTATGTTCTTTTGGATTTTTATGGTTTCGTGGGCTTTTGGGGGATTTTGTTTTTATTTTATAGGGTTTATATTGTTTTTAGAGTTTTTTAATATTTTAGGGGATCAAATGGTTTTTATGTTTTTAGTGGTTTTTAGGGTTTTTAGTGTTTTTTGGTTCTTTAAGGGTTAAGAGTTTTTAGATTTTAAGGTTTTCTTTGGGGTTTTCAAGGATCATTATTATTTTAAATATTTTTTAGGATTTTTTATTTTTTAGTGTTTTTAAGGATCTTGATGGTTTTTTGGGTTTTAATGTTTTATTATAGGTTTTTAGAGTTTTTTTGGGGTTTTTTACATTTTTATGGATTTTTAGGGATGTTTTAGGGTTTTATGGGTTTTTATCATTTTTAGGGAATTTTATAATTTTTATGTTTTTTGTGATTTTTAATTTTTTGGGTTTTTATGGTTTTATTTAGTTTTTTAGGGATTTTAAGGGTTTTTAGAGTTTTTATTTTTTGGTTCTTTAAATAGTTTTTAGAGTTATTAGTTTCATTAGGTTTTTATGGGGTTTATGGGTTCTTATGTTTTTTGGTGGGATTTATAGTTTTTTGGGTTTTTTAATGTTAATATTTTTTTTTGTTTTTAGGGGTTTTAAGTTTTTTAGGTTTTTAACATATTTTTAGGGATTTTCATGTTTTATAGGGTTTTTCATTTTTATGGATCATTAGCCATTTTTTATTATTTTATGGTTTTTTTTGGGATTTTATGGATTTTTAGGGGTTTAGGGTTTTTAGGATTTAAAATTTTTTGGGGTTTTAGGGCTTTTCTGGTTTTTTAAGGTTTTATGGTTTTTAGAGTTTATTAATTTTTTAGAGGTTTGAGGGGGTTTTATGGTTTATATTTTTTTATTGGTTTTTATTGGGTTTCAATTTATTTGAGGTTAATATGGGGTTTATGGATTTTTGGGGTTTAAGGGTCTTTTTAAAGTTTTTAGGGTATTAACGCTTTTTAGGGTTTTTTGTGTTTTAATTGTTTTTTGGTTTTATAGTTTTCTTAGTGGTTTTATAGTTTTTTAAAGTTAATTATGTTTTTCAGTTTTTGTAGGGGGGTTTAAATATTTTTATGATTTTAGGGTTTTTATGGATTTTTTTGGGTTTTTAGGATTTTTTAGTATTCTTTGGATTTTTTAGTATTCTTAGGATTTTTTTGGGTTTTTAGTTTTAGTAGGTTTTTATGGGGTGTAAGTGTTTTTATGGTTTTAAGGTTTTTTTAGGGGTTTTAGGGTGTTTACAGGTTTTAAATTTTTATGGATTCTATATATTTTTCTATTTTTATGTTTTTAGTGGTTTTTAGGATTTTTAGGATTTTTTAGGAGTTTTAGGGGTTTTAGGGTATTTATATTTTTTTTTGTATTTTGCTTTAATTTTTAGAGATTTAAGTTCTTTTATATATTTTTTCTATTTTATGGTTTCCAAGTATTTTTAGTGTTTTAGTTTATTTTTTGGGTTTTTATTAGTTTAAGGTTTTTAGGGTATTTATGCTTTTATTAAGGGTTTTCTATTTTTTTGGGTTTTTTTATTTTTTTGGGATTTTAAGTCTTTTTAGGATTTTTTTTTTGTTTTTAGGGTTTCTAGGGACTTTATGGGATTTAGGGTTTTTATGGTTATTTTTTGTTTTTGGAGTTTTTTTATTTTTTTAGGGTTTTAATGACTTTAGAGTTTTTTAACAAATTTTAAGTTTTAATTGATTTTTTAGAGTTTTATGTGTGTTTTAAGGTATTTATGGTTTTTAAAAATTTTAGTGATATTTATGGTTTTTAGGGTTTTTAGGGTTTTTAGGTTTTTTATAGGGGTTTTAACATTTTTTTTCGTTTTATGGGTTTTATGTTTTTTAGGACATTAATATTATATTAGGTTTTCTTAGGGTTTTTAAATTTATAGGAATTTTTAGGAACTTTTTAGGATTTTATGGTTTTTAGGGTTTTTAGCGATTTTGAGGGCTTATAGGGTTTCTTTGGGTTTTTAGGTTTTTTATAGTTTTGGGGTTTTCTTTGTTTTCTGAGTTTTTAGGGGGTTTAAGGACTTTTAGTGTTTCTTAATGTTGGTAGGGATTTAAATGGTTTATAGAGTTTTTAGTAGATTTTATGGTTTTATTGATTTTTATGGTTATTATGGGGTTTTTATGGTTTTTAGGATTGTTATGAATTTTAGGGTTTTAACATTTGTTTTTTACTTTTAAGTTGCTTTTAGTGATTTTTATATTTCAAGGTTTTCTTAGGATTTTTAGGGTTTTTTGGGGTTTTATGTTTTTAGGGATTTTTAGGGATTTTTAGGTATTTTTAGGGGGTTTAGAGTTTTCTAGTGTTTTAGAGTTTTTATAGTTTTATTCAGATTTTAGTGGTTCATTTTACTTTTGAGGGGATTTATGGTTTTTTATAGTTTTTAACATTTTTATGGACTTAACTTGTTTTTATATTTTTTAGTGTTTTAGGGGTTTTTTATAGGTTTGAGGATCTTTTGATGATTTTTAGGGGTTTTTTTGGGTTTTAGTCTGTTTATGGATTTTTGGGGTTTTAAGGTTTTTTGTGTTTTTTATATTTTTAGAGTTTTATAATTTTTTAGGTTGTTTAGTATTTCTTAGGGGTTTTTAGTGTTTTTAGGGATTTTACATTTTACCGATATTTAGGGATTTTATTGAGTTTTATTAATTTTAGTGCATTCAAGGATGGGGTATGGGTTTTTAACGATTTTTGGGTTTTTATGTTTTTTGGGGGTTTTAGAAATTTTGAAATTTTTAGGGGTTTTATTTTTTTTGTAGTTTTTATATGTTTTAGGCTTTTATTGGGTTTTTATGGGGTTTTTGGCTTTTTAATTTTTTAAAAGTTTTTATGTGTTTTAGGGTTTTTTGTGATTTTTATGGTTTTAGCATTTATTATATTCCTTGGGTTTTAAGAGTTTTAAGTTTTTTAATTCATTCATAGGGTTTTTTTATATTTTTATAGATTTTTATAGAATTTATAGGAATTTTAAGGTTTTTAGGTTTTTTACAGTTTTGAGGGGTTTTAGAGTTTTCAGGGGGTTTAGAGTTTTTATGGTTTTTATGTATTTTAGGATTTTTTGAGTTTTTTTTAAAAAAAATTGGTTTTTTAGAGTCTTTTAACATTTTTATATGTTTAAACGTTTTTATATTTTTTGGTTTTAGGGTTTTTATGGGGTTTTAGGGTTTTGAATGTTTTTAGGGGTTTTGTGGGGTTTAAGGTTCTTTAGGGTTCTTTATGTTTTATCATTTTCAGTTATTTTGGGGTTTTATGTGTTTTTAGGTTTTTAATGTTTTCTTAGGGGTCTCTGAGGTTTTGAGGTTTTATTACATTTCACGAGATTTTTAGAGATTGTTTTTGGATATTTATGGGTTTTTAGGGTTTTTAGGGTTTTTAGGGACTTTGATGGTTTTTTGGGTTTTAGGGGTTTTATGGTTTTAAGGTTTTTGGGGGTTTTTTTTGAGTTTTTTGAGTTTTTTAAGATTTTTAAGGTTTTTAGATTTTTTTATCATCTTAGGGTTTTCAAGGGTTTTTGGAGATTTTTTGGAATAGTGTTTTCATGGGTTTTCGGGGGGTTTTAAGGGTTTATGGGGTTTTAGGTGTTTATGGGGTTTAGGGATTTAGTGTCTTTTTGGGTGTTTTAGTGTTTTTTGTTTTGTAGGGGTTTTATGTGTTTTTTTTTGTGTTTTAATTTTTCTTTGGATTTTTAGTTTTTTAGGTTTTTTCATGTTTTTAGTAATTTTTAGGTATTTTTAAATATTTTAATGGGTTTGTGGAGTTTTAGGGATTTTGAGGGTTTTAGGGTTTTTATGGGGTTTTTTTATGTTTTAAAATAGTTTTTCCTATTTTAGGGGTTTAAATTGTTTCTAAATTTTTTAGTGGTTTTTTGGGTTTTTTGGGGAGTTTAGGGTTTTTATTTATTTTTAGGGGGTTTTATAGTTTTCAGGATTTCATGTTTTTGACTATGTTTCTTTGTTTTAGGGGTTTGAAGGGTTTTTTTGCACTCTTATTTTATTAGGATTTTTATGTGTTTTTAGGTATTTAAGGTTTTATTAGGGGTTTTAGGGGTTTTAGGGGTTTTTATGATTTAGTGAATTTTAGTTATTTTTTAGGATTTTATGGTTTTTTGTGGTTTTTTAGAATATTTTGGGGCGTTTTGGGTTTTTTGGGTTTTTATGGTTTTTTGGGCTTTTTGATCTTTTTATAGTTTAAATTTGTTTTTTATAGTTTTTTAACATTTCTATGGGTTTAAAGTGATTTTTATATTTTTTAGTAGTTTGTAGGGTTTTAGGTTTTTAATGGTTTTTAAGAATTTATGGTTTTTAGGGTTTTATGAATTTTTATGATTTTTTTGGGTTTTTAGATTTTTTTAGTTTTTTGTGGTTTTAAGTGTTATTAGGTTTATAATGTTTTATTAGGAGTTTTCATGGTTTTTTGAGGTTTTTATGTTTTCAGGGGTTTTAAGGGTTTTCAAGATTTTTATGGTTTTAAGAATATTTTTTGATTTTATGGTTTTTTAGTGGGTTTAGGGTTTTGTGGATTTTTTGGTTTTCTAAATTTTATAGGGGTTTTCATTGAATTTTAGGGGTTTTATGAATGTTAGTGGTTTATTGGGGTTTTAGGGGATTTTAGTGTTTTTTTATTTATTTTAATGTTTTCTAGGATTTTTAGGGGTTTAATTATTTTTTTATTTTTATGGTTTTATTAGGATATTATGTATTTTTAGGATTTTTTTCTTTTTATAGTGATTTTTATTTATTCTATTTTTATGGTTTTTAGGGGTTTTATGGATTTTGAGGGGTTTTAGGATGGGGGGGATGGGGTTAGATATTTTTTGGTTTTCTTGGTTTTAGGATTTTATTGAGTTTTGAAGGATTTATAAAGGTTTTTTAGATATTTTAAATCTTTTATGGGTTTAAAGGGTTTGTGTAGTTTTTAGTGGTTTTAAGGATTTATGGGCTTTATGGTTTTAACATTTTATAGGGTCTTATGGTCTTTAGGGGCATTGGGTGTTTTAGGTTCTTTTATGGGTAATTATCATTTTTTGGTTTTTAGGGGTATTGTGTGTTTTTAGGTTTAATTTCTTTCTTATCGGTTTTTAGGAATTTTAGGAATTTTTATATTTTAAGGTATTCTTAGGAATGTTTTTATGATTTTTATTGTTTTAGGGTTTTAGGATTTTTAAGGGTTTTGAGAGATTTTTTGGGTTTTTTGTGATTTTTTATGTTTTTTGAGTTCTTTATAGTTTTTAAGGTGTTGTTGATTTTTTTTAAAAAAATGGTTGTTTTATAATTTTTTTTTATATTTATTTAGTTTTTTAAGGATTTTAATGGTTTTTTTGTGAATTTTATGATATTTAGGTGCTCTTATGGTTTTTTGGTTTCAATGATTCTTAGGGGTTCTAGGGTTTTCAGGGTTTTAACGATTTTTAGCAATTTTTTTAGGGGTTTTAATTATATTTAGTTTTTTATGGTTTTATTATGGTGTATTTAGGGTATTTAAATTTTTAGGGATTTTTATGGGTTTTTTATGTTTTTTATGTTTTTATGGTTTTTCTAAATTTTGAGGTGAATTAGGGTATTTAGGGGTTTTATATTTTTTTTGGTTTTTAGGGTTTTTTGAGTTTTTTTTTTCTGTTTTTATGATTTTCTAGAGTTTTTTATGGTTTAATGGGTTTGAAGGGTTTTTATATATTTAGTCGTTTTTTACATTTCTTATGTTTTTGATGTTTTTAGGGGGTTAAATGGATTTTTTGAACTTATAGGATTTTTTGTGGTTTTTTGGGTTTTTGTAATTTTTTGGTTTTTTTGGAGTGTTTAGTTTATTTTGGTTTATAATTTTATCTTATATATTTTTATGGTATTTATGGTTTTTAGGATTTTCTATGTTTTTAGGTATTTTAAGGATTTTTTTGAATTTTTTTTGGTTTTTAGTGTTTTTTGGGATTCTGATTGTTTTTATGGTTTTAGGGTTTTATGGTTGTTGTTGTTTCTTTGCAGTTTTATGGGTTTTTTGAGTTTTTAGGGTTTTAAATCTTTTTTAGAGTTTTTTACTTTTTACGGGGTTAAATTGTATTTACAGTTTTTAGTTTTTTTTATGGTTTTTATTGGGTTTTAGGGTTTTTAAAGTGTTTTATGGATTTTTGGGTTGTTAGGGATTCGTAGGTTTTTTACAATCATTTAGGGTCTTAATGATTTTATATTTTTTTTTTATTTTAATGGTTTTATGTGGGTTTTAGGGTTTAAAGGTTTTACTATGGTTTTTAGGGGTTTATAGTTCTTTTTTTATGTATTTTCAGGGATTTCTATGATTTTTACGGGTTTTAGGATTTTTTGGTATTTTGAGTGGTTTTGGGTTTTTAGGATTTTGGGGTTTTATGGTTTTTATGGTTTTTTATCTTTTTAAGGTTTTATAGAGTCTTTTAAAAAAATTAGGGGATTAAAGTGTTTCAATATTTTTTAGCGGTTTTTGGGGTATTTTGGGTTACAGGTTTTTAATGGTTTTTAGGGGGTTTGGGGTTTTTGGGATTTTATTGGCTATTTAGAGTTTTTAGTATTTTTTTTTGTTTTTAGGGGGTTTATGAGTTTTAGGATTTATGGTTCTCTTAGGGTTTTTTTGGGGTTTTTGGGTTTTTTATTCTTTTAGGGTTTTTTTTTCAATTTTTAGGATTTAATGTTTTTTTATGGTTTTGAGGGATTTGGAGGGGTTTTAAGGGTTTTTAGCTTTTTAGATTTTTTGGGGGTTGTATGGTTTTTTTTATTTTTTGGTTTTTCTATTTTTTACAAATGATTTTTAAATTTTTATGTGGTTTTAGGGGTTTTAATGGTTTTTCATGGTTTTTATGGTTTTTAGTGTTTTAGAGTCTCTTAAGGTTCTTAGTGTTTTTATGTTTTTTATGGGTTGCTAGTTTTTTAAGGTTTTTAATGTTTTCATATAGTTTTTTGCGTTTTTTTACATTTTTCTGGATTTTTAGAGCTTTTTTTGGATTTGTATTATTTATAAGATTTTTATTCATTTTTAGGGGCTTAAATGTTGTTAGGTTTTTTTATTTTTATGTTTTTTGGGGGTTTTATGATATTTTTGAGTTTTTTTGGGTTTTATGGGTTTTTAGATTTTTTTAACATTTTTAGGGGTTAAAGGGTTTTTAGAGTTTTTAGTTATCTTTAGAGTTTTTATGGGTGTTTAGGGTTCTTATGGATTTTAGGGGTATATATCATATTTAGTTATTTGGGTTTTCGAGCCTTTTATGGTTTTTTGTGTTTTTAGATTTTTAGGGGAATTAAGTGTTTTTATTTTTTATATTTTTCTTAGAAATTTTATAGGTTTTTAGAGTTTTTTATATTTTTAGGGGTTTCTAGGAAAATTTTTATACTTTTATAGTTTTTAGGATATTTATGGACTTTGAGGGTTTTTAAAGCTTTTATGGTTTAATGGTTTTTAGGTTTTTTTGAGATTTTTTTGTTTTTTATAGATTATTTTGAGTTTCATAATTTTTAGCGCTATAATTGTATTTTAGGGATTTTAGGGGTTTTTAGGGTTCTAATGGACATTTTTGGGTTTTTTTATGTTTATAGTGTTTTTAGTTTTTTAAGGGTTTTTAGTGTTACTTGGATTTTGAGGTTTCTCTTAGGGTCTATCAAGGTTTCAATAGATTATTAATTTTTTGGGATTTTAAGGTTTATTTAGGATTTTTCTGGTTTATTAGGGTTTCTAAATATTTTTAGGGGTTTTAAGGGTTTAGGGGTTTTAGGGTTTTTAGCATTTTTAGTTTTTCGGGGATTTAAGAGTTTTTGTGTTTTTAAGCTTTTCTGATGTTTCTTAGGTTATTTGTGGTTTTTACATTTTTAGGTATTTTAGGGACTTTTTAGGATTATATAGGTTTTTAGTGTTTTTAGAGATTTTGATAGGTTTTATATTATTTTATAGTTTTATGGTTTTTTGGGTTTTTTTTTAGTTTTTTAGGGTTATTAATGTTTTCATAGATTTGTAACATTTTTCAGGGTTTAAAGTTTTTTTAGAGCTTATAGTGGGTTTTATGGGTTTTAATTTTTTGTTTGGGGGGTTATTTTTTTAAAGGATTTAGGGATATTAGGGTATTTTAGGGTTTTATAGGGGTTTACATGCTTTTAGGGTTTTTAGGGGTTTTATTTGTTTTTAGGTTTTTATGTTTTTATTAAGGTTTTATAGTGTTTTTTATGTTTCTTATGATTTTAGGGATTCTTAAGGACCTTTAGGAATTTTATTGTTTTTTAAGTGATTTAAGGATTTTAATGTGTTTTAGGGTTTTTAGGGTTTTAGAGTTTTTAGGGTTTTTAGCGATTTAATCATTTTAGGATTTTTATGTGTTTTAATGTTTTATGTATTCACAGTTTTCCTAGGGTTTTTAGGGGTTTTAGGTTTTTGAACATTTTCATATTTTTGGTATCATTTGATATTTTTGGGGTTTTTAGGGATTTTGAAGGTTTTTTGGGTTTTCTGAGTTTTCTGAATTTTTGGGTTTTGGGTTTTTTTATTTTTTAGGGCTTTATGGATTTTTACATTTTTTTAAAAATTTCAAGGGTTTAATGGGGTTTTAGTGTTTTTATTTTTTTTACTAGTTTTATTTGTTTTTATCAGTTTTTATGGATTTAGGTGTTGTTATAGTTTTTCTGTTCTTTTAGGGGTTTTAACATTTTTTTTGTTTTCTGGGGTTTACGTGTTTTTATGTTTTTAACGATTTCTTAGGGTTTATCATAGTTTTATAATATTTTACATTTTATAGAGTTTTTAGGGTATTGGATTTTTTTTGGGTTTAACGGTTTTTTGGGGTTTTAGTAGGGTTTTGGGATTTAAGATTACATAGGGTTTTTATAGTTTTTTAAGGTTTTAGGATTTTTAATAGTTTTTAGGGTTTTAAAAAAAATTTATGATTTTTCTGGGTTTTAGGGTTTTTATACTATAATGTATTTTTAGATCTTTTTTAGGATTTTTATGGGTTTTATTGTTTTTTGGGATTTTGAGGGGTTTCATGGTTTTTTAATGTTTTTGTGCTGTTAGGGATATTTAGAGATTTTTTAGTATGTCTATGGGTTTTATGTTTTTTAGGTATTTTGATGGGTTTTAGAGTTTTGATTTTTTTTATATTTGTAACCTTTATATATTTTTAAAGGGTTTTAATAGTTTTTAATGGGTTTTAGAATTTTTATGGTTTTTTGGAGGTTTTATGGTTTTAGGGGTTTTAGTTGTTTTTTTCTATTTAGGGTTTTCATGGATTTTAGGGTTTTCTACCATTGGGGGTTTTAGATAATTTTTAGTATTTTTTATGGTTTTCTAGGGTTGTTAGGGATTTTAGGGTATTTACTTTTTTTAGTGGTTTTAGGTATTTTTTTGGGATTTTCAATTTTTGAGGTTTTTTGGGGTTTAATATTTTTTTAGGTTTCTATGTTTTTCTTACCATTTTTCAATAATTTAAAAGATTTATTATTTTAGCAATTTTTAGGCCTTTTAAAATATTTTTATGGGGATTATGGTTTTTAGGGATTTTTAGGAATTTTAGGCTTTCAATGTTTTATGTTCTTTTGGGTTTTAGTGTTTTTTAGTTTTTAGGGGTTTAAAAGAATTTTTTTGGTTGTAATGTTTTTAGTTGTTTAAAGGGTTTCTATAGCTTTAGTGGTTTTGACGGTTTTTATGGTTTTTTGGGGTTTTAAAGGTTTTTTAGTTTTTAGGGTCATAGGGTTTTATAGTTTTTTTTAGGGGTTTTACCATTTTTTAGGTTTTTAAGGGTTTTAAGTATATTTTGGTTTTTATAGTTTTCATATGGGTTTTTAGGTGTTGAAAAGTTTTTTACATATTTAGGGATTGTTGAGGTTTTTTTAGAATTTTTATGATTTTTAGTGATTTAGAGGGGTTTTATGGTGTTTTCAATTTTATGATTTTTTTGGGGTTTTAGCAGTTTTCTGAGTTTTTTAGGTTTTTAATGTTTTTAGAGTTTCTCAAAATTTTAGGGGTTAAAATTTTTTATTTTTTTTTTAGTTGTTTTTATGGTTTTTATTTGTTTTATGGATTTTAATCTTTTTGGGGGTTTTATGGATTTTTCGAGTTTTTGGGGTCCTCTTAAGGTTTTTTGGGTTTGTAGAATTTTTTGTGGCTGATTAAATTATGTTTATTTTTTAAGGTTTTCTTTATGGTTTTCAAGGTTTTTAGGGTTTTTTGTAACTTTGGGATTTGATGTATTTTTATGTTTATATCGGTTTCTAAGTTATTTTTAGGGTATTTATGGTTTTTATATTTTTTGGGTGCATAGAGGGTTTTTTAGTTTTTTTGGGTTTTAATGTTTTTATTGTTTTTTATGTTTTTATTATTTTAAATGGTTTTTAGATTTTTTTAGTGGTTTTAGATTTTTGATATATTATTAGGGTTTTTATGGTTTTATGGGGTTTTATGGTTTTTAGGTGTTTAGGGGTTTTAATGTTTTTAGAGATTTTTAGTTTTAGGGGTTTTATGTTTTTTTATGTTTTTAAGTGATTGTTATGGTTTTTTAGGGTTTTTGTACTTTTTAGGGATTATTTGGGATTATTTAGATTTTTTATTGGTTTTAAGGATTTAGGTATTTATTTTTTTTTGGGGGGGGGGGGTTTGGGTGTTAAGGGATGTTTTGGATTTTTCACATTTTTATGTTTCTAGGGGTTTAAAGTGTTTTTAGTTTTTATGATTTTCTTACGGTGTTTAGGGTTTTTAGGGGTTTTTATGTTATTTGGTATTTTTAGGGACTTTTTATGATTTTATGGGTTTTAGGGGTTTTAGGGTTTTTGAATATTTTTTTTGTGTTTTTAGGATTTTTTTGGGGGTTTTAATTTTTTTTAGTTTTTTATCATTTTAATGTATTTTTAAAGTTTTTTTTAACTTTTATAGGGTTTTGAATGATTTTTAGTGTTTTAGTGTTTTTCTATTGTTTTATTGGTTTTTAATATTTTTTAGGTTTTTATGATTTTTATGGTTTTCAAGCAGTTTGGATGTTTTAGGGTCTTCTTTATGTTTTATCATTTTTTTAGGTTTCTAGGTGTTTTAAGCATTTTTTTTGTTTTTTAGGTTTTATTATGGTTTTTTGGGTTTTTAGGGGGTTTTACATTGGTAGGGATTTTTAGGAGTTTTCTAGTTTTTTATGTGGTTTTAGTGGTTTTAATGATTTTTGGGGATCTATTAGGGTTTTTATAATTTTTAGGATTTTTAGGGGTTTATGTTTTATTATGTTATAAATGTTTTCTTATGGTTTTTTGGGGGTTTAGAGTTTCTAAGTTTTTAGGAATATTTAGAAATTTTATATGTTTTTATTTGTTTTTTGGGATTTAGATATTTTTAGGGTTTTAGGGGTTTGTATTATTTTTATGTGTTTTATAGTTGTTTAGATTAGAGTTTTTTTAGTTTTTTTTGTTTTTATGGGTTTTATTAATTTTCTTTGGGTTTTAATGTATTTTTAGAGTTTTTAATGGGGTTTAGGGGTTTTTTGGGTTTAGGGTTTTTAAGGTTTTTAAGGGTGATATGGTTTTTAGGGGTTTTAGGGGGTTAGGGTTTTCGGGCCTTTTAGTGTTTTTAGGGTTTTTAGTGTCCTTCGGGTTTATAGGGGTTTTAAGTGTTTTTAGGTTTTAAAGGTTTTATTAGATTTTTTCAATGATTTTAGGGATTTTAACGATTTTATGGATTTCATTGTAATTTTATGGTTTTTTAGGGATATTCATGGTTTTTTGGTTTTTTGGGTATTCTTGGGTTTTTGGGTTTTTGGGTTTTTTATATTTTTTAGGGTTTTAAGTGTTTTTAGGTTTTTATGTTTTTGTTAGTGGTTTTTATTGTTCTTTATTTATTTTAAATGTTTATAGATTTTTATGAATTATATAGGTTTTAGGGTATTTTTAATTATTTTTAGTGATTTTGAGGGGGTTTAGGGTATTTATGATTTTTAAGGTTTTTATGGGTTTTTAGGGTTTTTTGAAATTTTAAATTTTTTAAATTTTTTAATGTTTATAATATTTTACAAATGTTTTTAGTGGGTGTTAAGGTGTTTTAGGATATTATAATGTTTTTAGACGTATTTTATATTTTTAGGGGTTTTAGTATTTATGGTCTTTTTAAGGGTTTTTATGGTTTTTTTCTCATTTTTTGTTTTATAAGGGTTTTATGTGTTTTGATTTTTTTAATATTTTTAGTTGTTTTAAGGTTTTTATTGTTTTTAATTTTTTAGGGAATTTTTAGTATTTTTATGGTTTTTTGGGGTTTTTGGGATTTTGCGGATTTTTAGGGGTTTTAGTGTTTTTTATGTTTTTAGGGGTTTTATGTGTTTCTTGGTTTGTAGGGATTTAATAATGTTTATCAATTTTTTTGGGGTTTTTTATGTTTTTAGTTATTTTTAGGGATGTTTTTTTTGGGTATTTTAGGGGTTTTATGTATTTTGAAGGTTTTTAGGATTTTTGTAGGGTTTTTTTGGTTTTTTGGTTTTTTTTGGTTTTTGGGTAATTATTTGTTTTTTAGGGTTGTAATGTGTTTTATATTTTTTTGATTTTTAAGGGTTTAAAGGGTTTAAGATTTTTTTGTGGGTTTTTTATGTTTTTAAGAAATTTTAGTTTTTTATGGGTTTTAGGGGTTTTTATGTTTTTAGGAAAATTTAGGGGATTTAAGGTCATTTTGGATTTTTAGGGGTTTTAGTATTTTTAGGTTTTTGGGGATTTTAGGTGTTTTTAGTTGTTTAATGTTCTCTAAGTATTTTTCACGACATTTATGTTTTTTTTACACTTTTAGGTTTTTTAGAGATTTTTTTGGATTTTTATAGTTATAGGATTTTTAGGTATTTTGAGGGTTTTTAGAGAATTTTAGTGTTTGGATGGGTTTTTAGCATTTTTTATATTTTTTGGTTTTTAGAGTTTTTATGTTTTTGTGGCTTTGCTATTTTTATGGGTTTTAGGGTTTTATATAGTTTTTTAGATTTTTATGGATTTTAGGGATTTTTTAAAATTTCTATGGGTTTTAGGGTTTCTAGGGATTTTAAGGGGTTTTTGGGGGTTTTGGGTTTATAGGGCTTTATAGTTTGGGGGGTTAGGGTTTTTAAAGATTTTTAATTTTTTTAGGTTTTTAATTATTTTTTAGGTTCTATTAATGTTTTTAGGGGTTTTACAAATTTTTAGAGATTTTAGTGGCTTTTTTGGTTCTTTATTGGGTTTGCAGCTTTTAAATATTTTTAAGGATTTTATTATTTTAAAGGGTTTTATGGTATTTTAGTGTTTTTCATGGTTTATATGGGTTTTAAAATTTTTGTAATTTTTTAGGATTTTTATATTTTTAGGGTTTTTAGGGTATTTAGGGGTTTTTATGGTTTTAGGGTTTTTCTCATTTTACAAGTTTTTAGGTGTTTTATGTTTTTTTAGGTTTTTAAATTTTTCTTTGGGGATTTCAATATTTTTATGTTTTTTATGTTTTGGGGGTTGTTTTATGGAGTTTTTGTATTTTTATGGGTTTTTAGGGGTTTTAGGGTTTTTTAGGGTTGTTTGTGTGTTTATGGTATTTAGGTGTTTTTTTTGAGTTTTTTTGGGTTTTATGTTTTTTCGAAGATTTTAATATTTTTATAATATTAATTGGGTTTTATATTTTTTAGGGGTTTTTTGGATTTTTATTTTTTAGGGGTTTTAAGGTTTTTTTGGGTTTTATGGTTTTTAGGGGTTTTCATATTTTTAAGGTCTTTAGGGGTTTTTAGGGATTTTAGAATTTTTCATGTTTTTAGGGGTTTTACGTTTTTAAAATTTTTTATGTTTCAATAAGTGATTTTACTGATTTTAAGGATAATACATTTTTAATTATTTTCAGGTTTTTTTGAAGTTTTTATGTATTTTTAGGTTTTTATGTACTTTGAGTGGTTTTAGTGTTTTTAGGGTTTTTCTATTCTTTATGTTTTTTAGGGTTTTAAGTTCTTTTAGGTTTTTAAGGGTTTCCTTGAGGTTTTAGGGGTTTTAGGATTTTTTACATTTTAATGATTTTTAAATAATTTTTTTGACTTTTTATTGATGTTTTTAGGGGTTTTAACTATTTTTTGGTTTTTATGTTTTTCTCATGGTTTTTAAGGTATTTAGGGTTTTTATGTTTTGCGGTATTTTAGTGAGTTTTTAGTAATTTTAAGGGTTTTAAGTATTTTGAATGTTTTTAGGGTTTTTTATGGTCTATTTTTTTGGATTTTAGGTTTTTTAGTTTTTTTACAATTTTACAATTATTTAGGGTTTTTAACATTTTTTGATGTTTAAAGGGTTTTTAAAATTTTTTGTTGGTTTTTGGGGTTTTATGGAAATTTAATGTTTTTTTAGGTATTAGGTGGTTTATGATTTTTATGGTCATTTTGGTTTATATAATTGTTTTTTGTGTTTTTAGGGTTTTTACCCTTTTACGGTTTTTAGGGGTTTTGAGTTTTTTAGATTTTTAAAGATTTTTGTGGGTTTTCAATGTTTTAGGGTTTTTATGTTTTTAATGATTTTTATATCTTTTTAGAATTTTTTTGGTTTTTTAATATTTTTAATCATTTACTGGGTTTTTAATTATTTTAGTGGGATTAAGGGTTTTAAGGTGTTTTTATGTTTTTATGGTTTTTAAGGTTTTCTAGGGTTTTGAGCTTTTTTTCAGGTTTTTTGGTGTTTTAAAAATTTTAGGATCTCAAGGTCCCTTACGTGTTTTCCAGGGTTTTATGGTTTTTTTAGGTTTTTAGGGATTTTTTGGAATATTTATAATTTTGATGGTTTTTTGAGGTTTTAGGTATTTTAATGTTTTTAGAGTTTTTAAAATTTTTATGTTTTTAGTGGTTTAAGTGTTTTTATTTTTTAATGGTTTTCATAGAAATTTTTATGGTTTTTATGGTTTTATATATTTTTAGGTATTTTTAAGTATTTTTTGTATTTTACTTTTTTCATAGGGTTTCATAGGATTTTTTGGCTTTTGACATTTTTAGGGATTTATATGGATTTATTAGGTTTTTTATAGATTTTAGGGTTTTAGGGATTTTGAGGGATATTATGGATTTTATGGTTTTTTGGGTTTTAGTTTTTTTTTGAGTTTTTAGGGTATTAAGTGATTTTAGTGTTTTTTAAAATTTTAGGGGAATAATGAGTTTTTAAGGTTTTAAGTAGGTTTTTAGGTGTTTCATGGTTTTTTATGGTTTTAACGGTTTTAAGGGTTTTTAGGGTTATTAGGGGTTTTTATGTTTTAGGGGCTTTTAGGGATTTTAGGGGACTTAGTGTTTTCATTTTTTTAGGGGTTTTATGTGATTTTAGGTTTTTATGGGTTTTTATGTCTTTTCCGTGTTTTTGGGGTTTTTTAAATTTTTAGGGATTTTAGGGCCTTTTAGGATTTAAATTGTTTTTTAGTTTTTATTGATTTTGATGGGTTTTAGGGTTTGATGGGGTTTTTTGGGTTTTTTTGGTTTTTCAGGTTTTTATTAATTTTTTTAGTGTTTTGAATATTATATAGATTTTTGAGATTTTTAGACAGTTTACTGGGCTTTATGAGTTTTTATATCTTTTTAGGGGTTTTATGTGTATTAACGGAAATGAAAGTGTGAGGTCAGGCTAATCCTAACCTGCCAAATTTATTAAAAATTAAGATGTAGTTGACAAGGGACCCAGAAGACAAGGGAGGGGAGGAGTCAGACGACTCACACCCAAAAACCCTTCACAACCACAAACCCATAAAACCCCAAAATCCAAAAAACACACAAAATCCAACTGAAGCGGACATCTATAATCGTCTCCATCATGGTTTTTAGTATTTTTATGTTTTTTAAGATTTTTATGGCGTTTTTGGATTGTTATAGTTCTTTTAATTTTTAGGGATGTTGATGGTTTTTAGGGTTTTTGTTTTTTTGTATCAACAGATTTATGTTTTTTTCGATATTTTAGGGTTTTTTTAGTTTTTAGGGGTTTTATGTTTTTCTAGACTTTTTAACCATTTTAGGGGTTTAAAGTCTTTTAGTGGTATTTATATATTTATAAGTTTTAAAAGTTTTTTAGTTTTTCTGGGGGTTTTATAGTTTTTAGGGGGTTTTAGGGTTTTAGGTAATTTTAGGGTTTTTAGTGTTTTTAGTGTTTCTTTGGTTTTTTTGACGTTTTCACTATTTTTAGTTATTAAAGGTTTTCTTTGGGGGTTTCAGGGTTTTTTAGGTTTATTGGTTTTAGTGATTTTATCAGTCTTTTCAAAAAAATTATTAATTTTTAGAGTTATTAGTGAATTTGAGGGTTTTTTAGTTTTTTAGGGTGTTCATAGATATTTTGTGTTTTTAGGGTTTTTTTAGTTTTGTAGGGTTTTATGGTTTTTAGAGTATTTTTTATAATTTTTAGTTGATTAAAAGGTTTTTTTTCATGGGTTTAGGTGTTTTATGTGGTCTTTGGGTTTTTAATGGTTTCTAGTTGTTTGTAGGGATTTTAGTGTTTTTAAGGGATTTTATGGGTTTTTTAGTTTTTAGGTTTATTAGGGATATTTAATGTTTTTAGGTTTTTAATTTTCTTTTAGGTTTTTTTAGAATTTATGGTTTTTTATATTTTTGGGATTTTTAGATATTTTTAGTATTTTTTATGGATTTTTAGTATTTTGTGGGATATTAGGGGTTTTGGGTTTTATGGATTTTTTGGGTGTGGATGTTAGGGTTTATTTTTGAGTTTTTTATTATTTTAAAGGGTTTTAGCGGTTTCTAATGTTTTTTGGCATTTAATGGTTTTTTAGTGTTTTTTATGGTTTTAATGAGTTTTTAGGGTTCTAAGGGTTTCAGTGGAATTTATGTTTTTTAGGGTTTTAGGGTTTTTATCATTTTTTAGAATTTCTAGGGGATTTATGCATATTTAATTTTTAAGGCTTTCTTTATTTAGGGTTTTTAGGGTCTATTAGGTTTTTACAGTTTGTTAGTACTTTTTTAGGGTTTGTATGGTTTTCAAGGTTTTTAAGGATTTTGAGAGATTTAGGGTTTACTAGTTTTTTAAGGTTTTTATGGATTTATAGTGTTTTTAGGGTTTTTTTTAATTTTCTTGGTTTTATGGGTATTAGAGTTTTTTTAACATTTTTAGGGTATTAAAGGGTTTTTAGAGTTTTTAGTGGTTTTTTGGTTTTATGGGGTTATAGAGCTTTCATCTTTTTTGGGGTTTTTTGGTTTTTAGGGTTTTTATTATTTTATTTTTGTATGGTTTCTAGAGTTTTTATGTTTTTAAGAGTTTTAGGTGATTTTAGGTTTTTAAGGATTTATTATATATTTTTAGTGTTTTTAGGTTTTTTCTTTCTTTTTTAATGGTTTTTAGGCAATTTTATATTTTTTCGGTTTTTATGGTTTTTAGGAATTTAGGTGGGTTTTATGTATTTTATTGGTTATTTGGGTTTTTGGGGAGATTTTTTTGATTTTTAGGGTTTTGATGTTTCTTAGTGTTTTAATATTTTTAGGGTTCTAGAGGGATTTTATAGTATTTAGTGGGTTTTAGGGTTTTTTTAGTTTTAGGGGGTTTTATGGTTTTAGGGGTCCTATGGTTTTTAGTTTTTTTAGGATTTTTCGTGTTTTTAGCATTTTAGGGGTTTTAGGGTTTTAAGTGTTTTTAGATTTTTATGGTTTTCTTTAGGTTCTCAGGGTTTCTAGGGATTTATTCTTTTAGTTTATTTTATAATTTTTAGTATTTTTAGGGTTTAAAATTTTTAGGGATATTTAGGGATCGTAGTTTTTTTATGGTTTTTTGGGTATTTTTTGTTTTTTCAGTTATTTGGGTTTTTGGGATTTTTTGAGATTTTACGTTTTTTAGAAGTTTTTAGAATTTTTAAGGGTTTAAATATTTTTTAGAGTTTTAATAGTTTTCTCAGTTTTTATGGGTTTTTTGTGTTTTATGTTTTTTCAAGGGATTTGATTCTTATTATGGTTTTTTTGGATTTTTAGTGTCTTTTATGGTTTTAGGGGTTTTCTTGTTTTTTAGGTTTTTAGGGGTTTTAAGCATTTTTAGATTTTTATGGCATACTTATTATTTTTCAGGTTTTTAGTGGATTTTATGTTTTTAGCGATTTGTATTTCCTTTTTGGATTTTTATTTTTTTGTGTTTTTATGTATTTTTAGGGGTTCTATAGATTTTTAGTGTTTTTAGAGTGTTTTAACAATTTTAGGGGTTTCAAAGGTTTTTAAAATTTTTAGTTGTTTTAGGGTTTATGGGGTTTTAAGGTGTTTAGGGGTTTTAGGTTTTTTAGGATTTTTATGGGTATTAACATTTTCTTTGGTTTTTTGGGGTTTTAAGTGTTATTGGTTTTTAAGGTTTTCTTAGGGGTTTTGGGGTTTTTATGGTTTTCTATGTTTTTAGTTATTTTTAGTGTTTTTTACAATATGTATCATTCTTGTGAATTTTAGGGATTTTGATGGGTTTTATGGTTTTTATGGTTTATAGTTTTTAGGGTTTTTCCAAGAATTTTATGATTTTTAATGTTTTTTTTGAGTTTTTAATGTTTTTAGGGGACTAAAATATTTTTAGTGTTTTTATTGGGTTTCTATGGTTTTTATGTGTTTTTAGGGTTATTATGGTTTTCAGGGTTTTATGGTTTTTAGAAGTTCTTAAAATTTCTAGGGTCATCTTAAGTGTTTTTAGGGACATTAAAAAAATTTAGTGGGTTTAGGGGTTTAAAGTGTTTTTAGGGTTTCATGATTTTCTTTGGATTTTAAGGGGTTTTGGGTTCTTTAGGTATTTAGGGATTTTTTTTGGATTTTTATGGGTTTTACTGTTTTGAGAGACTTTGAGGGTTTTTAGGCATTTTTAGGGTTTTTATGGTTTTTTTGTTTAAGGTGGTTTTTGTTTTATTTTTAGTGTTTTTATGTTTTTTAAGGGTTTTTTATAATTTTAAGGGTTTAAAGGATTTTGAGATTTTTTAGTGGTTTTTAATATTTTTATGGGTTTTTATGGATTTTATGGTTTTTATAGGTTTTTATGTGTTTTATTGTACTTAGGGTTTTAGTATTTTTATGGTTTTTAGTGTTTTTATGTTTTTTAGGGATTTTATGTGTTGTTAGGTTTCTATGGTTTCCTCAAGGTTTTTCAGGGTTTTCTGGGTTTTACATTTTTTTGGAATTTTAGGGTTTATTTTTATTTTTTCCTTTTTACGGGTTTTAGGGATTTTGAGGGGCTTTAAAGTTTTTTAGAGGTTTTAAAGATTTATAGGGAATTTTTTGTTTTTATGGTTTTTTATATTTTTTAATATTAAAGGATTTATATATTTTTTAGTAGTTTTAAGGGATTCGAGGATTTTTTAGGTTTTTAAGTGTTTATGGGTTTTAGGTTTTTTAGGAATTTTTAGGGTTTTTAATATTTTTTAGGTTTTTAGGGTTTTTTAGGTTTTAATAGTTTTATTATAGTTTTTCAATGCTTTTAGGGGATTTTTACTTTTTATGGATTTTTTGGGCTTTTGTAGGATTTTTATGATTTTTATGTTTTTAAAGGATTTTTAGGGGTTTTTTGTTTTTTATGGTTTTATGGTTTTCAAGGTTTTTATGGTTTCTTTGGAGTTTTGGGGTTTTCTATGTTTTTAGGTTTTTAAATCTTTTTAGTGTTTTTTATTTATTTTTAAGGGTTTAAAGGATTTTTAGCAGTTTTAAGGGTTTTTAGGGTTTTCATGGGTTTTAGGGTTTTTATGGTTTTTAGCGGTGTTATGGTTTTCATTATTTTTGGGGATTTCTAGGGTTTTAGGGTGTTTTTGGTTTTTTAGGGTTTTCAATGTATTTAGGTTTTTTAGGGGTTTTAATGTGTTTAGTATTTTAAGGATTTTTTAAAGTTCATTGTGGTATTTAGTGTCTTTAACTATTCTATGTATTTTTTGGGAATTGTGAGAATTTTTATGATTTTAGGGTTTTAAGGTTTTTGAAAGTTCCTAGGGTGTTTTAGGGGTTTTTAGGTGTTTTTTTGGGGTTTTTAGATTTTTAAAGGTATTTTTTTGTTTGTATCTTTTTTAGGGGTTTAAAGGGTTTTTGTGTTTTTGGATTTTTTAGGTTTTTTATGTTTTTTTGGGGGTGTTATGTTTTTTTTATTTTTTGGGTTTTAGGGTTGTAGTGTATTTAAAATTTTTAGGGGTTTTATGTGTTTTTAGGTAATTAATGTTTTGTAGTGTTTCTCAGGGTTTTTTGGATTTTTTATGTTTTTTTGGGATTTATAAGGAGTTCTTAATATTTTTATGGTTTTTTGGGTTTTCAGGGATTTTAAAGGTTTTTTGGGTTTTTAGTGTTTTTTGACTTTTGGGTTTTTTATGATTTTTCTGATATTTTTAGGGGTTTAATGGGTTTTTAGAGTATTTTAACATTTTTTTTTGATTTTAATGGATTTTTAGAGTTTTTAGTGGTTTTATGGTTTTTATGGTTTTTATCTTTTTAAGTGTTTTATAGTTTTCATGGGTTTTAGGGTATATAGGGTTTTTAATGTTCTTAGCATTTTTTTGTTATCCATGGGTTTTATGTGTTTTTAGGTTTTTAAGGTATTCTTATGGTTTTAGTGTTTAGTTTTTTTATGATTTTTTGGAATTGTTATGGAATTTTTAGGAATTTTATTGTTTTTTAGGCTTTTAGTGATTTTGAGGGTTTTTATAGTATTTAGAGTTTTTTGGGGTTTTATGATTTGTTCAGGTTTTAGGGTATTTTTTGTTTTTTAGGGGGTTTAAAATATTTTATAGTTTTTAATGTTTTTGGAAATTTAAAGGTTTTTAGAATTTTTAGTGGTTTTACTATTTTTATTGTTTTTAGTGGGGTTTATGGCTTATAGGGAAAAGAAGACACATGACCAGACTATTCCTAACACCCCCCCCCCCATTTAGTAGAAAAAAAAAAGAAACCGTAGAAAAGGGAGGGGTGGGGTCAATTAACCGACACCCAAAAACCCTGATCACCCCAAAAAAACCAAAAGCCTGAAAAAAGAAACAAAAACACGAGGAGGCCAAGAGTAATAAGAACAAAGAACATATCACTATAACCTCCCAGTCAATCAGCAACCAGAGTCCAACAGATCAAATCTCAACATCCACCACCTCCTATCCAATCATCTCGCAGCCATTCATAGTTCAGTTTCTTGCATTTTGATATGAAAAAACAATGCCTTATCACCTCCTAGCCAAACAGAAACTAGCATCTAGTCACACCCTTTATAGGATCAAACTCCTCCTCACCATGTAGATCAACCTCCAAAATCATAGAACCACCAGCATGAAACTCATAAACACCAAATTCATCCCATCCCAACCAATCAGCAAGCATCCTCCAACACCTCAGTTTCTGACAACCCGCACCTCCTTCAGAATCTCCTATACAAGTAGACACAAAGAAACAATCTATTGAAATATAACACACCAATTGTCAAAGAAGAATAAAAAATATCGAACAAAAAATAACCATCTCGAATGGAAACTCATTCCGAATACCCCTAACTAGATGAAAATCCCAACCAATGAACCAAGAAAATAGAAAAATGATCCATAACAGCATATCAACACATGAAACTATAGAGTAGTAGAAAGAAAAATCCATGAGCCAAAGACACACCAAAAATAGATAAATATCACAGAATCAACACCACGAAAGAGATAACATACCAGATTTGAAGCATCATCGAAGAAAAATAAACTAGTGAGTACCAAGGTAGAAAACCCGAAAAGGAGACCAACAGTCTATGGGGCCAAAACCCATTCCTTTGTGGAAATCTTCCCCGCTGCTAGAATCCTTGACATCGCTGACCCATTTGTGGAAACCCCAGCTCTGAAAACTCGATCTCGATCCGCAGCTGATGTCCGGTAGGGTTTTTAAACTGCGAGAAACAAAAAATGCTCCATCAGCTTTGTAACCACCACTGATTCCTTCCGCCCACCGACCGAGATCCACGAAAACCATCACCTGAAGAAATCCAAGCTGAGGGCCGCATTAGAGACTCCTGATCTAAAACCATCACCAACGATCCATATGATTTATTTCTTGACAAAATGATCTGATTCGAAATCCCAAAAAGCAATGCCTCCTCCAAAACCCATGATTCCAAAACACACTAATAATGAAGCCAATCCCTTCATGAATCTGAATCCGAAGGCCCGAGAAAAGACACCACACTAAAAATTGAATGTTTCCAAAGGCAGGAAACCACAGCTACCTTTAATCCGTATAGAGCTTCCAGAGCACACCACCGCCAATATCTGGGAAGGGGAAAAGATCCATTAACGAATCCCCAAGAAGAATCTAAGGGAAAACATAAAAGATGTATCGAGTAAGAGGGAGAGCTGGGGTAGTGCAAAACCATCCTAAAATTTGTTTTTGGGTAACGATGTATAGGTGATTGCCACACCAATCTTATTTTAGGCCCCATTCACCACATGTGAACCGCTCTTCCCCATCTAAATTCCAGTGTGGAGAGACTCTAACCTGTGCTGATTCCATTTTCGAGGATTTTGCACCTTACACGGTACCAAAAATCCAACCCCAGTAAGCTTAAATATTATAGGGATTTGAATTTATTTTAGGGGACTTTTTGTTATTAAGATCTTTTAGGGTCTTTTAGTTTTTAGGAGTTTTAATGTTTCTTATGGTATTTAAGTGATTTTAGGTTTTAGGTTTTTCATATAGTTTTTCAGGGTTTTGGGGTTTTTATGTTTTGAGGATTTTAAGATATGTTTAGGATTTTTATGGTTTTTAGGACATTTATGGATTTTGAGTGTTTTTGTATTTTTAGGGATTTATGGTTTTTTGGGGTTTTTAGGTTTTTTATGTTTTTATGGGTTTTAAGAGTTTTTAGATATAATTAATGTTTATAGGGGTTTATAGAGTTTTTATAGTTTTTATTATTTTTTAGTTTTTTATGGGTTTTATGATTTCATAATGATTTTGGGGGATTATAGTGTTTTTATCTTTTCAGGGGTTTTGGATTTTCTATGTTTTTATAGGATTCATGTGTTTTTAGGTTTTTAATTTTTTTCTTAAAGGTTTTGAGGATTGTTATATATTTCTATATTTTTAGGGATTTTTAGGTTTTTTATAATAATTTTATGGTTTTTTTGTTTCTAAAGATTTTGAGGGTTTTTATGTTTTATGGGATTTAGGGTTTCTTACATCTTTAGGTTCTTTAGGGGTTTTATGTTTTTTTACAGTTTTTAATATTTTATTTTGTATTTCTAGGCTTTTTTGTGTTTTTCTAATTTTTTGGTAGTTTTTAGGTGTTTAGAGTGTTTTTGGATATTTTAGGGGTTTTACGGTTTTAATAGTTTTTTAGGGTTTTATTTATTTTTTAGGGTTTTTTTTAATTTTTAGAGTTTTTTATTATTTTAGGGGGTTAAAGTTGTTTTTGAATTTTTATTTCTTTTTAATATTTTTATGGGGTTTTAGGTTTTTTATGGTTTTAGTGATTTTATGGTTTTAGGGTTTTAGTTTTTTAATGTTATTTTTAGGGTATTCTATGTTTCTTAGCATTTTCTGTTTTTTATGGGTTTTAAATGGTTTTAGGTTTAATAATTTTATTAGGGTTTAATGGACATTATTTTTATGGATATTTAGTGATTTTTATGATTTTAATGGGTTTTTTGAGTTTTTAGGGATTTTAAGGTTTTTAGGATTTTTATGGATTTTAGTGTTTTTAGGGTTTTTAAGAGTTTTTATTATTTTTATATTTATAATTTTTTTCTTAGGTTTTTTCAGGTTTTTTGTGTTTTTTGCCTTTTCATGTACTTTTTATGGATTTTTAGGACTTTTATGGGTTGTAAGGTTTTTAGGGATTTTGAGGGTTTTTAGGGGTCTTTTTGGTTTTTTCTAGTTTTTGGATTTTTTGATATTTTTTGGGTTGTTAAGAGTTTTATGAGTTTTCTAATGTTATTAGAGGTTTAATGGATTTTTATAAATTTTATCAGGTTTTAGGTGTTTTATGGGACTTATGGGTTTTTAGGTTTTCTAGTTTTTTTTTATTTTTTTGGAGTTTTAAGGGGTTTCGAGTCTTTTTAGTTTTTTGGGAAAGTTTTTATCATTTTTTATGATTTTTAGGTCATTAATTGTTTTTATATTTTTAAGGTTTTCTTATGGTTTTTATGTTTTTTATGGTTTTTTAGATTTTTAGGAAATTTTAATGTTTTTAGGATTTTTATGGTTTTTATGAAATTTTTGGTTTTTTTATGTTTTTAGGGTTTTTATGGTGTTTATATTTTTTTATCATTTTATAGTTTCTTGAGGGGTTTTATGGTTTTTAGGTTTTTAAGGATTATTAGTGGTTTTCTAGGTTTTATATTTTTATTTTTCTAGGTGTTTTTTGGGATTTTTTTGGATTGTTATTGTTCTTTAGGGTTTCTAAGGGTTTTGAGGGTTTTAGGGTTTTTTGGGTTATATGGTTTTTTATGTGTTTTTAAGGTATTTTTGAGTTTTTAGGGTTTTCAACGTTATTTTCATTTTTTAAATATTTATGGGGATTAAAGGGTTTTACAATTTTCAGTTGTTTTTAGGATTTTTAGGGGTTCAAGTTTTTTAAATTTGTTAGGGATTTTTTTGTTTTTTTGGATTTTAGTTTCTTTTATGATTTTCTAGGATTGTTTTGGGTTTTTATCTTTTTATTTGTTTTGAGTCTTTTAAGATATTATATTTTCCTTGGTTTTTTCAATATTTTAATAGGGTTTTAAAGGAATTTTATTGATTTTTAGTATTTCTATTATTTTATAATATTTTAGGAATTTTATGCATTTTTGGGGTTTTTATGATTTATAGTGTTCTAGGGATTTGATGGTTTTTAATTTTTTTAGGGGTATTAATATATTTTAGGTTTTTACGGTTTTCTTCTGAGTTTTTTGGGTTTTATAGTTTTTACATTTTTATGGATTTTTAGTGGTTTTTTCGGATTTTAATTTATTTTATGTTTTTAGGTTTTTGGGGATTTTAGGGTTTTTATGGTTTTTATGGTTGGGGGGAGGGGTTAGATTTTTATGGGTTTTAGGTTTTTTAGAGTTTTTATTTTTTTAGGGGTTTAACAGATTTTTAGAGTTTAATGGATTTTATGCATTTTTAGGGTTTTTGGTGTTTATGTCTGTGGGGGTTGTTAAGGTTTTGGGGGTTTTTAGGGTATTTTAGGGGTTTTTTAGTATTTTAGGGGTTTTAAGGTTTTTAGGTGTTTTAAATGTTTAAGGTTTTTATCTATTTCTTAGTGTTTTGAGGGTTTTTTGTGTGTTTTTTTTATTTTTTGGGATTTTTATGCACTTTTTAGTATTTTTATTGTCTTTAAGTGTTTGAGGGATTTTTTTGGTATTTTAGATTTTATGGGATTTTATGGTTTTAGTGTTCTAGTGTTTTTAGGGGTTTTATGTGGTTTTATGTTTTTCATGTTTTCTTATGGGTTTTTAGGGTTTTCATGGTTTTTTACATTTTAAGGAAGTTATTTAGGATTTTTCCAATATTTTCGGATTTTATGAATTTTGAGGGTTTTTTGTGTTTTTTAGGTGTATTTGTGTTTTCATTAGTTTTTTTTAGGTTTTTATTATTTTTTAAGGGGTTTTAATGTTTTTTAGAGTTTTTTAGAATTTCTATGTGTTTAAAGTTTTTTTAGAGTTTTTTTGGTTTCTCAAGTTTTTAGGGTCTTTTAGTATTATTAAGGTTTTTATGTTTTTTTATTTAATTTAGATGTTTTGAGGGGTTTTAGGATATTATTAGGGGTTTTTTGATTTTAAATATTTTTAGAGAGTTTAAGTGATTTTATTTTTCAGGGGTTTCTTAAGTTTTTTTTTATTTTTTATGACTTTTTTCAATTTTTTTGTATTTTTTTTATTTTTATGGTTTTTTGTTCTTTTTATGGATTTTGAGGGGTTTTATGGTTTTATGGTTTTTAGCATATTTAGGTTTTAGGTCTTTTCTGTTTTTTATGTATTTATTAACATTTCAGGGTTTTTAGGGTTTCTAATGTATTTAGTGGGTTTTATGTATTTTTTTGGATTATTATGGATTTTAGTTTTTTAGGTATTAGACGGTTTTTATGGTTTTCTAGATTTTAGGGTTTGTTGGGTTTTTTAGGTTTTTTGAGTTTTTTAATTGTTTTCAAGATTATAGAGTTTTTTATGTTTTAAGGGCTTAAAGGGTTTTAGAGTTTTTAGTGTGCTTTTAGGGTTTTTATGGGTTTTAGGGGTTTTAAATTTTTTAGGTATTTTATGGTTTTAGGGAATTTAGTGGGTTTTTAGGGGCTTTAATTGGTTTTAGGTTTTGAAGGTTTTCTTAGGGTTTTTAGGTTTTCTATTATTTTTTATGTTTTTAGGCATTTTTAAGGATTTATTTTGGCTATTAGTGGTTTTAGGGATTTTGAGGGTTTTTTTGGGTTTTTAGGGATTTTAGTGTTTTATGGTTTTTAGTGTTTCAGGGGTTTTAAGTTTTTTTTTGTTTTTATGGGTTTCAAAGTTTATTTCAAAGTTTTTAGGGGGGTTTAGGTTTTTTGTGATTTTTAGGGATTTTTTATTAGTTTTATGGTTTTTACGAAATTTGTGGGGTTTTATGGTTTTTCATAGTTTTTTAACATTTTTTTAGGTTTAAAGGGTTTTTAGAGTTTTTAGTGGCTTTCATTTATTTTTAGTTTTTTAAGGATTAAAGATATATTAATGTATTTTAGGGGTTTGGAGGGGTTTTATAGTCTTTTAAGGGTTTTTATGATTTTTATCGTTTTTAGGCTTTTAAAAGGTTTAAGTCTTTTTTAGGTTTTTATTGTTTTCTTATAGGTTTTTAACGATTTTGGGGTTTTTAAAATTTTATTGATTTTTTAGTCTATTTAATTTTTATGGGTTTTAGGGATTTAGTGATTTTGAGTGTTTTTGTGTCTTTGGATCTTTACCATATTTTAGGTTTTAAGGGGGTTTACGTGTTTTTTGGATTTTAATTTTTTAAGCGTTTTCAAGGTTTTTAGGGGTTTTTATGTTTTTAGATGGGTTTTTGGAATTTTTATCAAATTTTTAATGTTTTTATGGTTTTTGAGGTTTTTAGGGTTTTATGTTTTTTTGGGAGTTTTAGTGATTTTTTGTTTTTTAATATTTTTTATGTTTTTAGAGTTTTTTAGAATTTTTAGGAGTTTAAAGGGTTTTTAGTGTTTTTAGTGTTTTTTTGGATTTTTATGGGTTTTTTGGGTTTTCGTACGGTTTCTAGGGTTTTTTGGTTTTTAGGGGTTTTAAGGTTTTAGGGTATTTTATGGTCTCTATAGGTTTTTAGGGTTTCTAGTGTTTTTTACATTTTAAGGGTTTTAAATATTTCTAGCTTTTTAAGTATTTATTTGAGTTTTTAGGGTATTTATGGTTTTTAACATTTTTATGGATTTTTGGGGTTTTTTAAGATTTTTATGTTTTTTGGGATTTTGTGGGTTTTCAGGGTTTTTTAGGAATTTTAGGGTTCTTCGGGTTTTTAGAGTTTTTATATTATTTAAGAGTTTATAGGGATTTTAGGTTTTCAAGGGTTTCTTAAGGTTTTCTAGGGTTTTTAGGGATTTTTATGTATTTTTTGGATTTTTATAGTTTTTAGGGTGTTTAGGGATTCAAACTTGTTTTTGGATTTTTTTAGCGTTTTTTTATTTTTAAGGTTTTTTGGTTTTTTAGGGGGTTTTCTAGTTTTTATGGTTTTTAAGGTTTTTTAGAGTTTCTTAAATTTTTAGAGGTTTAGAAAGTGTTTAGAATTTTTAGGGTCCTTCTAGGGTTTTTATGGGTATTTAGCGAGTTTTATGGTTTTTAGGGTATTTATGTTTTATGGTCTTTTTACGGGTTTTAGTTTGTTTATGGTTTTTTGGGGGTTTTTATGTTTTTTTCATTTTTTTGGGGTTTTAATGTTTTTTAGATTTTTCAAATGTTTTTAGGGGTTAAAAGGGGTTTTATACTTTTGATGGTTTTTAGGTTTTAAGGTTTATTGGATTTTTATGATTTTTTTAGTGTTTTATGGTTTTGTCGAGATTTTAACATTATTTTGGGTTTAATGATTTTTTAGAGTTTTTAGTGTTTTTATGTGTTTTCAATATTTTTATTGATTTTAGAGTTTTTTTTGGTTTTTAGGTGTTTTAGGGTTTTTTAGGTTGTTTTAATGGTTTTTAGGATTTTTTGAATTTTTAGGTTTTTTAGGGATTTTAGGTGTTTCTAGGTATTTATGGTTTTCTTATGGGGTTTTCAGGGTTTTTAGGGGTTTTAGGGGTTTTGACATTTTATATATTTTTTGGTATTTTTTAGGATTTGAATGGCTTTTAGGCATTTATGGATTTTGATGATTTTTAGTTTCTTTAGGGGTTTAGGGTGTTTGGGTAATTTATCATTTTTTTAGGTTTGTTGGGGTTTAAAGTGTTTTTAGGTTTTTAAGGAATTCCTAGGGATTTTCAATGTTTTTTGGTTTTTTAGGATTTTAGGGTTTTTTTGTGAATTTTATGGTTTTTAGGTTTTTAGGTATTTTGATGTTTTTAGGGATTTTAGTTTTTTTAGAGTTTTATGGATTTTTGGGGGTTGTAGGGTTTTTCTGGTTTTTATGGTTTTTTAAGATTTTTAGGTGTTTAATAGTTTTTAGGGGTTTAACTGGATTTGAGAGACTTTATTGGGTTTTTTGTGTCTTTTATGTAATTTAGTGGTTTTAAGTATTTTTTGTATTTTATGGTTTTATTAGGATTTTTAGAGTATTTTGGGTTTTCAATGTTTTTATGGTTTTTTTTGGGTTTTTTCTAGAATTTTTATGGTTTTTAGGGATTTTGAGTATTTTAGGGTTTTAGAGATATTTGTGTTTTTAGGGTTTTTAGGTTTATTTCTGGGTTTTATGTTTTTTTTGGTTTTCGAGGTTTTCTTATGGTTTATAGGGTTTTTAAATTTATAGGTATTTATGGTTTTTTAGGATTTCAGGTTTTTTAGGGTTTTTAAATATTTTGATGGTTTTAGGGGTTTTCATCGTTTTAATGATTTTTGGGGTTTTTTGGGGTTTTAGATTTTTTAGGGTTTTTTGAGTTTTTAGGGGTTTACCATTATTTAGTGTTTTTTATCATTTTTTGGGTTTAATGTTTTTGAGATTTGTTAGTGGGTTTTGTAATTTTTTGTGATTTTTAAGTTTTTTAGGGGTTTTGTTGTTTTTAGGGTTTTAGATTTTAGGGGTTTTAAGTGTTTTTTATGTTTTGAATGTTTTTAGGGGTTTTACAGTTTTAGGGTTTTTTTCATTTTTATGTATTTTTTAGTATTTTTATGGTTTTCTATGATTTTTATTGACTTTGAGAGGTTTTGGTGGTTTTAGGGGTTTTGGGATTTTTTGGGTTGTTATCATTATTTGGTTTTTAGGGGTTTTAATTTTTTAGGTTTTTATGGTTTTATTTAGGTTTTTAGGTTTTTTAATGTTTTTAGATATTTTTAGGTCTTTTAGGATAGTTATTTTTTCTAGGGATTTTTGGGAATTTTGAGGGGTTTAGGGTTTTTATGGTTTTATTGGATTTATGGGTTTTCAAGTATTTTTTATTTTTAGAGGTTTTAATGTTTTTTATAATTTTTTAAAATTATTAGGTGTTTAATTGGTTTTTAGAGTTTTTAATAGTTTTTTGGGTTTTATGGGTTTTAGGGTTTTTTAATGCTTTTAGGTGTTCTTTTGGTTTTCAGGTTTTCAGGTTTTCTTATGGTTTTTAGCGTTTTTTTAGGGGTATTATGTTTTTTTTTGTTTTTATGGTTTTCTTATGCGTTTTCTGGGATTTTTGGGTTTTTTACATTTTTAGTAATTCTAATATGTTTTTAGTATTTCTATAATTTTTAGAAATTTAAAAGGTTTTGAAGGGTTTTGAGGGGATTCTAGTGTTTTTAGTGTTTTTTGGTTTTTTTAGGTTTTATGGTTTTATTTGTTTTTAGGTTTTTTAAATATTTTTATATTTTTTAAAATTTTCAGGTGTTTAAAGTGTTGTTAAAATTTTAGTGGGTTTTAGGGATTTTAAGGGTTTTTAGTGTTTTTGAATAATTTCAGGGGCTTTGGGGGGTTTTTAGGGTTTTATGGTCTTTTAGGGTTTGGGGTAGCATTTTTTTAGGGTTTTAGGGGGTTTAATTATTTTTAAGTTTTAAGGTTTTCTTTGGGTGTTTCATGTTTTTAGGTTTTTAATGTTTTTAAGGGTTTAGAGATTTTTAATAATCTTTATAATTATTAGGATTTAGGGAATTTGATGGGTTTCAACGTTTCAAGGGTTTTATGTTTTTTAGAGTTTTTATGGTTTTACGAGCTTTAAGTGTTTTTAGGTTTTTAAGGTTTTCGTAGGGATTTTTAGGGATTTCCATATTTTTATATATTTAGTGTTTTTAGGGATTTTATTTTTTATGGATTTTACGGTTTTCATGGATTTTAAGGGTTTTTAGGATTTTTAGGTGGTTTTTCGTTTTTTGGGTTTTAGGGTTTTTGAGTTTTATGGTTATTAATATTTCCTTATAGTTTTTTATTTTTTAGGGGTTTAAATTTTTTAGTGGTTTTTGGATTTTTATGGGGTTGTAGTATTTTTTTATGGGTTTTATTTGTTCTTAGGTTTTACGGATTTTTAGGGATTTTGAGGGTTTTAGGGTTTTTTAGGGTTTTGTGGTTTTTATTGTTTTTTGGGTTTAAGTGTTTTTTTATTTTTTTAGTTTTTCGTGTTTTTAGAGGTTTTAATGTTTTTAGGGAATTTAAGGGTTTTAGAATTTTTATTGGTTTTAAGGGTTTATATTTTCTAAAAAATTTAAGGTTTTTAGGGGTGTTATGGGTTTTAGGGTTTTTAGGGTTTATAGGATTTTTTGCATTTTTTGGGTTTTTCGGGGTCGTAAGTGTTTCTAGGTTTCTTAAATTTTTCTTAGGGATTTTACAGGTTTTGAGGATTTTATTTTTTTAGTTATTTTTTGGTATTTTAGGTTTTTTATTGTTTTTTAGGGTTTTTAGGGATTTTGAGGGGTTTTAGTGTTTTTATGGTTTGTTTGGATTTTAGGTGTTTTTTTGAGTTTTAGTGTTTTTTAATATTTTTACTGTTTTTAACATTTTTAGGTTTTTAATGGGTTTTTAATGTTATTAGTTGTTTTGTTTAAAGGTTTTAGGGTATTTTAATGTTTTTAGGGGTTTTATGGTTTTCATGGGTTGTTAGGGTCATAAAGGGTGCTTCTTGTTTTTTAGGTTTTAGGGGTTTTAAGAGTTATTATGGTTTTATGGTTTTACTAGGTTTTTATAGGTTTTTAGGGATTTTTAGGTATTTTTTAAGATTTGTTTGGATTTTTTTGGTTTTTAGGGATTTGAGGGTTTTGTGGGGTTATTTTGGTTTTTTGGTCTTTTTCATTTTTAGGGGTTTTATGTGTTTTTAGGATATAAAAATTTTCTTTGGGTTTTGATGGTTTTTTTTGTTTTTTTGGGTTTTATTATTGATTTTCATAAATTTTTGGGCTTATAGTGTTCTCTAGGGATTTTGCATATTTTTATGGTTTTATGGTTCCTATTGGTTTTTTGGTTTTTTATTGATTTTTTAGTTTTTAGGGATTTTATGGTTTTTTATATTTTTTTAAAGTTTCTAGGGGCTTAAAGGGTTTTTTTATTTTTTAGTTGTTTTTAGGGGTTTTGGAGTTTCATAGGGTTTTTATGATTTTTAGGGGTTCTTAGGGGGTTTATGGTTTTTAGGGTTTTTAGGGTATTTAAGGGTTTTTAGAATTTTTATGTTTTTTTATGTTTCTTAGTATTTTTAAGTTTTTATGTCTTTCATATGGGGTTTCCGGGTTTTTAGGGTTTTTTACATTTTTAGGTTATTTAGGGGTTTTTAGGATTTTTATGGTTTTTAGTGTTTTACGGATTTTGAGGGGTTTTGTGATGATGAATTGTCTCACCATATGGCTGATTGTAGGGGTACTTTCCTGAAAACACTCATGTTGGGTACACAATTTTTGGACAGTTTCAAGTGGGTTTTTTTCACAGAACTAGAAACACCCAACAGTTCTGTATCTGTGAGGCACCTTCATTCTAAAGGAGATTCCTCATTGGGGAGCTTGGCCAATGGTACATAAGAACCCACATTGGTCAAGGGGATGGGAGGTCGGGCTCATCACACCCTTTTGGGGTAATTATTATCTACTCTGATGCAATTTTATAGATTTATGTTATGTTAATGAATCCTTCATTAATTCAGATGTACGATGTGGGACCTCCTTTAATTAATAATAAATTATTAGGATGTATAGAATGTGGAATCATATGTATGTATATAAAGTTTTTCATAAATGGAGATATCTATATGTGTCTTAGTTTATCCATCAATGATATCCAATTATGTATTAATTAGAGATTCCTTTGTCATTATTATGACTATTCTGGTTTTCTAGCAACATAGTGTGGCGCTCTAGAGTGTGTTGTAATCCAGGTATAGGAGAGTTTTTTTAATGATGAGATTGGGCCCATGATATAGGATTCCTATATATCCTTGTGAAATGAATCAAAACCCACATAGTTTAGTTCCACTTAATGGGACATATCATACCTTCTATGGTTATTTGATAAGGGCAAAACCATTCATTTTAATGTCATGCAGTTGGGATATCTAGGAGGATGGTGCCTAGTCAACGTTTGGTGTGGGACTTATGTCAAAGTAGCTCAGATAACCTAGAAGGGATATGGATTTCCATGTTAACATAAATCCTACCAGTAATGTGTCCTAAACAAAATATGGTTTTTTTGGTGTGTTATGTTTGGACCTTAGGGATGATTTCTACGCATCCCATTTGGGTAGGAATCAAATCCCACATAGTTTCGTTATAAGTACCTACATATATGGAGGCCCTTACATTTGTGTCACAGGGTAGTATGTTCTTTTAAGAGGGTTAAGTTGGTGTTTACTCCTAAGTAAGATACCCATATTGAGTTTTGGGCATGAGTAGTTACTTGACCTGTGGTGATTTGTGGGTTTGGTTTAGGGTACAATCCTAATGAGGATTCCCTAGTGATATTATTTATGGTTTTCAGCTTACTCTGGATAAGGATTCCCATAGATTGGTTTGGTTTGGGGATTACACCTAAGAAGGATTCTGATAGATTGGGTTGGGGATTACTTCTAAAGAATATTCCCTTAATTAGTTGTGGATTACACTTAGAATGAGGCCCATGTTTTGGGATCATGTGGATTTCATGACATTCATCAAACTTTGGCCCCACACAAGTCTTTCGCAGTGAGAGAAACCAGAGGAAATGAAATATCTGATAAACTGTACGATTTACTTTTACTTGATGTCTAATACATTTATTTAATGACCCATTCCTATTGAGGTTCTCTGAAGGAATGATAGAGGAATATCTAAAAGAATATTTTGTGCAAAAACATGCATTTGAGTGTGGGGATGATATGATCTTGGCTACCCCCTAGCCCACATGTCATTAAGAGTCATATTTGAATTTGTGAAATAAGAGGAAGAGGAAGATCTTTTAAACCACACACTTCTCCTCCACTACTAGTGGAAAAGGATGGGGAAATTGGAGGAGAAAAATGGATTTAGATACATCCATTCCCTCGCCCATTTTGTATCTAGGATAGTCAATTCCGACTACCCATTGGTCACAGAACTCATGGAGCAAGGAGAAGCAAGAGTGAAACCTCATACAAGAAAGTGTATGGGCTTACTCCATGAGTGATGCCCTATAATTGGTTTTGTAGAAAGGGAGGAAGATCTCATTCCATATTTAATGGAAAACCAAGTGTTATCCACACCCTCCCTCCTAGAATCTAAGCCTCATGGTCTTGAGATGAAAATATTATTAAATGGTCCTAACCCTAGTATCCAATAATAAGAGTTCCCTAACACCACCCCTAGGGTTGGGGTCCTCATTACCATTGAAATAAAAATCCACAATCACCTTGATGACCCTAATTTCCTGGTAGGACAAGTGTAGGAAATCTCTGATCGTAGGAATGAAAATCCAAATGGGGGACACTCTAGTGTGACCCTTTTCATGGTATTGTGAGTTTAGAGGCTTTGGTGGAGGTTTAAAATTAGTCCCCCTCATGTGAGGAATCCAAAGGAAGAGGATCCCTAACATTGTTGTCTTGGAAGAAGGATCAAAGGTGGGATCACAAAGGTCATATTTTAGAGAGAAATGGTACCTAACATGGGGCCTATGAGTAACTGGAAGTGCTTCACGTAGGTGAGAGTATAATTGTGGATGACATTGGTATTCCTTGGTAAATTCACCACCTAGGAAATAACACTTGGGAGAGTCTTTAGCCTAGGAACCACATGTCTCATCAATTTTCACTAGATGAGGCTCATGCAGGCTCCCGGTTAGGTAAGGGGCCTCACGTGGGTTGTTATCCACTAGAGGAGAAGGGTTCCTCATACATGTGTATTGTGTTTCAGGCCCTGAAGGGACATTGATCTCACATATCCCCTTTAATTATTTTATCTCTATAGTTTTGGAAATCTTTCTAAGAAATATTTGCAGACCTGGGCGAAGGGGCTGCACGATCAGATCTTAGGGGATTCTTATGATTTTTTAGTTTTTCAAAAAGAGGATACCTATGTTCTAATTTATAGTAAAATAGGGGAAAATAGTTGAAGGAGTTACCCCATACTATTCCATGGCATAGGTTCCTGATATAGGTACTTGGCGTAGGGGTGTCCTACCCTTTGGTGATGTGCAGGGGGTGTTGTATGAGGCTTTTAATGAACAAAGGTGTGTGTGTGAAAGTCAACTTGGGAAATTATATTTGATTCCCCATATGTATCTTTAACACATTAATATGAATAAGGTTCTATTCATAATATTTTCACCCCCTTGAAAAAATAGTGTGTCAATAACCCCCCCCCCCCCCTTCAGGATTGGATCTGATCGATAGAAGACGGTCAAGTCCTAAGGTAGAACAGGGAAAGGATTTTGAAGGTGGGGGTTGGCTAACTGCATAAGATGTTTTCATTGTTTGTTGGAAGAATATCGAGGCATTGTTCAACTGAAAAACTCCTTGACACATGTTTTATGTGTTGTCCAACAACATCTATAAATACCAATGACCCCTTTATAATTTTCCTCTCTTTGCAGATTGGTGATTTGTTTTTTGTCTCATCGCATAAGTCATTCTCCCAATTTTTTCATTCTTATCATTTCACGAAGGTCCTTCAAGGAATTACCTACACTACAACCTCTTGGGTGATGGTGTTTTGCAGATTCACCTCGATGAGGAGTTTAGATGATACATCTAGTCGGGGGACTTCTGCAAGAGGCTTTGTTGAGGGGGTTGCATGAATGACATTATCAAAGGGCCTATGCGAGTTCTTTCCATTTCTGAATTTTTAATTCTTAAAAGTAAAAATGTTAATATTTTCTAAGTATATATTTTAACTTAATGGGAGAATTTGGTGCTTTCATGAAGGTCATAAATGGGCACTTTGATGACATATACTGAATAAGTTGAGGAATGTTCTTATAAGATGATCAAAGTTGTTGGAACATATTACTACGAAATAATTAAACCTTATCTTATTGATCTGGAGAATCATTTCGTACCATACCAATGAGATTACCTAAGTCGTGATTAGTTTCCCATGAATGGGCATGTACTTTTTAATAATGCCTTCATCCCTAGGGTTAAGAGTTACTTCCCAAATTCTAAGTTTATGCATCACACTAACATCACTTGTAACAATATTTACCCCAAGGGTGTTTGTATCAAGAAAGTAATGGTTCCCATTGGTTGTATCATACACCATAGCATCAGAAATCTTGATAGGTGGCTTCATATCTAAGAATTGAAGCATAAATGTTATGGATCAACCTCCCTTGTTGCACAGGTAGATTATAATCAAGGATAGAATGAGGATAGAGAATTACACTCTAGAGGAGGGCATATATAGGGGAGATGTATCACGAGTTCATACCACTAAATACAACATGGGATGATGTTGAATGGACACTGCCACTATCACACAATATTTTTAAGATGGAAAATAAATTTTAGAACAATTATCCTCACCCCAAGCATGACATCCATCTCAGAGTGTGGATTAGTACTTTTCTATATATATGAGAAAAATCTCCCACTTCCGGGTGCCCAACACTATGCCTCATTACACAGAATCACGGTGTTCTTGGAATGTATTGGATCTCACTAGAGAAGGGCCAGTTTACTTTTTGTGGTTTTAAGGGCAATCCTAAAGATGATAAAAACGCTTACCCGGCTAGCTGGCTTCCTCTCCATGTGGCTAAGTAATTATCTACTTGTAGTCTATGAGTACACCAGTGGTGTGAGGATATAGAATTTTTTAATCATGACCTAATTAGTGTAGTTGGAGTACATAGGGTTGGTTTCCCTTGTCCTGGAAAGAATTTACTAGTGATTGCTGAATATGTTAAACATGAAGGCTCCTTTTATAAGTGTAGGGCCATTTCGAGTGTTGTGGGGGTGTATTATGGCACATTTTGTAGTTTTTAGGGTTTTAGATTTTAGGGGTTTTAAGTGTTTTTTATGTTTTGAATGTTTTTAGGGGTTTTACAGTTTTAGGGTTTTTTTCATTTTTATGTATTTTTTAGTATTTTTATGGTTTTCTATGATTTTTATTGACTTTTAGAGGTTTTGGTGGTTTTAGGGGTTTTGGGATTTTTTGGGTTTTTATCATTATTTGGTTTTTAGGGGTTTTAATTTTTTAGGTTTTTATGGTTTTATTTAGGTTTTTAGGTTTTTTAATGTTTTTATATATTTTTAGGTCTTTTAGGATAGTTATTTTTTCTAGGGATTTTTGGGAATTTTGAGGGGTTTAGGGTTTTTATGGTTTTATTGGATTTATGGGTTTTCAAGTATTTTTTATTTTTAGAGGTTTTAATGTTTTTTATAATTTTTTAAAATTATTAGGTGTTTAATTGGTTTTTAGAGTTTTTAATAGTTTTTTGGGTTTTATGGGTTTTAGGGTTTTTTAATGCTTTTAGGTGTTCTTTTGGTTTTCAGGTTTTCAGGTTTTCTTATGGTTTTTAGCGTTTTTTTAGGGGTATTATGTTTTTTTTGTTTTTATGGTTTTCTTATGCGTTTTCTGGGATTTTTGGGTTTTTTACATTTTTAGTAATTCTAATATGTTTTTAGTATTTCTATAATTTTTAGAAATTTAAAAGGTTTTGAAGGGTTTTGAGGGGATTCTAGTGTTTTTAGTGTTTTTTGGTTTTTTTAGGTTTTATGGTTTTATTTGTTTTTAGGTTTTTTAAATATTTTTATATTTTTTAAAATTTTCAGGTGTTTAATGTGTTGTTAAAATTTTAGTGGGTTTTAGGGATTTTAAGGGTTTTTAGTGTTTTTGAATAATTTCAGGGGCTTTGGGGGGTTTTTAGGGTTTTATGGTCTTTTAGGGTTTGGGGTAGCATTTTTTTAGGGTTTTAGGGGGTTTAATTATTTTTAAGTTTTAAGGTTTTCTTTGGGTGTTTCATGTTTTTAGGTTTTTAATGTTTTTAAGGGTTTAGAGATTTTTAATAATCTTTATAATTATTAGGATTTAGGGAATTTGATGGGTTTCAACGTTTCAAGGGTTTTATGTTTTTTAGAGTTTTTATGGTTTTACGAGCTTTAAGTGTTTTTAGGTTTTTAAGGTTTTCGTAGGGATTTTTAGGGATTTCCATATTTTTATATATTTAGTGTTTTTAGGGATTTTATTTTTTATGGATTTTACGGTTTTCATGGATTTTAAGGGTTTTTAGGATTTTTAGGTGGTTTTTCGTTTTTTGGGTTTTAGGGTTTTTGAGTTTTATGGTTATTAATATTTCCTTATAGTTTTTTATTTTTTAGGGGTTTAAATTTTTTAGTGGTTTTTGGATTTTTATGGGGTTGTAGTATTTTTTATGGGTTTTATTTGTTCTTAGGTTTTACGGATTTTTAGGGATTTTGAGGGTTTTAGGGTTTTTTAGGGTTTTGTGGTTTTTATTGTTTTTTGGGTTTAAGTGTTTTTTTATTTTTTTAGTTTTTTCGTGTTTTTAGAGGTTTTAATGTTTTTAGGGAATTTAAGGGTTTTAGAATTTTTATTGGTTTTAAGGGTTTATATTTTCTAAAAAATTTAAGGTTTTTAGGGGTGTTATGGGTTTTAGGGTTTTTAGGGTTTATAGGATTTTTTGCATTTTTTGGGTTTTTCGGGGTCGTAAGTGTTTCTAGGTTTCTTAAATTTTTCTTAGGGATTTTACAGGTTTTGAGGATTTTATTTTTTTAGTTATTTTTAGGTATTTTAGGTTTTTTATTGTTTTTTAGGGTTTTTAGGGATTTTGAGGGGTTTTAGTGTTTTTATGGTTTGTTTGGATTTTAGGTGTTTTTTTGAGTTTTAGTGTTTTTTAATATTTTTACTGTTTTTAACATTTTTAGGTTTTTAATGGGTTTTTAATGTTATTAGTTGTTTTGGGGTTTTAAAGGTTTTAGGGTATTTTAATGTTTTTAGGGGTTTTATGGTTTTCATGGGTTGTTAGGGTCATAAAGGGTGCTTCTTTTTTTTTAGGTTTTAGGGGTTTTAAGAGTTATTATGGTTTTATGGTTTTACTAGGTTTTTATAGGTTTTTAGGGATTTTTAGGTATTTTTTAAGATTTGTTTGGATTTTTTTGGTTTTTAGGGATTTGAGGGTTTTGTGGGGTTATTTTGGTTTTTTGGTCTTTTTCATTTTTAGGGGTTTTATGTGTTTTTAGGATATAAAAATTTTCTTTGGGTTTTGATGGTTTTTTTTGTTTTTTTGGGTTTTATTATTGATTTTCATAAATTTTTGGGCTTATAGTGTTCTCTAGGGATTTTGCATATTTTTATGGTTTTATGGTTCCTATTGGTTTTTTGGTTTTTTATTGATTTTTTAGTTTTTAGGGATTTTATGGTTTTTTATATTTTTTTAAAGTTTCTAGGGGCTTAAAGGGTTTTTTTATTTTTTAGTTGTTTTTAGGGGTTTTGGAGTTTCATAGGGTTTTTATGATTTTTAGGGGTTCTTAGGGGGTTTATGGTTTTTAGGGTTTTTAGGGTATTTAAGGGTTTTTAGAATTTTTATGTTTTTTTATGTTTCTTAGTATTTTTAAGTTTTTATGTCTTTCATATGGGGTTTCCGGGTTTTTAGGGTTTTTTACATTTTTAGGTTATTTAGGGGTTTTTAGGATTTTTATGGTTTTTAGTGTTTTACGGATTTTGAGGGGTTTTGTGATGATGAATTGTCTCACCATATGGCTGATTGTAGGGGTACTTTCCTGAAAACACTCATGTTGGGTACACAATTTTTGGACAGTTTCAAGTGGGTTTTTTTCACAGAACTAGAAACACCCAACAGTTCTGTATCTGTGAGGCACCTTCATTCTAAAGGAGATTCCTCATTGGGGAGCTTGGCCAATGGTACATAAGAACCCACATTGGTCAAGGGGATGGGAGGTCGGGCTCATCACACCCTTTTGGGGTAATTATTATCTACTCTGATGCAATTTTATAGATTTATGTTATGTTAATGAATCCTTCATTAATTCAGATGTACGATGTGGGACCTCCTTTAATTAATAATAAATTATTAGGATGTATAGAATGTGGAATCATATGTATGTATATAAAGTTTTTCATAAATGGAGATATCTATATGTGTCTTAGTTTATCCATCAATGATATCCAATTATGTATTAATTAGAGATTCCTTTGTCATTATTATGACTATTCTGGTTTTCTAGCAACATAGTGTGGCGCTCTAGAGTGTGTTGTAATCCAGGTATAGGAGAGTTTTTTTAATGATGAGATTGGGCCCATGATATAGGATTCCTATATATCCTTGTGAAATGAATCAAAACCCACATAGTTTAGTTCCACTTAATGGGACATATCATACCTTCTATGGTTATTTGATAAGGGCAAAACCATTCATTTTAATGTCATGCAGTTGGGATATCTAGGAGGATGGTGCCTAGTCAACGTTTGGTGTGGGACTTATGTCAAAGTAGCTCAGATAACCTAGAAGGGATATGGATTTCCATGTTAACATAAATCCTACCAGTAATGTGTCCTAAACAAAATATGGTTTTTTTGGTGTGTTATGTTTGGACCTTAGGGATGATTTCTACGCATCCCATTTGGGTAGGAATCAAATCCCACATAGTTTCATTATAAGTACCTACATATATGGAGGCCCTTACATTTGTGTCACAGGGTAGTATGTACTTTTAAGAGGGTTAAGTTGGTGTTTACTCCTAAGTAAGATACCCATATTGAGTTTTGGGCATGAGTAGTTACTTGACCTGTGGTGATTTGTGGGTTTGGTTTAGGGTACAATCCTAATAAGGATTCCCTAGTGATATTATTTATGGTTTTCAGCTTACTCTGGATAAGGATTCCCATAGATTGGTTTGGTTTGGGGATTACACCTAAGAAGGATTCTGATAGATTGGGTTGGGGATTACTTCTAAAGAATATTCCCTTAATTAGTTGTGGATTACACTTAGAATGAGGCCCATGTTTTGGGATCATGTGGATTTCATGACATTCATCAAACTTTGGCCCCACACAAGTCTTTCGCAGTGAGAGAAACCAGAGGAAATGAAATATCTGATAAACTGTACGATTTACTTTTACTTGATGTCTAATACATTTATTTAATGACCCATTCCTATTGAGGTTCTCTGAAGGAATGATAGAGGAATATCTAAAAGAATATTTTGTGCAAAAACATGCATTTGAGTGTGGGGATGATATGATCTTGGCTACCCCCTAGCCCACATGTCATTAAGAGTCATATTTGAATTTGTGAAATAAGAGGAAGAGGAAGATCTTTTAAACCACACACTTCTCCTCCACTACTAGTGGAAAAGGATGGGGAAATTGGAGGAGAAAAACGGATTTTGATACATCCATTCCCTCACCCATTTTGTATCTAGGATAGTCAATTCCGACTACCCATTGGTCACAGAACTCATGGAGCAAGGAGAAGCAAGAGTGAAACCTCATACAAGAAAGTGTATGGGCTTACTCCATGAGTGATGCCCTATAATTGGTTTTGTAGAAAGGGAGGAAGATCTCATTCCATATTTAATGGAAAACCAAGTGTTATCCACACCCTCCCTCCTAGAATCTAAGCCTCATGGTCTTGAGATGAAAATATTATTAAATGGTCCTAACCCTGGTATCCAATAATAAGAGTTCCCTAACACCACCCCTAGGGTTGGGGTCCTCATTACCATTGAAATAAAAATCCACAATCACCTTGATGACCCTAATTTCCTGGTAGGACAAGTGTAGGAAATCTCTGATCGTAGGAATGAAAATCCAAATGGGGGACACTCTAGTGTGACCATTTTCATGGTATTGTGAGTTTAGAGGCTTTGGTGGAGGTTTAAAATTAGTCCCCCTCATGTGAGGAATCCAAAGGAAGAGGATCCCTAACATTGTTGTCTTGGAAGAAGGATCAAAGGTGGGATCACAAAGGTCATATTTTAGAGAGAAATGGTACCTAACATGGGGCCTATGAGTAACTGGAAGTGCTTCACGTAGGTGAGAGTATAATCGTGGATGACATTGGTATTCCTTGGTAAATTCACCACCTAGGAAATAACACTTGGGAGAGTCTTTAGCCTAGGAACCACATGTCTCATCAATTTTCACTAGATGAGGCTCATGCAGGCTCCCGGTTAGGTAAGGGGCCTCACGTGGGTTGTTATCCACTAGAGGAGAAGGGTTCCTCATACATGTGTATTGTGTTTCAGGCCCTGAAGGGACATTGATCTCACATATCCCCTTTAATTATTTTATCTCTATAGTTTTGGAAATCTTTCTAAGAAATATTTGCAGACCTGGGCGAAGGGGCTGCACGATCAGATCTTAGGGGATTCTTATGATTTTTTAGTTTTTCAAAAAGAGGATACCTATGTTCTAATTTATAGTAAAATAGGGGAAAATAGTTGAAGGAGTTACCCCATACTATTCCATGGCATAGGTTCCTGATATAGGTACTTGGCGTAGGGGTGTCCTACCCTTTGGTGATGTGCAGGGGGTGTTGTATGAGGCTTTTAATGAACAAAGGTGTGTGTGTGAAAGTCAACTTGGGAAATTATATTTGATTCCCCATATGTATCTTTAACACATTAATATGAATAAGGTTCTATTCATAATATTTTCACCCCCTTGAAAAAATAGTGTGTCAATAACCCCCCCCCCCCCCCCTTCAGGATTGGATCTGATCGATAGAAGACGGTCAAGTCCTAAGGTAGAACAGGGAAAGGATTTTGAAGGTGGGGGTTGGCTAACTGCATAAGATGTTTTCATTGTTTGTTGGAAGAATATCGAGGCATTGTTCAACTGAAAAACTCCTTGACACATGTTTTATGTGTTGTCCAACAACATCTATAAATACCAATGACCCCTTTATAATTTTCCTCTCTTTGCAGATTGGTGATTTGTTTTTTGTCTCATCGCATAAGTCATTCTCCCAATTTTTTCATTCTTATCATTTCACGAAGGTCCTTCAAGGAATTACCTACACTACAACCTCTTGGGTGATGGTGTTTTGCAGATTCACCTCGATGAGGAGTTTAGATGATACATCTAGTCGGGGGACTTCTGCAAGAGGCTTTGTTGAGGGGGTTGCATGAATGACATTATCAAAGGGCCTATGCGAGTTCTTTCCATTTCTGAATTTTTAATTCTTAAAAGTAAAAATGTTAATATTTTCTAAGTATATATTTTAACTTAATGGGAGAATTTGGTGCTTTCATGAAGGTCATAAATGGGCACTTTGATGACATATACTGAATAAGTTGAGGAATGTTCTTATAAGATGATCAAAGTTGTTGGAACATATTACTACGAAATAATTAAACCTTATCTTATTGATCTGGAGAATCATTTCGTACCATACCAATGAGATTACCTAAGTCGTGATTAGTTTCCCATGAATGGGCATGTACTTTTTAATAATGCCTTCATCCCTAGGGTTAAGAGTTACTTCCCAAATTCTAAGTTTATGCATCACACTAACATCACTTGTAACAATATTTACCCCAAGGGTGTTTGTATCAAGAAAGTAATGGTTCCCATTGGTTGTATCATACACCATAGCATCAGAAATCTTGATAGGTGGCTTCATATCTAAGAATTGAAGCATAAATGTTATGGATCAACCTCCCTTGTTGCACAGGTAGATTATAATCAAGGATAGAATGAGGATAGAGAATTACACTCTAGAGGAGGGCATATATAGGGGAGATGTATCACGAGTTCATACCACTAAATACAACATGGGATGATGTTGAATGGACACTGCCACTATCACACAATATTTTTAAGATGGAAAATAAATTTTAGAACAATTATCCTCACCCCAAGCATGACATCCATCTCAGAGTGTGGATTAGTACTTTTCTATATATATGAGAAAAATCTCCCACTTCCGGGTGCCCAACACTATGCCTCATTACACAGAATCACGGTGTTCTTGGAATGTATTGGATCTCACTAGAGAAGGGCCAGTTTACTTTTTGTGGTTTTAAGGGCAATCCTAAAGATGATAAAAACGCTTACCCGGCTAGCTGGCTTCCTCTCCATGTGGCTAAGTGATTATCTACATGTAGTCTATGAGTACACCAGTGGTGTGAGGATATAGAATTTTTTAATCATGACCTAATTAGTGTAGTTGGAGTACATAGGGTTGGTTTCCCTTGTCCTGGAAAGAATTTACTAGTGATTGCTGAATATGTTAAACATGAAGGCTCCTTTTATAGGTGTAGGGCCATTTCGAGTGTTGTGGGGGTGTATTATGGCACATTTTAGTTCATATACATTACTTATCCCAATAAAAATCAATAATAGTTGATTCCTCCAATTTTTTTAGGTGGTCTCCAGAATCTAGGCTCTGAACCTGACATGTGACAACATGCTTAGGATGCTAAATGGGTCATGTGAACTGAACATCTTTTCTAATGGTGACATATTAATAAGTAAAATTTTCAATTACGTTAAGGAAAATAATTACAAACTGAGTTCATACATGATAGCATTCAGAGATAGTGTACTAGTGGATCTCATTGACATAAAACTAATCTACAGGTCTTATTCTCCATATAAATTATTCTTCCAATTTAAATGTATTCAGTAGTCGATAATTTTTCCCTCGATGCATTTCAATATTGAGAAACATATAATGGTGTACCAAAAGTTATGTATTCTAATGGCGATTGACATATCCAAAATTCCAATTACACTACCTCCATCGTATGCATCAATCGGGCTAGAGGATGAGTATACTAAGATGTATATATCTTCATACCCTCATGGTGGATGGATAAAAATAATTTACTAGGAAATGTACAAAACAAAAAATAATCATGTAATGTGTAGTATAAAGGTTTGGGCCCATGATGGTGATGTTGAAGCTCCAGAGTGTTCGAGGTAATCCTAGGAAAATACAATTAAGCAGACTATAGTTAAGAAAACCACACCTCCTAGACCAATGTGGTTCGGTCATCACCATTAGGAGGAGACTCGTTTCCCGTCCCATCATTCCCCCATTATATAAAGAGGAGTATTGAAAAGGATTCAAAGTCAATGAGTATCAGGTCTTCCTCATATCCATCTATATCAGAGCCAAATTATGTAGACCTATAGTGATTCCATTTCGGGAGAGAATAAATCACAATGTCAGAGATGCATGGGAACTTCTCCCAGATAGAATTTGAACCCCCCAAGATGGAAAATATCATATCACCATATTATCTACACATTGAAAGAAATTTTGATGAGGTAACGAGGTATCTTTGGATATGGAGGCTTCGATATATGCAATTGATGTTCAAATCGAGGTCACAAATCAAGTGTCTAGCACGATAGAACGAGGAATGCTTGAGGCGTATTTGTTCACCTAAATAAATAATAAGGCATATATCTTAAGCCTACTGATGTATTTCACTTTCACCACTTCCCTTTTTTCTCTTTCATCCACTATCATTAATCTTGAGGGGATATTATCTTGATGTTTGAAAGAGATGAAGAAGAAGAAGAACTTGTTGAAACAAAATGTTACAAAGGGGAATGAGTCATCAAGGTATAGGATAATGGGAACCCCCATTGGGGTATTAGATGAGGCCCCTGGGTCCCACAAACTATCTAATTACCAGAGGAACATTATGGAGTAGATATCAGTGGTAAATCCTTGATCGTCCCCTCATGTATCTATTGTCAAGATGGGTGAGATGGGCTCTTTACCATCTCGAGAGAGAGTAAGTGAAGCATTACATTAATGTTGGCCTAACGTATGTCTCATATTAAGTATTTGTTTCATCATTTGTATCATGAAATGATTATCATCAATTTTTTAACATTATTTCCTTTTACATAATCTTCTTCACTTATCTCCCATAAGGGATCTGACACTAGTCCTTCAAGGATTAGGGAGGATACCCTAGAAGAGGCATGAACACATGTAGATGAATATATTATTATAAAGGATGAAGTATCAGGAGATATGGATGAATCTATCCCCATCCATGCATATGGGAGAGAATACCATGGTAACATAAGACACACTCCCACATGTTTCATATAATTTTTAGTACTTTCCTCTCCTCATTATATTTCATATCTATTTTCTACACCAGAGGACCCTGTAGCAGTCGATATTGAACATGTGATCACCTTAAAAGGGGAAAAATATATCTCAGACGGTCCAATGAAGGTGATGATGTCGAACAAGACCCCATGAGGCCTTATTATTTTGTTCCCATTGAGAAGTAGGCAGAGGGGGTGACGAAAAAGCTAATCTGGGGTCTGAGAAATGTGTTTTGAATATTCCTATTGGTGAGGATCCTGCAATACTTGAGGCTATGTATCATTAATTAATGGATCTGATTAATCTAGACATTAATATTCAAGGTTCCCTTAAGTATTTTGGGGATTTATATAGGTAATTTAATGGAAATGAGTTTTTTCATTATTTACTTAAACAAAATTTTATTTCTCTCACCTGATTCTTCACATCCAAACTCAAATTTTTCATCTTTGTCTGTAGAAGATGTTTCCAAGTCATTTCATGAATGAGGAATCCAAGTCCACCCTACAATTTTACTAAGGGATTGATGACTGAGAATCATAATGTGGGGATTATTGAGATCCTCTGATCCCATCTTCTGAAAAAAACTCTGGAGGATGTTCCTCATCAGTAGCTTCTTGCTCTAGCATTTGTGGTTGTGGAATTGGAGAGGTATCAATCCCATTGGTTGATCCAAAAATATGTGAGTGCCATAAACTGTTTTGGTCACTTCACTTCCTTTTATACTTATTAAAATTATAATGTTAATGATAGTTGTCAGTTTTCATCAAATGTTTTCATCTTTTTTGACTGGTCTTGAAAAGGGGGATTCCATTCCAGCTCCACCAACATCGGTAGTTGAAGTTGAGGCTGTTTTGGAGGGAGTAGAATAAGTCGGATCACTTAGTTCACTGATTTTGGATTATTTATCTTCCTCTGAGAGTGTATGTGGGTCGTATATAGATATATATGAGGCTTCATAAACTACATGCCTTTTGTTTTGGCAGATAGATAAAAGATAACTGGGGAGACACATCTTGAAGATATGTCTTCGCGACTTCACTGACTTATATTTAATATTTATATATTGGGATGTGGAGGATTTAATTACTGTGAGATCCATGATGCATTGAAGGTGATATTACATCAAAGGGAGGATAATAAAATGTCATAGTAAGCTGAAGAAAATCCGGTAGTCCAATTTGAGGAACTCAGAGCTTCCATAGTCCAAACTGAGGTCAGCCACTCTAAGAAGTTGGAGGAGTACTAAGATCACCTCAATAAGGTGTCTCTCCAAATAATACACCTCAAATAGGAATTAAATTCTATGAGAGAGGTAGTATTATGATTCCACCACTCTGTGGTAAGGGATTTGGAATAAAGAAGATATTTCATTGGTGTAGAGTAAGAGAAGCACCATAAAGCTGAGGAGGTTTCTACTGAAAAAGTAGCCGAGATTCAACATGTTTTCAGAAATTGATCGAGGTCTATTTCAAATTACCAATGCCTTTGTTGAGTAAAAATAGTAACTCATGGTATATATTCTCCATAATGTGGAATATCCCATATTTTTTAAAACATAAATTAAAAGGATTTTTGTTCCCAATCACTTTTTCTTTAATTTTCATCCTTACTATAATCATAATAAAAAACTAAAAAATGACTCAATTGATAGAATTTCATCGTGATGTAATTATAATGGCAAGAACGAGAGGGTGTTCTAATTTTATCCTAAGTCATGAGGCATAGTGAGAATAGTTCTACTATTAGTATGTTTATATATAAAACATTACAAAATTTGTGTCCTTTTTTTCATCACCCTAATTTTTACATAAGTCTAATATGAGAATGAAATAGCGGGTGGGATTTGGCTTTTTCTTAGGCATCCATTTTCAGTTTTCCTACCCAACAAGTTTTGTGCCTGTTTTTTCATTGCTCTATTATTTATTAAACCATATAGTTTGAAAGTATAGCGAGGTGAGACTGAACTTTTATCCAGTGTTCCCTTTTTGGGATTTCAATACAGGGAGTACTATTTATCTTTTTTTTTGTACAGATTAAAGTTATTCACGACGAACAATTGAGGATTTTGTTTTAGGTCGAACTTCTTTTTCCATAATTTTTATATGATGGACCAAAAAAAATTTGTTGGCCCAAAATATTATTAAATTATTCAGATACCCACAAGGGTAATTTTGATATATTATGTTTTGGTTTCCAAATCGAAAACAATACATCCATAAATAGAGGAGGTCTCTCCTGAGGAAGAAGTTAGCCCTAGTTGATAAACCCATTTTGTGAGATGATTTTTCAATATCCAACAATGGTGTGTTACTAGAAAGTTAATAGTGGAGTCCCTTAGCTGAAAAATCAATGTTATGGGATAATTTTTGTAAAGACAACTGGGTCATGTCATAGAATAGTCATGAAAATGAGTTATCAGAACTTTCAAAATTCTATTATTGATGATCGAAGATAGTTTATGGAGATTCATATTTCTCAAGACCATAATGAGCGGTCTTTTTGAAAGGGAAATATATGAAAATGATTGTAGAATATTCATTATCATTTTTTATAATGGTAAATCTATCCTACATGAATTTGGATCAATTGATGTAGGGTACATTTTGTTAAATGATTAATGTTAGGGGGAATGTCCATTTCTGATAGAGTTTGAATCATCATGAAATTTAATGTAATGCGTCCATTAAATTGACCATGAAGTTTAACATCTTACGAAAAGGATGTTGTGATGTACAATTTAATGTCATCAATGAAGGAAAATATTCTATATGGTTTTATGTAATAAAACATAGACATTATGGGTGATATAATTTAAGGTCTTTATCTTGGAACAAAAGATTAATGATTCCACCATTCTAGGTAAATTTTCTAGTAAAGTACCATCATATTCATATATGATGAAGGGAATTTCATAAGCTATAATATGGGTAATTTTGGATCTGAAGAGTGGTATGGGGAAAGGGATTATGGTGATAGAGGGGTCTGTTTCTGAGGATGATGTTACCACTAATTGAAAAGATCATTTATGGGATACTTCATGAAAATACCACTAGGGTGTGTTACAACATAGTCAATAGTGGAATACTTTATTTGAAAAACCTATTTTGGGGGATACTTTATGAAAATCCATCTGGGGTGTGTTATAGCAAGTTCAGGAAAATAATTATTTGGAATTTTAACATTATATTGTTGTTGGTTAAAGGATGTTTAGGTTGATTCATATTTCCCTAGGCACAATGTTTGGAATGTGGAAGGAAGGTTCTTGAATATGGAAGGATATTTTCAATTCAAAATTATGCAAGAATTGGAGGAAATTTTATTCTATTTTGGTCTGACCCAAGCATGGAAAATATGGTTCTAGTAGTTTTAGGTCATATGGTTGGAACCATATTATTATTGAAACAATGGTTGATATGTAGCATACCAGACCAAGATCCTTCCTGTTTACATAAAAAATATGGAGGAAATTGTAAACCATGGCCTTTGAGGGTTTTCATATCAGGGGAATGTATGTTGGAAAAATATGTGAGGGATGAACTTAGACAGAATATGAATCATGGCTTCCAACATAATATCATCACATCATGTAAAGAAAAAACATGGTTCTACCAAGGGAGAAGATATCATTGGTTGAAAACCCCATTTTGTGAGATGTTTTATACATATCCAACTGAGGCATATTACTTCATATCCAAAAATTAGTATCCTTTGGCTGAAAAATCCATTTTATGGCATACATTAGGCAAATAATACTCTGTCGTTTTATAATATTGTGAGTAATAGTATTCCTTGGGTATCAAAAATTCTATCATTGAAAGATGAAGAAAGATTATAAAGGTCCAAAAGTGTCTAATATTGGGAGCGTTTCTTGGAGAGGGTATATATCTAAGCACAAATGAAACATTTGGATAGATATTTCCCAAGTGTAGAGTCTCTCTTATAGACCCGATTCATATGTATAATGGGATATCTCTCATTCCTAGGTGGCCCCCTAATGTGGGGACCCATATTAAAAGCTTATGTATATATATTGTTTGTATATAAGAGAGGGGGTACTTTTATTTACCATGTGTCTTGTACTAGTACATGAGGACTAAGAATAACTATATATCACTTTGAATGAGAATCAAGACATATGTAGTTCTTGAGGTACTGTGCGGTTTAAAGTCATGTGATTAGGACATTATCTATGAAATTTAACGTCATGCGGTAATGATAAAGGTGTCTCGACATGATTGTAACTGGACCAGGGCATAGGAACCTGGAGATTCTAGTTGTCTTAATGGAACAATAATCAAGCCACACATATTTCTAAAATGTTAATCCCCCACACTGATTGAATTCATATGTGGGGGAAATGGGGAGGGGGTCGAATATGTGCCCATGCATAGGGTGAGGACCCAAATTGGATCCTCTCATGTATATCTGACTCATACATGGGAGAGTGTGGTATTTACTATATTTCTCTACATATGTGCCCAAGACATAAGGTATTTAAATCACTACTACATATCTCATTAAAATTACAATCAATCTATATGTAGTTCTTGAGGAAATTGTGGCGTTTTTTTCATGGGATGAGGACATCTGGTGTGAATTTTATGTTCATGTAGTGGATACCATGGTAAAACTAATGTTACTTTATATGCCTTACTTATACAGGGAATCCTATTACTAAAAATCATAATCCCATGTGAGTTATGCTTGTTGTGAGAAACCATGATCAGAAAAGGATTCTTTCAGGACACAAACCAAACACAAGTGAAGGATATGAACATTTAGATTAATTATTGGATGGGCTGTGAAATATTATCCAGGAGTTACTACATATCTTAATGTAATGAGAATAAATGCATATGTTATTCTTGAAATCCCATGAATTTTAACATCATCAGTGATGATGAAGATGAATCTATGTGAAAGAACATAAATGTGGTTATTGGACTAGAGGATGGAAATATGAGTGTCACTACATATCTCAAGGTAATGAGAATAAATCCACACTTAGTTCTTGAAGAATTGTTCCCCACATTAACAAGTAATTAACATGGGGAAAATGGGGATTTATGTTTTTTTTGGAAAGTGATTGTTGGGCCCATGATATGAGGTCCAAGTGTCACTATGCATCTTATTGTAATTATAATCAAACCATATGTTCTAGATAATTTCCCTATGCATATCTGGTTTTTATATAGGGAAAAGTGGTATTTTTTGTTTGTGGTCACAGCTGGACCTAAGATTGGAGATCTGGGAATCACTATATAGCTTATTGGAATGATAATCGAGCCACAAGTAGTTCATTAAGAGTTATGAAATTTAACGTTATGGGGTAAGGACCCAGACTTCCTGACATGAAAAGGGGTATAGTGGCTTGACCATAGGGTAGACATGGGTGTCACTGCATATCATGTTAAATAAATAATCAATCCAAAAATAGTTCTTGAAAAAATATCACGTTGTTTATCATCAAGAAACGAGGATATTGGCCATGTAATTTACCATCTTGCGGTAAGGGCATGATAATTCTAGGGATTATACCTACAAAGGTGGCCCATGTTCCACCATGGAGTGGCAGTGATGTGAGTGGGGATTATACATGGGATATTACTGTATTATCTTCCTCATGTCTGGCCAAGAGGGCATCCTGACCTACTAAGGGGTTAGAGGGATATTATTGGGACTTACACCTAAGATGGAGGCCCATTTTTAAAGGACCTATGAGGAGTTTATCAAATCATGGTTATTTTGGGGATTCTAAATATATACTAAGAGGTACATTTACCATGATTTTTAATTTCATTTTGTGAGGATGAATGATTTCTTGAAGTTTTAGGTCATATGTCTATGACATTATGTCGTGAAATTTATTATTGTTCGATAAGGACTATGATTCCATGCAGTTTAAAATCATGCATCATGGACGTTATGTCATGAGTTTTAAGGTTGTGTGACAAATAAAAACAACAAAATTTAATATCTTGAATCTTGGATGTTATGTTATGACTTTTATGTTCGTGTTAGAAAGACCAACTATGTAGTTCAACATCTTGCAACGTGGATGTTATGTAATGCCTTTTATGTTCATATGAAAAATACCAACTACATAGTTTAACATATTGCATCTTGAAAATGAATCATGTGATTACAAGAAATACTTATTTAGGATTATTTAATTGGTGGAGATCATAAAGATCTATTCATCCATTCATATTTAAGAATAATCTCTGTTATAGTAGACCTTCGGGATAGAGTGAGGTATCTCCCACTTTGGATAAACCTTTAGAGGATTCTTTCCTAGTATCATTGGAGTCCTAAGAACCAATACCAATTTTCCTTGGAGGAATGAATAGAGGTGTACCTTCCTGTTAAAGGACCTCACTATCTGGTTTTGATTGACTTCAAAGTGATGCAAGGTGTGTAATATATTTTCATTAAGTTACTCCAATTGTTCCAATTGTTTTTTGGATTCCTCATATATGGATATATGATCAATGATGTAAATACATAGTAATGGAAAATAATGGGAATGACTGCTTCTGATCCATATACTAGTGAGTACGGGGTCACCCATGTGGCAATACGGGTTGTAGTCTAGTATGATGATAAGGCATGCAAGTGCTTGTTAGGCCATGAATTTTTATCCTTATCTAGCATTTTCTAGAGTATGTTTGAAAAGGTCTTGATGAAGGCCTATCAGTAAAAATGACGACTTTATAGGGGTTATTTTTTAGTTTAGAAGTGGTTTTAACCCATTCTAAAGACCTTAGCGATGGTTACAAGGAACCACCACTAATATGCTTGCCTACTGTTTTTAGTGGAGGTTTTGAGGAAGCACTGGTCAAATCATGATGAATTTAATGGAAGTTAAATTAGAGGGGGTTTAAACCCTCTAAAATGTTGACCTAAATTCCCTAGAATCGCTTGTATTAGAGGCAGTAATAACTCCAACCACCTCTAATTGAGGGTTTTAGGGGTAGTTTGAACTGCCCCTAATCATGATTAATTTAGGGGTGGTTTTCACAAACACCTCTAAATCTTCTCTCTACTTTTTTAAAACCCATCTTACCTCCTCTCCTCTAATATCACCCTTGGCTTCCCTCCTACTTTTCGTTCTCTCAAGCCTCCATCCTCCCCCCCACCCTCCTGCCTCTTGGCCACCCTCCAATTCCTAGTGGCCGCTCCTACCTACTCCCCACACTCCCTCAAATTCTATTACTCCCTCCCATGTGGGCCGCTCACCAAGACTATTCCACACCCATACCCTTATAAAATTGAATCCTTATGGGAATCAAACAGCTGACCGACACTATAACACTCCCATGTTCCTACCACTATGCCAATATAATTTAGGGGATTAAAGAACACATTTGAATATTTATATATATAATGAATCTTATTTCTATAAAAAATATTTGAATAAATATATAAATACATATAAATATATAATATATATATATATATAAATTAATATATTCATTTTTATATTATTTATTTATGTAGCGATATTATAACAAATTTATACCATACTCAATTTATTCATTTATGTAAACTATATATTTTATATGTCTATCTACATTAATTGGTGTAACTATATTTTATAATAATATTTATGTTATGTATATACACAGATATATATATTTATGTAAATTATTTATATACTTAAATATATATTTATTTAAATTATTTTTTATACTTATATACATATTTATATATTATATACATGTTTATTTATTTAATGTTTTTATTTAATTTCTTTAAAAATATATTTCTATACTATATTTCAATACAAATATTTATTATTATGAGGATTAATATATATTTACTGGTATAAATTGTTTAATATTATATATAATTAATATTATATGAAATACATATATATGAAATACAATTTATACCAATATTTATACAATTTTATATGAAATATAATTTTATATTATATATAGTTAATATGTATATTATATATAATTAATAATAATTGAAATAAAATTTATAAAAAGGATTATATAATGTATATTTATACATATATTTTATATTATGCACATTAATATAAAAGTATTTCAAAAAATATAATTGTATAATATAATGTACATTAATATATATTTATTTATATACATTTTATGTCATATATATAATATTACTTATATATAATATAAAAGCATAAACATATTATTTGAAAATATACTTATTATTATTATCATATAAATTTAAAAACTACAATATTGGGTTTCTATATGATGTATTTCTTTAAAAAATTTATATTTATATATATATTTTTATAATATGTCTATCCTTTTATATTATATATAATAAATATTATGTGAAATACAATTTATATAAAAAAATACAGATTAATGTATATAATATTATACATTTATATTTATGTATACATATAAAATCAATTTAATATAATAATATAAATATTTTACATAATATATACATACAATGAATTTAAATACATTTATATATTGTATTTTAATTATATTTATATATATATTATGGAATTTATTTTTTTCTAAATAGTGGGGGTTCACAACCGCTTATAATTTAAGATATTACAGGGGGGTTTAACCCCCTCTAATTTAAGATATTAGATGTCATTTTCAACCCTCTCTAATTTAAGACATTAGAGGGGGTTTTGAACCCCCGCTAATATAAGATATTAGAGAGGGTTGTGAACCACCACTAATCTCATTGATTTGAGGCGGCTACGAACCCCATATATTTTCTTAAATTAGAGGATGTTGAAAACCCCCTATAAAATCCCACCGTATATGAAAAAACTAATGTTAAAAAATTATAGGGGGTTATTATCCCCCTTTAAATTTGAGGATTTGAAAGGTTCGCACATATCCCCTATAATTTATAAGGAAAATGAATTTAGATGTGTTTTATAATTACCTTAAAATTATGTTATTAGAGGGGGTTGTGAATAAATCCCACTAATTATACATAAAATGAATTTAGAGGGTGTTAGGTCCACAAGGCTGAATACCCAGAGAGGGGGGTGAATCAGGGTATGAATAATTTAAAAAATAATGCTCATTATGATCTTGTTTCGCTGTTAAGAAAAACACTCTTGTCTCTCTTTCCTGTTTCACAATATAAACAGAAAGTAAAGCACGCACAAGACACATCAATTTTTACTTGGTTCACCCTCACTGGGCTACGTCTAAGGATCATACACCGAAAGTGTGCCGATGTACCAAATCCACTAAAAGCTCACTACTATTTACAAGGTTCTGGATAGATCACTTCTATTCACAGGCTCACTACCTTTACAGTGTTTAGGGTCAGCTCACTGCTTTCCCAAGGGTCACTCTCTGTCCACCTCTCTGGCTCACTACTTGTGGTTATGATCACCTTCTTCCTCTTCCTTTTCTCACTGCTCTAGAAAGGATCCACTCACAATTTATAGACTTGTAGGTCACATCATTATCACTAATGAATGCATCCTCTATTGTATGTAGATTCTCTGTTGATGTATAACATTCACCTGTAGGTGAATCTCACTTTTCACCGAAGGTATTGGGAAATCTTCCAGCTTCCACGCAGCCCTGAATCACTGCTGGAAATCAACCTTACTCGGCGCCCTTCTCTAAGATGGCGTGAAAGTCTCGGCACGCAAGTCAAAACTGGCACGCAATTCCACCTCAACCACTTGCGTGACACAAGCTTCTCCAACTCAAAACTTGTGCGACACACACCATTTTACGCCCAAACCAACATTGGCGTGCAACTAACAATTTTTTTGATTCTTCAAAAACTAGCATGCAAGTGTCACCAAACCACTTGCGTGACACCTCATTATTCTACTCAAAACCTGTGTTACTCTCTTCCTTCCTTGCCCAGACCTCCTTGGATGCTCAAAAATCACCTGGCGCACAACCTCTACTTGCGCGACCACACACCACTTGCGTAACCACCACACCTTCTCAACGAGAGCTCTGATTTTTCTATGTGTTGAAATATACACCGAATGAGAAGGGGTCTACCTATATTTATAGGCATTTGGACACCCTGCATGATGGCATGCAAGTTTCCCTCGGCACGTAACTTTCAGCATGCAATTCTCTTCCGTACAAATCACTTGCGTGACCAAACACAAAACTTGCGCGACCGTTCTTCCTTTTCCATATTTTGATGCTCTGATCATGAAAAACATTAGGCGTGAAAGTTTCTCTTCTTCAAGTACATGGCACGCAAGTCCCTTTGCCAAAAACCACTTTTCTTCATTTGTTGATTTTCAGGGCCAAAAATTTGGAAAACACTGGAAAACAACGCCTCCTTGTATCTGCTCTTTTTGTACCGCCTTCAGATCATTCATTCCTTTGTCAACATTCTTGAATCAAACATGGATCGTTAACCACATCCCTTGAACTCGACATGCCACCATTAAATCCCCTTTTTCAATAAATTTGTATGTCATGGTTTTCTTTGTGAACAATCACAACACATATGTCCACTTTATCAACAAACACAACCACCTGAAAAGTGATTCAATGATGCCTTGATGATTTTTACCAAAAGAGGGGGTTTTGTATAACCCCCTCTAATCACCCTGTTATTTTTAGTGTCTATATATCCATTATCCATTGTATGATAGCATGATAAATGTTTGGATTAGATATTATACTCCTATAAAAGTTTTTTTTACCTTAGAATTATAGAAATTGGTTCTATTTTTCATTAGTATTATATGAGGGACACCAAATTTGGTAATGGTTTTGAATTTTATGATATCAAAGATGCTTTTGACCCTGAATTCATTGAGGGGTATTGCCTCATCCCATATGGAGAAGAAATAAATGGTAGTTAAGATGTATTTTAACTCCATGGCCATAGCTAGAGGGTATAGTCCCTGAACATCCATTCATCATATAGAGAAAGGCTAGGAGTATTTGGTTGTATATAAAAGATATGGGTTTTATGGATAAAGTTGGCATGAACTTTGTTGGAATGACACCTCTTGATTAATTTTGTAAAATATTTCATCATTAATGTCATGAATAATATATGCCATTGGATTTGGTAAGACAACGTGTATCCCGACTGATGGGCACCACATGCCCTAATATGCACCTCTCTTATGAAATTAATTGTCTCTTATTTATAAACACACCTCATAAAGACTCCATAAAATATTTGTTTATATAGGGACTTCTGGTTATTTGGGCCATCACAAAGAGTGGATTTGGCTTCCCATCATTGGATTTTCCCTTTCCCAACTCTATTCAGTTAGGAGTAGTCTATTCTGGAGTGAGTGCATGATGGGTATCATCCATCCAATGGTAGGATCATATGGTTCAGGTATAGGATTGACTTAATCAATCTATTATGTTATAACATTATAAAAAAAGTTGAAACCATTTGGATATGAATAATGATGATACCTGTTTTATCCCGGATTAGATCTTCTAGGGCTATAACTACATTATCCAGTACATCTACCTAGGAATTCTATGATCAGAGGAAATGAGTAAATATTATATCTAAGGAATAATATACCATTAACCCACAAACATAGTCAATTTTAGGGATTATATCTTCTTTTATAAAGGTGTAATTGTTTCCTCTGGAAATGGGGATGACCTTTTTTGCTTAAGGTACAAACATTACAATCAGTTTCTAACAGGTTTGTTCATAGAACTGGAAACATAAAATGATTCTATATCTATTTGGACCTACCTTCCAAAGTTAGGTGCTCATTAGTTGTGGACCAATGAGGCTTTAGAATTTTCATTGGTCGAGAGGATGAGAGGTCGGACTCATCACACCTTTTTTAGGGGGAATTATTGTGTACTACATGACTCTCTTTATAGATTTATGTTATGTTCGTGAATCCTTATTACACTACCAAGTATGGAAATGATCTTTCCTTAGGATGTGACAATCAGTAATTAATATGGATGAGATTTAGAGAATCTTTTATATGAATTTTAGGTTCTTCATCAATAGGGAATCATCATTATTTATTAGATATTCTTAGTCAGTGGTATCCTTCAAAACATTATATAAAGATCTCTGGGTGATTAAGATAACCATATTGGGTTTAAAGCCACTTAGCGGGGCACATGAAGTTTATTTTCGTTCATAAGTACATGGAGTATTTCAGAGTTGGGATTGTACCTGAAGATGGGCTACCTACGTATCCTTGTTAGAATAGGAATCAGAACCCACGTTGTTCGGGAATTAAGATATAGTTTAACGTCATATGGGACAGATGAGAATTAATGGGTGATGGGCTTAAACCTGAGAAAGGATTCCTATGTACTCTACTTTTAAGGTAGAGATCAAAGTCCATGTAGTTCGGTTAAGAATTTTGGGTCTTATGTATGATTAATGGCCCAAAGAGAAGTTTCATGGTTATTTTTACACTCTAAGATCACATGAGTCCTGCTCGGTGTGAGAAACAAGAGGTATCAGTAAACCTGACAATTTGTTCCATGAAAGATATGTTCACAAGGAATGATATGTGGCTTATGTATGATTTCCCAAGGAGATAAAGATCGGGACTTATTTCAGAGAAGAAGTCCAGGAAAAGGGTCCATAAAGGTATATGTTCTTTATGGAGATTTGGATACTCTAATCTTGGGGCTTACTCCTGAGAAGGAGGCCCAAATTAGAAGGATACTTGGGGCTTACTCTTAAAGAGGATGCCCAAATCAAAATAAGTTAAGACTGGTTAAGAGAAATTATGACCGGGGCTTATTCCTGAGAAGGAGGCCCAGGTTAAAGGGACTTGATAACTAGGGCTTACTATTGAGAAGGAGGCCCAGGTTAAAGGGACATAAAAACAGGGGCTTACTCTTGAAAAGGAGGCCCAGGTTAGAAAATTATGAATGGGGATTACTCCTGAGAAGGAGGCCCATGTTAGAAAATTTGGGATTTGGGGCTTACTCTTAAGGAGGATGCCCATATTTTGGGACATGGACTGGGGCTTACTCCTGAAGAGGAGGCCCAAGTTAAGAGAACATGAACTGGGGATTACTCCTGAAAAGGAGGCCCGAGTTTGGAAATTATAACTGGGGATTACTCTTGAGAAGGAGGCCTAGGATGGGAAATTATGACTAGGGCTTACTCCTGAAAAGGAGGCCCATGTTTGGAGATTATTACTAGGGATTACTCCTAAAAAGGAGGCCCAAGTTAGGAATTTATACCTAGGGATTAATCCTGAAAAGGAGGCCCAAGAATAGGGGACTTGGGGATTACTCCTAAGGAGGATTCCCAAAAGGATATTCTCATCTTAAAGGACGAGGTTGAATGAATGAAATATCTATCCTTAGTGACATAAATATATTTAAATCACTAGGTTTTGAGAGATGTTCCACAGAATTCCTTTCAGATAAGAAATAAAACCAAGGAATCATGCCATAAATGGCTTTGAAGAGGATTATAAAAGATAAATCTTGATGAGGAGAGGTGGATTTGAAGAAAAGAGATGAATAGACAGGAGGGGCACCCAAAAGAAGGTAGGCTCATAGGTCTTTGTCGCGCAAGAATACATGCGCGACACAGGTGTACTTGCGCAATGGTCAACCCTTAGGGTAATACATGGGGAGACCTATCTCAAGCCCTTTGTATTATCCCTAAAGACTTTTAAATGAGTGGCGCACAAGTTCTATTGAAGGGATAAGGCGTCACGCATGTGTGGCCATTTCTCTTAAGGGTTGGCCACTTAGGCGCGAAGGTGTTGATGAATTCCAACACTTAGGCCTTGTTCCCCCTATTTAGATCTTCCTTTCTAGGTAATAAATTACCTTAGAAGTGTTCAGAAGTGTTTGATAAGAGACTAGGGCGCCGAGATCTCAAATCGGACTTTATGGATTTTTATGTCCTTCAAATAAGGGGCCCACAAGGGGTATTTATAGGCCGAGGAAGACCCTTGGTGAAAATCAAATAGGGTGTGTAGGTCACCTTCACCCCCAATATGTGGCGCGCAGGTATACTTGTGCGACCATGATGAAACCTTCGTGGCCCATTCTTAACCAAATCCTTCTTCATGCCTTTGTCAATTTTTTATGTTTCTTCAAAAGATGAATCTGTTTATGCTAAGGTATTCCCCTTTTTTAGTTATTAGACTTTGTGACCAAAAGGAGCATAAAAAAGTCCCCCCTCAGAGTTGGATCCGAATGGAATGAGGATGTTACTATGAAGTAAAGAAGAAAACCAAGGAAGGGTGGCACGCAGGCATTGAGCGCGCAGATGGCGTCGCGCAAGCATGAACCGTGTAGGCTTCGGTGCACAGGGGTGTAGCCTTGCCTATATATATGCAGTCATTCACACACAAATCAACCATATTTCAAACTTTTGAGCTCTCACCATGCAATTTGCCTTCGTCGTGCAGGTTGCTGATTTTCCGTTGGTTCTTTGTGTCTGTTCGTTTCGCACTACGGTAGAGGAATTTTGACCTATGCGGTGAAAACTTGCGCGACACAACTATACTTGCACGCCAAAATTGGACTTGTGCTCCTTAATTCCTTACCCATTTTTTCACTTTTCTTCACAAATTTTATGAAAAAAATCAACTCACATAAGAGTTAATTATTTGACCTTTGTGCAGATTCAATGGCTCCTAGAAGAATTTGAACGACTAATGAACTGGCCAGCAAGCGAATTGATGATATGATGAACATTATAGGTCATGATTACTATGATATCTATGACATCACTATTCCATATTTGGCCAAGTACTTGAAGAAGTATCATCTTAATTTTCCACAGATCATCTACTTGCCTCTGTATGGGCATGGTCATCAGCCAGACGACAATATTCTAGAGGCAAAGAATTATATGCCCGAGATGCAGCCGCAATGTTACTCTTCTATTTAGGTTATGTTGTTAATTAAGAGAAGAAACAATGGTGTGAACTTTCAAAATTTTCCTTCATACTATTTCCTTGCAGATATGAAAATGGAAAACCATGGTCTGGTATGTTTTCCACTGCCGATTGATAGACATAAGACTATCAGGACATTAGAAACAATATCTATAAAGATTACTCTCTCCAAATGGATCTTTACTTACAATGCTCCATTCTCAAATCCATGTACCCATCTTCCAAGTCTCTTGGACAGAAACAGAGTCATTGTTTGATCAGCAGAAAATTTTCTCAAACCGCGCTCAAGAACATTCTTTTACAATTGTTCCAAGAAGAGCTAGTATCACTGAATCTCTTATTGTATCCAGTTTAATGGATGAATTCCAGGTGGTTTCTGATGAAGATCAAGATGCAGTAAATCAAATGAAGAGTTATGTTGACATCCTCTTGTATTTCTTGGAAAATAGAATAGACTCTAGTCTGTGGATATCGTTCTAATGCTTGTGCATAAATCGAAAAACACTTTCATCTTCAATCATTTATGCATGCCTTCTTTTTATTCCTGCATAAAATTTTTACCTAAGCCAATGGGGCTAGTAATCATAGTTTGATTTTTGTTAGGATTATAAAAAATAACCCTACAAACTTTGAATATTTTTATTGCTCAATATTACATAAATCATACAAAGTATATGTTTAGTGAGATGGGACTTTGACTTTTTTTGTTCAGAGTTTCCTTGTCTTTTGTGGGCAGTATAATGTCATGCACATCAGACATAAAAAGGCTAATATTTATGTTCGAAATAGCTTTGACTGAATGGATTAAAATCTAATCAATTATTAGATAATTTATCTGAAAAAATATTACCATAATCAAGTATGGGGGAAAAAGGAAAACTATGACTTAAGAAATTTTGAATCTGAAGAATAATATGAAAAAGGGATAAAAGGCATTAGAAGAAGTATTTCCCAAGAATGAAGTTACCACTATTTCAAAAACCCAATAGGGGTTGAATTATGCAGGGGCCCCTAAGGGAATTGGCTGCATAGTCAAATAATAGCATTTTTGGCTGATAGGTCTGTTATATAGACTACTTATGCAAGGCTACCTAAGGGCACGTGCTGCATAGTTAGGCAAAATAACTCTAAAAAATTTTACTTTTCTATTTCAAAAAATCCAGTGAAAGTTTATGGAGATTCAAATTTTCCAATGCACAGAGTCTGTGATATGGAAAGAGGTACTTGAATATGGAGAGGATATTTACAATCAAGATTGTCAAAGAATTGGATAAATGTCACTCCTACGAAGGTCTGACCCAAAGTTGGGGAAGGGAAATATAATCCATATACTTGAATACTTTCAAATCATGAATAAGAGTATGGTAAAAATATGTTAAGGATGGATATTTTTTTGGATCACTGTATATTTTCATTAATACAAATAAGGACAAAAGATATTTTCCTCCAAAGAATGAAGTTACCACTATTTCACAAACCCGTTAGGGGTTTGAATTATGTAGGGCCACCTGAGGATATTGGTTTCATAGTCAAATAATAGTATCTTTTGGATGAAAAGTCTGTTATGTAGACTGTTTATGAAAGGCCGCCTAAGGGTACGTGCTGCATAGTCAGGAAAAAGAACTCTCTGGTATTAGACATTTTGTAACCAGAATTCAAGAAAAGGGTTATGGGGATCTTGAAGTATTCAAGTTTAGGATTATGAAACATGAAAATGAATATTTTCCAAATCATGAAGGAGTTACAAAGACCAATGCTAACCATAATCATGTTGTGGATGGGTCCTAAATTGAGGTTTTGGACTCCACTATGTATCCCATAAGGATGGGAATCAAGCCATACGTATTTCTTGCAATACAGTTTAACTTCATGTGGGATGAGAGTGTATGAGATCTTAGTTTAGGGTCATAGAGCTCGGACCATTATAAGGGGTACACATTGTGTGTTTTATAAACTTGAGGTGAATTAAGATGAGGGTTTTCATACCACATTCATATTTCCAGAGGGCACTTTTTAGCCAAAGGACTGAAAGTGGAATTTGGGGTTAGGCCCAATGACTTGGGGTTGGATTCGAGGGATGCCCGAACATTCCTACATATCCCATAAGGATTGGAATCAAGCCACATGTAGTTCTTGAAATACCATTTGTACAGATTTGGTTAGTACAAGTGAAGGGTGAAAGGGGACTTTAGTGCAATGATGGTTTGACCCAAGATAAAAGGTTCAAAAATGTGCATGTATGCACATATTCTTTAGAATATAACATGATTGGGGATCAATGAAAATAATTATTCCCTCTCAGGTGAGGGTATCAAATAATGTTGTAGTTTATTGTCATACAAGACAAAAGTGTGAATAGTTTAACACCATATAGCAAGGACGATGGTGAACCAATGTAAAAAATATTGGTTCTGGGGGCGGTTTCACAAATCAACATCGTATGAGACGAAGGTGAACCGATGTGAATAGATTGATTTTGGTATTGAACCACGAGTGGTTTCCTACATACCCAACCTTGAAGGTGAGGATCAAAGTCCGCATAGTTCAATTAAAAACGAATTAGTGATCAAGATGTACTTAAGGACAACCTAAAGATAGTTTAGAGACTTACACGTGATTAGGGTCCCAAAGAGGTTGTTATGGTTGACGTTTACACTAAGATCACGTGAGTCATACTCAGTGTGAGAAACAAGAGGTAGAAAAAACCTTAACGATGCACAGTTTAATGTCGTGTAGGACATATGAAGGGACTATGCAGTTTAAAGTCTTGCAGTGAGGACTATTGGTGATGCACAGTTTAGTGTCATGTTGCAGGGACAAAATACATCTTAACATCATGTAAAACATATTAAGGTACATTGTTCAGTTTAACATCATGTAGGACAAAATGGACACAGTTTAACATCATGTTGGAGGTATTAGGGACTTTTTCACAGTTTAATGTCATGTTGGACGTAAAGGTGTTGTACAGTTTAGTTTCATGTAGCTAGGATGATGGGGACAATACATTTTAACGTTATGTTGGATGAAAGGGGGACTGTTCAGTTTAATTTCATCCAGTAAGGACAAACGAGGACACAATTTAACGTCATGTTGGATGTATTAGGGACTTTTCATAGTTTAATGTCATTTTGAACGTTGTCACAGTTTAACATCATGTTGGATGATGGTGAGAATATTTTACGGTCATATGCATGGACCATTAGTTTTTTAGTTTAACGTCTGGCTGGACGTAAGGGACTTATGTACAGTTTAGCGTCATGTAGCAAGGACATCATAGTTTAAAATCATGTTGGACGTATGGGACTATGTAGTTTATAGTCTTGCAGAAAGGACAACACAGTTTAACATCATGTTGGACGTATGGGTATTTGTGTTACACAAAATACTTCTTCAGTAATATGGCATTGGTTGGAGTCGTGATGAGTTCTCCAACCATTGAGATTAAAGAATAATCTTCATTGGAGTAGACCTTATATATTGAATATGGTCCATCCAATTTTGGCTCTAGCTTGGGAGGTCTCTTTCCAAGTATCATTGGAGTTTTGAGAACCAATACCAATTCTCCTTGAATGAATGAATGAAGATGAACTTTTTTGTTGAAATCTCGTACTATTCGATTCTAATAGACATCCAAGTTGTGCAAGGTGCACGATCGTTTCTCGTATAATCATTCCAATTCATGCAATCACTTTTGAGATTATTCATCTGTAGATGACTGATCACAAATGTCTACCCTACGTGAGGGTAATTGAACCTCAATGGTCAAGACTGCTTTTGTTCCATATACCAATGAATATGGAGTTGAATGCGTTGTAGTGCTGGTGGTTGTTCGATAAGCCCATAAAGCATGAAAACGTTTATTAGGACATGACTTCTTATCCTTATCCACCATCTTTTGCAGTATGTTTGAAAGAGTCTTGTTGAAGGATTCTACTTGGACATTGGCCGCTGCATGATACTGAGAGGAATGGTTGGATTTGATGTTATATTCTTGATACAATTTCCTTACCTCGGATGAACAGAATTTGGTGCCATTGTCCGTCAATAGGGGTTGAGGGACACCAAATCTAGTAATGATGTTAGACTTGATGAATCTAAAAATTATTTTAGAACTAACTTCTTTGAGAGGTATTTCCTATTCCCATTTGTAAAAGAAGTCAGTAGAAGTAAGAATGTACTTAAACTGCTTGGATGTAGCTGAAGGAAAAGGTCTTACTACATCCATTCCCCATATGGAAAATGGGCGCGAGTATTTAGCTATATGAAGAAACTATGGGGGTTGATGAATGAAGTTGGCATGTACATGGAAATAATGACACTTCTTAGTTAAATCAACACAATCTTGTATCATTGAAGGCCAAAAGTATCCAAGCCTTCGAATTTGATCAGATAGTCTATGTCCGGACTGATGGTCACCACAGACACCTGCACTCACTTCTTTCATGACAGCCATTGTCTCTTCACCATCAATGCATATGAAGATAATTCCATCAAAACCTCTTTTTAGAGAATTTTATGTGGCTGATCTAGGATATCATAATGAGTGAAATTGACCACACATTGCCGAATTTGTTCTTTCCCAGCTCTATCAAGTGGAAGTGTTCCATTTTGAAGTTATTCCCTGATAGGTGTCATACATCCTGTAGTATGACCATATAGTTCAGAAATGGGACTAATTTCATTGATTTCCTCTGTTCTGGTTTGACCATAAGGTGAAATTGTACGACTGTGGGTAATATTGATGATTGTCTCGTCCCGATTTGTATCTGCCAGAGCTGTGGCTATATTAGCCAGTGCATCATCTTGGGCATTTAGTGATCGTGGGACATGAGAAAATGTCAGTTCCGAAGTAAACTCCTCCATTAACTCTCTGACGTAATCACAAAAAGGTATTAAATCTTCTTTTCTGATTGTATAATACCCATTGACTTGTTTGATTACCAGGTCTGAATCTCCTTTCACTTTTAAGTGATTCACTTGTTCCTGAAGTGCTAACTCCAATCCTATGATGAGAGCTTGGTATTCTGCTTCATTATTTGTACCACCTCCCAACAATGAGAAGGAATAGGGCATCACTGCCTTTTCTGGAGAAATGAGCACAATTCCTAACCCAACTTTTTTGAATTTAGAATCTTCCATTTTCTTCCCTGTTGGACTTCTGGAAGCACGATCAAAGTACATTTCCCATGTTGGAAGACTATCTTGAATAGAGAAGACTTTCTCATCAGGAAGTTTAGTATCTAAAGATGTATCTTCTACTGAAGGATGTTCAGCAAGGAAATTAGCTAGATCTTGACCCTTTATTGCTTTTTGAGACACATACTGAATATCAAATTGCAGCAAAATAACTTCCCACCTTGCCAAACATCCTGCAAGCATTGGACGAATAAGGATAAATTTGATCGTGTTATTGTGAGATACCAAATGGATCTCATGATGTTGCAGGTAGTTTCTCAACTTCTGCACTGTAAAGATTAACTCCAGGCAGCACTTTTCAATACTTGAATATCGGGTTTCTGCTTCAAGCATAGTCTGACTGAGATAGTAAAGGTTGTTTTCATTCCCATAATCATTCTTTTGGGCAAGGAAGGCTTCCAATGATCACTCTATGGCTATCACTTGAAGAATAAGTGGTCTTCCTTCAACAGGTGGCATCAATACCAACAGACTCAAGAGATACATCATGAGAATATTGAATGCTTCTTGACATTCTTCAGTCCACTGGTAAGTGACTCCCTTCTTCATCAATTTGGTGAGGGGTAAACTTTTGCCTTCCAAATTGGCGATGAAACACCGAATATAGGCCAAGTGTTCTTGAATTCCTCTCAATTATTTCAAATTTCGATGAGGTTACATACCATGGATTGACTTTGTCTTCTTAGGATCGACTTTAATACCATGATGGCGTACAACAAAGACGAGGAATTTTCCTGAGGTTACCCCAAAATCACATTTTAAGGGGTTCATCTTCAAATTATGTTGCCGAAGTTTGTGGAATATGACTTTTAAATTATCCAAGTGATTAGAACATTGTTTAGATTTAATCACCAAATCGTCTACATAACATTCAACAAATTTTCCGAAAAAGGGTTTGAAGATATGGTGCATGGCATGCTGATATGTTGCACCTGCATTCTTCAGGATAAAGGGAATTACCTGATAGAAAAACCCACCCTGAGGGGCTCTAAAATATATAGATTCTTTATCTTTTGGAGCCATTCAGATTTGATTTTATCCAGAATATCCATCCATGAAGGAAAGTGCTTTATAGCCAGCTGTCGCATCAATCAAGATTTCTATAATCGGAACTGGAAAATAATCCTTAGGATAATGCCGATTAAGATCTCTGAAATCAATGAAAACTCTAATTTTTCCATTTTTATTTTTCACGGGGACAATATTATCCAACCATTTGGGATATTGAACTTCTATGATGAAGTTAGCTTTGATAAGCTTATCCACTTCAGTTTCAATTTTGGAAGCATAAGTTGGGTGTATTCTTCCTGCAGCTTGCTTGAATCTTCGATGTTCTTTTGGAAAACCCAAACTATGAGTAGAAACATCGGGATCATGCCCTGTAATTTTTGTATAATTCCAAGAAAATATATCTCGATTTTTCTTCAAAAATTAAATATACATTTCTTGCTCTTCAAGAGTCATGGCCTCTCTAATTAAAGTGGGGCATGGATCTTATTTTGTACCCAGATTTATTTCTCTGAGTTCATCCATAGTGGTGGAGATACCCTCTTCAAATGCTGGAGGAGCATCCCTGGGATATTCCTCTTCTTCTTCAACATGTGTTACTTCTTCAATTTCTACTTTCATATTAGATGATGAACCAAAATTTCTATGATCATGAGAGATGTTAAAAATTAAAAATCGTGAAGAAGAGGCTTCCATTTCTGACCATATTGATGATGAAGGGTCTTCCTTGGGTAATAAAGAGGAGATGATGGATTGAGAATCGAAATCATCATTCACCTCTGACATTGCTATAACTCCTTCTAGCCTGGTTGGTGAAGTATTGACTTCCTGGATTTCAGCAGATGAAATGAAGACATCTTCATTTGAGCTTTCATCATTGCTTGGTGAATCACCACTTTCTCCCATGCTGTCTGGATTGATTGTTGTAATTTAAATTATGGAAGTTTCCATAAGAGTATTTGGATTTTGGTTTATCCTGTCAATTTGACTAATAGGAAACACATAATTAGTACTCACATGTGTGAATGGGTTTACATTAATCTTATCCAAACCATACAGAGCATTAACCTTGGTGACCTCCTTCATCATGGATTTATCCTTCCCTTCCATGTGATATAATTCCATCTCAATGTATTGATATCCAAATATTTTTAATGGGGCCTTATCACCATACAATGTCCCAATTTTACCATCGAAACAATATTTGAGGCATTGATGGTTTGATGAAGGGATAACCGCATATTGATGTAGCCAAGGTCTTCCAAGAAAAACGTTGAAGGCTGTATCGTGATCAACAACCATGAAATATAAATTGGATAGAAGGTCTCCAAACTGATTTCTGAGTGTAATCTCTCCTAGTGGTTCTTGTTCATTTTTATCATATCCTTGGAACATCAGAGTAGAAGGAGATAAATCAGATTCTGTGAGGCCCAATCGACGAAGTGTACGAATGGGGATGAGGTTGACTCCTAAACCATCATCCATGAAATCTCTTCGAATGTCTACACCATTGACCTTGATAGATAAATACAAAGGTCTAATATGTCCATTCACAACATCATCTTCATCTAAATTTGTGAAAGATATCACTGCATGGCATTCTGCAGGACTATTCTCAACATGGTAGACTTCATCGACAACAATTTCAATTTTAAACTCTTGAGGACTTGACAAAGCCTCAATGAGTGCCTCCCAAAGATCCTTTGATAGGTTCAAGGCATCCAGAATTGATAACTTGGCTGGTACTTGGGCCAAATATTTCAATACATCATATTTTTGATCCAAAGGTCTATGTTTCCCAGTAGGAACATGTGGTTTCACAGGTGCCTTAGAAGTTGATGCTTCTGAAGTAGATGCCTCTTTTATTGGGGTAGCAGTTGAAAATACTCCTTTAATTGGAAAATTAGACCGATTAGGTCTATTTTTTTGTTGAGAGGAAGATGGTGGAACCTCTAACCGATCCTCCAGAATAATTGTACCAGGAATGAATCTGCTATTGGTGGAAGAATTTTCTTGTTCTTATTAAGCTCGCTAAAGGGCTCTTCCACGAGTTTCTACTGCATACACAGTTCTAGTAGGGGTATGATTGGAATAATGGATTATGGGATATCCACGCCTTCCTCTAATTCCTCTTTTTGATACAAGGAACTCAGGCTCATCAAAGTCGAAACTGTGGTTGTCATAAGGATCTGTTAAGTGAATCATGTTAACAGAACCAAAGATCAATTCTTCTTCTGAGGAAGACTCTACCTGATTAGCTAGGTTAGGCTATGCCGTTTGGTGGGGCGGTGCCCGTGACTTTTAAGTATATGGAATAAAATCTTCCAGAGTCAATGAAAACTTGGTCTTTGACACGATTTCATCTTCTTCTGATTGTTCCTCTTTCTTTGAATTATGCCATTTCTTTGAGGATTTTCTCTCTGATGAAGAGGTTTTTTCTGTGGCATTTATAGTAAAACACATAATTGGTTTCTTCAATTGTGGTTAAAAAATGTCAGGAGTTTGGTTGATCATTTTTATGACCATCCAATAATCATATTTCAAAGAATTTTTTTCTTTTCACTTCTTGCCACTCACCTTCTTCCTCTGGATTTGTAGGAGTAACACATGCTACCTGAGCTGATGAACCTTTCAGTTTCACCTGTCCCGAGTCTACCATCTTTTATAGGGGGTCTTTAAAGACAAAACACTTCTGAATGGGATGCCCCAACATCTTATGAAATGGGCTATAGTTCGGACGATCATCATCTCCTTTCTTGTTTGGCCTTTTGGGCCTTGGAAACTGAACCAAATTATTTTCGACAAATGAAATGAAGTAACCCGGAACATTTTATTTTTGGAAAGAATAAGTTTTGCTCTTAAAACACTCAAATTCTTTATGTTTTTGATCTCTTTGATCATATTGATGAAACATCCTTTGTTGTTGATGCTCATGAGGTGGATCCCTTCAATAAGATGATGGTTTTGAAGTAGAAGCAGGTACATGTGTTTGGTTAAGAGTAACTGTAGCAGTATCTGATTTACCCATTCTCCTTTCTGGAGATGATGGAATTATATGAGTTTTGTCCTTGGTCTTTGTAAGAGAATCTTCAATATGTTGAGAGACTGAAGTAAGGTCTCAGAACCCTCCTATGTATTTCACAGGGATCAATGGTGTGCATAAATCATCATGTAGATTTTCCACACAGATTGGCAACAAATCTTCTTGAAGGAGTGTTAAGCTCAGGAAATATGTTAATCCCTTCCACTGAGCAATGAAATCTGAAACCCTTTCATTCAACTTTTTCTTACAATTTGTACGATAAAAACCTATTGTGTTTGGCAAAGTTGAGCTGAATTGAAGAATGAATCGCTGACGGAGATCCTCCTGTCTAGTAATTGACCAGGATTGCAAGCTTGTATACCAGACAAAAGTAGGCCCTTGTAATGGCTATAAAAAACACCAGAGCATAACTACTTCTTGTTTCTGAGGGGTTCCAATCATAGGATTTAAATGAGAAAACAAATTTGTTAAGTGTTTCTCTGGGTCTCCTGAACCATTAAATATTGGGAATGTGTCACTTGAAAAATTTGATGGGGGAGGAATTGCATCTACCCATTCAGGGTAAGATCTCTTCTCTGGTTGAATTTGTGCACGCTTTCCATCTATAGATTCCAACCAAGATTTTAATGACTAAATAGTAGTTATTAACTTTTGAGAAACATCCAGTATAGCTTGTACTTGAGTAGGTGCAACCACTGGAGCTTGGACAAGTGTGGTGGATGGTACTGCAACTGATGGTAGCACCACTGATTTTTGTTGCGCATGACCCATAGGACTAGACCTGTGACAGTGTACTGGTAAAGGAGGATACTCTTGATCCATCTCAATAGCTGCAAAAAATTCCCTTAGCTGACTGACTCTAGCACGCTTAGGAGGAAGAATACCTTGAAGTAGTTCTATATTCAACCTCCTTAATTCCTTTATTTCTCCTCCTGTTGTGCAAATCTATACTCTACTAAGAGTGATTGGCCTTCTCTATAGGAAGGGTGGAATGTAGCATGATTCTTTCCTTTCCCCTTGTTTGACGCCTTTCGGAGAGGGGGAAGTTGATTATTTGAATGAATACCCAGATTCTGGTTAAGCTTTTAATTTCATGTACGCACACCTTCTTCATTGGCTTCCGTGTGCACAACCTCTTGAGCATGAGCTTCCTCATCTGATTCCCCTGAGTGAGCCTCATCTAGGGGATCAAAAACAATGACATTGATGACATTAATTGATGCATAACACATTGCATCCATTATATCAGAATTTCTGCGATATTGTCTTCATCCATATCCTTGATGAGACATTACCTTTTGTTGATTTGACCCCTCAGGAACTTCTTGATGAACAATAATTTGGAGGTAATCTCCTAAAAATTTGGCTCTTCGTTCCTCTTGTGGATTCTTCCCTTGTTGAGAGAAGACTAACTTTATCTGAGGAAGTGATTGAGGATTTGAAAAAGTCCCCAGTACTATGGACTGGGGCTGTTCCTGTTCAACTCCTCAAATCCTATTTTCTGATTCCGATGGTTGGGCTAAAAGAGTCCCCAGTCTGGAAAGCTGGGGTGGTTCTTGAGCTTCCACATCTGAGACTTTCTTAAAATCTCTTCTGATCTTGCAGACTTTTTGGAAATTGGTTGGATGCATCAACCTACATCCACTCAAATCACCTAGCTCAAATGACCGTTGGATGATTTATAACACTTCAATCACTTGATGATGTTCACACATTAAAAGATAAACCTATTCGATATTCATGTTTTCCTGATGCAAGATTAATTCGACAACTTGTTCTCTGTATGTCTGATTTTGAGAAGAACTAGTTGAGGCTTTTTCTTGAGCGAGCCATTGATTACAAACAAATACAATTGTCTATGGCCGACCATGGGAAATAACATTACATGAGACCATTTTTTGTGGGCTTTGTTCGCTGGAGAGTACAATGAAATATAGTGCTCCATGAACACCCCATCCCCTGATATAAAGACTAGATGGGTCATTGGAAATTAATTGGCGCAATCTTCTTAATTCTCTAAGGCATGAACACTGAAGGGATCTCTGCTACTTTTCAGCCTTCGGATATCGAGAAACTGAGAGATATGCCAAGTCAATTTGGTGTTGCAACCCTTCTTTTATCTTAACATGATTTTCATATTCATCATAAGATAATATTTTCTTTTTCAATTTCCAAATAATTTTCCACATGTTGAGACGAATATCTTGAATAAAATCTTCCGTCAACATCTCTAGAATGTCATAATGGGAGTCATCCAAAGGCCAAAACATAACTGACACATCACATTTCTCCAATTATTTTCTAATATTAAGTACTTCCTCTTTATCATTCGATGAATATTCTTCTACCCGATCAGACCAGAGCTGGTTCTTCCTTGTTGCTTCATCAGATTCCACAAGATCGATAGAGAATTCACTTATCAAACTAGAAGATGAATGACCCAAGGGTGGTTTGGAGAATGACCTACACCCCGGGTTATCTTATGATTGAGAACGAATTTCACCTGCTAACGGCAAAGCATCAGACATGACTGGCTTTACATTTTCAAGTGTCTCAAGATAAGAGGGTTTTCTCATCACTAAATTGTCCATTAGATCATTTTCCAAGAAATGTGAATTACTACTACAGAGAGAACATTCTTAGCCAAATTCATCATCATGGGGAGGACCACCTTGGTGGGTTACAACAAAAGATGAAACCTCTTGCTCCTTAGTCTTCTTCCCACTCAGAGGGTTATTGTGGCTCTCATCTGAAGATGAAACTTCGAGATCGACCAAATTTTCATGAATCAAGCCTTCATGAGGAAGAATTTGATGAATACCTTTGGAATTAATGTTCCCACTATTGGGAAATGAGAGAGTAGAATCTTGAGTTGCAACAGATAATTTTCTGAGTGCATCAAGAACTCCAGCATCGAGAAAGGCCTTATTACATACTGACTCTTGATTTCTTTACTATGCTGGACAGGTATTCTTCTTAGGCACCTTATTACTCACTTTAGGAACCACTTTTTGTCAAAAGTGGTTATTACTGGTAGGTGTATGTGCCTGATCAGGAGAAATAGTCAGGTAAGGCTGATTATCTCCACTCAAATCAGGTTTATGTTCCTGACTTGGTTGTCCGTATGACATCGGGGAGTATACCTCACAACCCTCTTGGACTAGAACAGATTTGTGTGTCTGTTCTAGAGTGAACTGTTGGTGTGTCACTCCACTGATAGGGACAAATTCGCATTTTTTTCCCTGTGATGTTGTTGAAGATGTTATAATATCCTGGTATGCATCCAGAAGATGAGCAGAGATTTGCTTCTTCTCTTTCACTATAGACAGAATATGCTTGGTGACTTCAGCTGCCAGAACAAGGATATATGTCCATTACATGATTGTAGTAGGTGTGTGTTCCAGCTCATGTCCTCCTTTTCCTGTTAGTGAATTCTGACGGTACTCATGTATGGGGGCAGAGAGTTGAGTCTGCCTCCTGTTTGTCATTGGGGATTTCCAATTGACTTCTCCAGGTGCTACCAGACAAGACTATTGGTAGGCTTGATCAATACGATCAGGTTTATGTGCCTTCTAATCACACTCCACTGAACATGGTTGATGAACTCCCTTCAATACATGCAGATGAGACTGCTGGCAGGATTGATGGGTGTAAGCAAGTGTATGTTCCTGTTTACCAGTTGTCAACAAATTGGGTTGGCGGGATTCATCGTATGTAGTCAGACGAGCCTGCTGACTAGTTGATAATTTATAAACAGGTGTATGTTCCTGTCTATAGTACTATGCTGGAATTTCCTAGCGGGAATGGTGTGTTGTTGTCAGATGAGTCTGATGGACAACGGAATTAAAACGAACGGGTGTGTGTGCCCGCTCATTGCTTCCCACCAAGTTAGGTTGGTGGAATTCTCTGAAAATGACAGAGATAAGAACATGCTCACTGTTGACCGGTTGTCGCCTCTGTTGGTTCATCTTGCCTGCTCAGGTTCGAGGAACCTGAGCCGAACGCATGGAGATGACACCCTCATCATGTTGAGGACGCACTTCTGTACGAGTCTGGTGACGATTGTTGGTGGGAGACCTCAGAAGGGACTCATGATTCCTTGAATTAAGTCCTTGAGTGACCTTCTCATTCACCTCTACAGAATATGGGAGGGACGGGTGATTGCGTTCCAGGGATAACGACCCGAAATGGTTGGAAATGGTGGTTGACACCACCTGCTTCTTGATTGATGGTCGTTGATGTCCGGATGACCAGGGTGAATTATTGACTTGGAGGGATTGTCAAGTGGCCTCCAATGTCATAATGGTACCGTGTTGACGATATTCATTAACCAGTTCATTTGATACCCAGTGTTTAAGATGCTAAGTGGTTGATGTTGTCCTCAGAGCGGACGACGATTCAGCAGGAGCAGCAGTAGAGGCATTCACAGGTGTAAACTTTAGAGAAGCCATTTCTGTAACACAGAAGATCTTGGTAAAAAGTGTCTGTTTGATATAACAAACATAATTAAGATAATTTAGGCCACTACATATTTTGGATGAGCACATATGTTATTGATTTTTTTGTTGGCCCTCTCATTGATTTTAAATAGGTGCCTAAAAAATAAGTAAAACATCATTTTAACTTGGTTAAGGATTCACGTCGAGTTAACCATTTTTTATTTACTCTGGAAATGGGGATGACCTTTTATTATTAAGGTTAAAACATTCCAATTGGTTTCTAATGGGTTTGTTCATAGAACCGAAAACATCCAATGATTCTATATCCATTTGGACCTACTTTACAAAGGTAGGTGCTCATTAGTTGTGGACCAATGAGGCTTATGATTTTTCACTGGTTGAGAGGATGGGAGGTCGGACTCATCAAACCTTTTTTGGGGGGAATTATTGTCTACTCTGGGAATCTCTTTATAGATTTAAGTTATGTTCGTGAATACTTGTTACACTAACAAGTATGAAAATGAGCTTTCCTTAAGAGGTGACAATCAATAATTAATATGTATGAGATTTAGAGAATCTTTTATATGTATTTGCGGTTCTTCATCGATAGAGAATCATCTGTATTTGTTAGATATTCTTAGTCAATGGTATCCTTAAACAAATTATAAAAATATATCTTGGTCATTATGATAACCATACTAGCTTTAAAGCCACTTAGTGGGGAACTTGATGTTTATTGTCGTTCATAAGGACAAGGAGTATTTAATATTTGGGATCGTACCCACTGATGGGCTACCTACGTATCCTTGTTAGAAAAGGAATCAGAACCCATGTAGTTTAGGAATTAAGATATAGTTTAACGTCATATGGGATGGATGATAATTAATGGGTGATGTTCTTGAACCTCAGAAAGGCTTCCTACGTACACTACTTTTAAGGTAGAGATCAAAGTCCACGTAGTTCGGTTAAGAATTGTGGGGCTTATGTATGATTAACAGATCAAAGAGATGTGTCGTGGTTACTTTTACACCCTAAGCTCACATGAGTCACACTCAGTGTGAGAAACAAGAGGTATCAGTAAACTTCAAAATATGGGCCATGAAATATATGGTCACAAGGAATGATATGAGGCTTATGTATGATTGCCCAAGGAGATAATGATCGGGACTTATTTCAGAGAAGAATTTCAAGAACAGGGTCCATAAAGGTATATGTGATTTATAGAGATTTGGATACTTTAATCTTGGGTCTTACTCCTGAGAAGGAGGCCCAAATTAGGAGGAGACTTGGGGCTTACTATTAAGGAGGATGCCCAAATCAAAAGAAGTTATGACTGGTTAAGAAGAATTATGACTGGGAATTATTCCTGAGAAGAAGGCCTAGGTTAAAGGAACTTGATAACTGGGGCTTACTCTTGAGAAGGAGGCTCAGGTTAAAGGGACTTGAGAAATGGGGCTTACTCTTGAAAAGGAGTCCTAGGTCAGGAAATTATTACTGGGGCTTACTCCTGAGAATGAGTCCCATGTTAGGAAATTTGGGATTTGGGTCTTACTCCTAAGGAGGATTCCCATATTTGGTAACATGGACTATGGCTTGCTCTTGAAGATGAGGCCCAGGTTAAGAGAACTTGAACTAGGGATTACTTCTGAAAAGGAGGCCCACGTAAGGAAATAATGATTGGGGCTTACATTAGAGAAGGAGGCCCAGGTTAAGAAATTATGACTGGGGATTACTCTTGAAATGGAGGCCAAGGTTAGGAAATTATGATTGGGGCTTACTCATGAAATGGAGGCCTAGGTGAGGAAATAATGGTTGGGGCTTACTCTTGAAAAGGAGGCCCAATAATAGGGGACTTGGGGCTTACTCCTAAGGAGGATGCCCAAAAATATTTTCTCATCTTAAGGGATGAGGTTGAATGAATGAAATATCAATCCTTAGTGACATAAAGATATGTAAATCACTAGGTGTTGAGAGATGATCCACATAATTCCTTTCAAATAAGGATGAAAACCAAGGAATCATGCCATAAATGGCTTTGAAGAGGATTCTGAAGGCTAAATCATGAAGAGGAGAGGTGGATTTGAAGAAAAGAGATGAATGGACCGGAGGGGAACCCATAAGAAGGTAGGTGCGCAGGTCCTTATCGCGCATGTTTCCAGCGCGACACAGGTGTACTTGCACGACGGTCAACCCTTAGGGTAATACTTGGGAGAGACCTAGCTCAATCCCTTTGTATTATCCCTAAATACTTTTAAATGAGTGGCGTGTAGGTTCTATTGAAGGGATAAGGCGACACACAAGTGTGGCCATTTCCCTTAAGGGATTGCCACTTAGGTGCATAGGTGTTGATGAATTCCAACACTTAGGCCTTGTTCCCCCTCTTTAGATCTTCTTTTCTAGGTAAGAAATTACCTTATAAGTGTACGGAAGGGTTTGAGAAGAGACTAGGGAGACGGGAGCTCAAATCTGACTTTCTGGATTTTTCTGTCCTTCAAATAGGGGTCCCACAAGGGGTATTTATTGGCTGAGGAAGACCCCGGGTAAAAATCAAATAGGACGCGCAGGTCACCTGTGCACCAAATATGTGGTGCGCAGGTATACCTGCACGACCATGATGAAACCTGTGCGGCCCATTCTTAACCAAATCCTTCTTCATGCCTTTGTCAATTTTTGATGTTTCTTAAAAGGATGAATCTCTTTATTCTAAGGTATTCCCCTTTTTCAGTCGTTAGACTCTGTAACGGAAAGGAGCGTCAACAGTAATCCATGTTGATCTATTTAATCACCAACTCTAAGTCATCACTTACCTCAGCATGGTCCACCAATATTTGGAGTGTTAGTTCTAGTCCTACAATGTGGTCCCGATATTATGCCCCATTATTGGTACCACTGTCTGAAAATAGGAAGGAGTAGGGTAAAACAATCATTTCTAGAGAATTGAGAATGATCCCTAAACCATATTTATTGAGTTTAGGTTATTCCATTTTCTTCCCCATTTGTCTCTTGTATGAACTATCAAAATACATTTCCAATGTTGTATGATGGTTTGAATGGATAATATCTCTTCATCCAAGAGTTCTGTACTTAATGACATTGTTTTTTCAGATGGGTGTTCCTCAAGGAAATCTTCCACAACCTAAAATTTCACTTCATTCTGAGGCACGAATTATATATCAAACTACTTCAAAATAACCACCCACTCTAATAGATGTTCTATCAAGATATGATGACTGAGGATATATTTTATTGATTTATTAAAAAAGAATAATTGGAATTCATGAGGCTATAAATAGTGCCTCGATTTCTGAATAGTAAATATTAACACCATGAAACTATTCCTGATATATAAATAATGAGTCTCATCATAAATTATTTTTTGAATAAGAATATAAATGTTTTTTCATTCCCAGAATCATTCATTTTCACAAGGAAGGAACCCAGTGGTCATTCCAGGTCTGAAAATATAGAATGAGTGGATTTCTATCAACAAGTGGCATTAATATTTTGGCGATCAATAAGAATTTATGGATTTTTTAAAATGATTCCAGAAAATCATCGATCCAATAATATGTAACTTATTTCTTCATTGGTTTAGTGATGGGAAAAACATACCTATGAGGTTAGATATGAATCACTGTATATAGGTCACGTGTCATTGAATTCATCTCAAATCATTAAGGATATAAGGATATGACATTCTAAGGATTTCCATTGTATTGTAGGGTTCAAATTTGATATCATAGTGGTTTACAATGAATCCATGTAACTTCCTCTATGTTACCCCAAAATCATATTTTAAGTGGTTCATCTTCATGTTATGTTATCACGGCTTGTTGAAAAGGGTTTCCAGGTCAACAAGGTCATCAGAACACTATCAAGAAAAAATAACTAGATCATAAAAATATCATTCGATGAAATTTACCATGAATGGTTTGAATAAGTTATTCATGGAACATTGGTATATAGTGCTAGCATTCTTCAAGGAAAGGGGATTTACCAAATAACAGAATACTCTCTATAGGGTAGTCGACTAAAGGCGGTGTATTCTTATTATCTGGGGAAATATGAATTTGGTTATACCCTGAATATTATTACATGAAGTAAAAGGATTGAAACCCATACATTTGATCAATCAAGAGTTCTGGGATTGGAATCGGTAAGTCATCTTTTGGACAGTGTTGGTTGCGACTTCAAAAGTCAATGTAGACTCTGATTTGCAAGTTTTTATTCTTTATAGAGAAAATGTAGACTATCCATTTTGGATATTTTACTACTTTGATGAAGTCTTCCTTGGTGAGTTTTACCACTAAGGCCTCAATTTTGGATATGTGAGTCAGGTGTGTCCTTCTGGCAGCTTGCTTGTATCCCTAACGGTATTTAGGAATACCCATGTGGTGGGTGGCGGCTTGGGGTCAAGACCTATAATCTCTATGTAATTCTAGGAGAACATGTCCTAGTTTTGTTTCAGTAAGGATTTATATGAATCATATTCTTTGGGGTTCATTGTTTCACTAATAAAAGTGTGTCATGGATCTTCTTCTGTACCTTGATTTATCTCCTTGAGCTCATAAATAGTGGTCAATAAACCATCCTAAAATAATGGAGGGGCATCCTTATGGTCTTACTCATCTCCATCATGATTCACATTTTTTTCTTCTTTCAGGGTAGTAGGTGACGAAGTAGGTTCCTCATAGTTAGTAGAGTAGTCAATATTTGGACATCTATAAGATAGAGCAATGACTTCTGGATCACTTGTAGGTATGAGGGCCTCTTTAAGCTCTAAAGGGGTAATGAGAAAATGAGTATAATACTATTTGTTTTATCCCATTGACATGAAAACATCTTCTAGATCATCAGATAGGACAGGGACATGTTGGAGATTAAGGGATGGAATGAATACATTTTCATGTAGGATATCATTTTTTCATGGAGAATTGACACCAAATTCAATTATATCTAGATCAACTATCACAATTGACATCACCAAAGTCATTAAACAAGTGGTCACATTTGGACCCACCTCTTCTATTTGGTTGATGGGGAGTGAATAATATTCACTAAGTTATTTGAATATTATCTCTTAAACATTTGGGGAATTGATCGAAGCGACATTATCATCCATGGACTACTTCCCTTCCTTATGGTGGAATCTTGTTTCCATGTGTCGTGACTAGCAGGATTTTAATAGGGTTTTTTCACAATGAAATGTCTCAATTTGAAAATTGATATAGTATTTGAGGCATTATTAGTATGATGAGGGGATATCCACATGTTTATGTATCTAGGGTATTTAGAAAAAAACATTGAAGGTTTTATCCTACCTACCAACCATGAATTCTGAGTCAAAAACACGATCTTCAAACAGTTTTTTCAGTTTGATTTACCCATGAGGATTCTGCTCATTCTTTCATAAACATGTAACATTAGGGTAGAGGGGGGAAAGTGAGATTCATTGAAAACTATATGGTGAAGTGTTTGGAATGAATTGAGGTTTAATCATGATCTTTTATCACTGAAGGATTGTTGGATATCATCTTTATTCATCCTCCTAGATATATACAAAGTTTTTATATTCCCTTGTATGACAACATCCTCATCCCAGTCTTTGAAAGAGATGAATATATGAAATTCGGTATGAACCTTCTTTGTATGAAGTAATTTGGTATCAAAAACCTCAAATTCAAATTCTTGAGGGATTGAGAGGGCCTCTATGAGTTCTCCATAGAGTTATTTCGACAGAATCATAGCATCCAAGATAGAAAACTTGGATGGAACTAGGTCTAGTTTCTTTAAAACATCATAGTTATTGTCTAAATTATTGCATTTCCCATAATGGGGATATTATTTTTTAGGATATTTAGAAGCTGAAGTACTTGATGTGGATGGATCAAAACATGAATTTGATATGAAGGTACATTTTCTCTGTGGAGAATGTCATCTAGGCCTACCTATATAATGATATTGATTAAGTGATGTTGTATCCTCTAAACAATCTTTTAGGATGATTGTATCAGGGAAGACCCTGTACGGTGTAGGGGAACATCCATGCTCTTGATGAGAACATTGGATATCTCTCGTAGGATATTGAGATGTGTAGATAGTTTGGGTAGGGGTGTGGTAAATGTAGTGAATCCTGGATCAACAACTTCTTCCCCTGTATACTCGGCTCTGGAGTCCTCTTCCCCTATTTCCACAATAATGTATTGGTAATTCTAGTTCATAATCACTCTCATCATATTAGAATTTATACATTAAGTGAATAACATTAATGGATCCAAAGATCAACTCTATGTATGATGAACATTTCTTTGGGTGGGTGGACCCATGTTGTATCATAGGAGTCTAGGAATGATGTATGCTAATGTAAATGATAGATTACATTTTTTACAAGATCATATTCCTTTGTCTCATTATTTATATTCAAAAAATGTATATTTTTTTAAGACTTTCCTGCAAAGGATTGTGACAACTAAGGGGATGGTAGTGTCATAGAGAAATTTTCCAGAGGAATAGTCAGCTGATGTAACTATGATTGGAGGATAACATGAGTTCAATTGATCATCTTTATAACCATAAAATTATTTAAATTCTTCATACACATTCTATTAACTTCTTTCTATTCCTTATCATATTCTAAATTTTTGTAAGAGACACATTCTACTTGATTGGGTTATTTTTTTAGCTTTAGTTTCCCAAATTCTTCCATTTTGTAGAATTATTAGAAAACAGAATAGTCCTGGATGTTGTGACCCAATACTTGATATAAAGGAAAATAATTTGTGATATATTTTTCACCTTATTGGAAGGGCTTATTGGTCATTGGATACTTTATCATGGTATTTTCCAAAGACGATTAGAATTAGTTGAGGACTTGGTCATTTAAAAAAGAATAGACCTTATTTTTTATTTCCTCAAAGAATTTTCACCTTTGATCCTTTTTATCATCTTGAAAAGGAACACTTTTTTTCTGATGCTCAGGAGGTGTAACCGTACAGTATGGGTGGGATTTCGAGCAGGAGTAGGTATAAAATCCGGCTTAAGTGTAATAATGTAAGACTCTGATTCCCTATTCTCTTTACTCGTGTTAATGGAATTACACAACAATTTGATTTACTCTTTGTGATATCTTCCTCCTCTCTTTTAGAAATTTTGGTAATGTCTTCAAACCGTCTTGTGTATTTTATAGGGATGAGTGGTGTGAAAAAATCATCACAAATATTCTCTATAAATATGAGCAACAACTATTCTTTCGGGATTTATATGTTTAATAAGTATTTGAAGCCATTACACTATGAAATGAAATCCAAGTGTCTTTCCTTCTCCCACTAATTACAATTTGAGAGATAGAAGATGTTTGTCTTCTATAGTGTTGAGTTTAACGGGAAGAGAAACTTCTGATGGAGTTATTACAAACTTTTAATTTACCAAGATTGTAAAATCATGTACTATACTAAGGTTAATCCCTACAAGGATTTAACAAATCACCTGAGTTTCACCGCAACTTTTTGTTCCGGGGTCCCCATCATCTGATCATAGTGAGAGAATAAATGCATCAAATGCTACTCTGGTCCACCCAAGACATTAAAAATTAGAAATGTTGGTTTCCTAAAGTTCGGCTGGGGAATAGTTAGATCAATCCATTCAGGGCAAGGTTTCTTTTATAGTTGTATCAGCGCATTCCGTTCCTCTATGTCTACTAATCAAACTGTGATTGACTCAAGAGCATTCATGATCCCTCAGAGAATGTTTGGATGAATCAGATCTTGAATAACTGTTGCAGCTAGTATGGAAATTAGTGGAGGAACTTCTGGTATTTAATAATGTGTCGAAAATAGGGTAATGTTGGTAAGGATACAACTATATTAATTCTAGGTATGTTCCCAATAGGGGGAACTCTTGATCTACTATTTTGGGGTACAAGTACCTTTGTTGTTCGTGTCCCATATTAAGAGGATGTTATATATCTTCTCAATTTGCTTCAGAAGACCCTCTTTATAGAGGTATTATATCTGGGTGTACGAGCTATGGATCTTCTAGTAGAACATACCCAGTAGGAAGGCTACCTCAAAGTAGTTTTGCAGGGAGCTTATTAAATTATTTCATCTCTTCCTCCTGCTGACAAAATATTTTCTCAAGTGAAAGGGCCTAACCTTCCTGGGAGGGAGGTGAGGCACAACATGATCCCTACACATTTCCTTGTTTAATTCCTATTAAGGGGTATGGATGGGTTGTTTTAGGGAATTAACCAATTTAGTGTAGGTCTATGGTTCTAGGTATTCATGTATCCTTCAATCATTTTGGTGTGGACCATATTATGAACTGCGACTTCCTCCTCTTTAACCTCCTCTGAATTGACCACATGTTCTATAGAATTTATAGGGGTGGTGTTGATGAAATTAACTAATGAATAATTAATTGAAGGCATTCAATCAGAGTCTTTATTAGACTTCATCTTTCTATTCCATTTAAGAGGCATCTTCCTCTCTGTTTCTACTTCTCTAGGAGCGGTTTTATGGATGATTATTTGATGGGAATCCCAAGATAGTTCAGTCATGTCTGTTCATAGGGAGGGTATTAGGTCACATGATGGGACCAATTGAGAAAATCCTTTATATAGAGCATCACCTAATTGTTAGAATATTTATATAAATTAAGGAGGGTGTTGTTGAGGTGAAAATCCCCCAGCCTTAGGGGATGGGGATTTTCCCATTTCAATTTCACAATTGCTTGGTCCTGGCTTGCTGGACTCAAAGGTTTGGATAAATAATATGTTAGTTTTATGGGCTGGGGTTGCCCCTAAACCACCGTGGGTTTTACTACCATGGATTCCATTTATATTTTATGGAGTTTTTTCTTAATATTTTCTAGGTGAATCATTTAGTATACACTTAGATCACTCACATGTGATGATTTTTTCATTATTTATGAAATTTCCAATATATGATAGATGGATTCCTCTAAGAAGGTGGCATGTTTAATATTTTCATATGCTTGATGAAAATGTATATAAATAGCCTACTAACTTCTTTATTGATATCAGTGAGGGCCAGTGGGGGCCTGTTTTAGTTGAGAATATCGTCAGTTGTCAATAGGGACCATTTATTGGAGTCGGCCTAAGGCTATAACAGTGAATGATTCCAGTTTTGGTAGGATTTGATTGTTATAGAGGACAGTGAAATCAAATGATCTGTGTGCACCCCATCCAATGATATGAACACCATATAAGACATTTGTGATCAATCTTCACAATCTTTATAATTTAATGAGGCTTATAGGTTGAACGAATCTTTGCTATCTCTCTAGATTTCATTAAAATGGAATATGTCCCAAGTCAATTTGGTGTTTCATACCTTCTATTACCCTGACGTGACTTTGATATTCATTATAGGTTAATATTTTTTCTCTCACATGATAAATACTTTCTAACATGTATAGGAAGATTCAGTGCACACAATATTCTGAAAACACCTCAAGAATTTTATATTTATGGGTGTCTATAGGATAGAACATGACTTTTATGTCATCTTTAACCAGTTGTTTCCTTACTTTTATCATGTCATCTTCATCATTTCCTAGAGGCTCCTCCACCTAGTCTGACCTGAGTGGATGATTTCCCACTACTTTATCATAAACAACAATATTGGTAGGGACTTCATCCATTATTCTAAAAGATAGTTTGTCCAAGGGAGGTTTTGATAATGACTGTTGCCTTGGGTTTCCTTCTAGTTGATGAAGAATTTACATTACAATGGCAAGGAATTAGATATGTATGACCTTTATTTACCAAGTGAATTGTGGTAGGAGGGATTTCTCATTACTACATTTCCAAGTGAAGGATTCCCTTACCAATGTGAAATACAACTACTGGGATAAATTTTGAAGTGGGTACCATCATAGAGAGTATTACAATGGTGGATTGAAGCATGGAGAAGACATCTTCCTCCTTGATCTCCTAACTACAATAAGGGTTTCTGTGACTCTCATCAAGAGATGGTATTTTGAGATCAACCAGATTATGGCTATGATAAAAGAATTCATGGTGAAGTGTCCAAGGAGGTCCTTAAGACTTACTACTACTACTCTAGTAATTTGGTAACAGGAGAGTTGGATCTTGAACTATTATATATAAGATTCTAAGGGCTTCAAGAATTCCATTATTAAGTAGATTAATATTATTTACTAGCACTTAGATTCCATCTTTGTAGGGTGAGGATTCTTCTTTGATGCATTTTTACAAGAAACTAGGGATAATTTATAAGGGAAGTGGTTTTCATAGACAAGGGTTTATTCCTACCTTGGACTAGCCATTAAGATAGAGCAATTAAATCCTGTTGGAATGGGTGTATGTTCTTGATCCATTTGTCCATATATCATGGGGGAATGTTTCCCATGACCCCACTATATAGGCACACATGTGTGTGTCAACTTTGGGGAGATATGATGATAAGACACCCCATTCGTGGGGACAATGTTGTGCATTCATCCCAATAGAGATTTTATTTTCTCCATAATTATGTACTAGAATGTATATAGGATGTGGGTGCGGATTTACATATTCCATTTCACCATTTTTAAGATAGGATTGGTGACTTCAGCGAATATAATGGGTAAATATTATCAGTTTTTATTTGGAGAAGGGGGATGTGCCTACTCTTTTACTCTATTTCATGCTAGTGAATGTTGGTAAAACTCATATGTGTGGGTGGAGAGTTGGTTCTACACCCTATTTGTCATCATGGATTTTTTACTGGCTTATTCGGGTGTTTCTAGAAAAATTTCTTTCATGCTTGATGAAAGCAATCAGGTTTGTCTTCCTGCTTGTGGTTGGCTACCAAACCTGGTTGGTGGGATTATTTTAATAATACCATATGAGCCTACTAGCTGGTTCGGTTAGTGCTGGAAGGTGAATGTTCCTGCTTGTGGTTCACCACCAGATTTAATTAATTATCTTCCTTTAGTTCTTCTAGGTGAGTTTGCTAGAAGGCTGAATTAAGGTGGGATGGTGTATGTTCACTACCAAAGTTTTCCACCAAATTAGTTTGGTAGGATTATGAGATGTGGGAAGAGGTTTCATCATACTCTATATTGAGTGGATTCTACCCCCATTACACCATGATTCATTTATGGCTTTAGATAACCTAGGTCAGATAGATAAAGAAGGCACCCTCATCATATTGAAGGGTCAGTACCATGTGATGTTGGTAATAGTGATTATTGGAAGGATCCCTTTAGAGGGACCCCTACATCTTTTGTATGAGGTATTATTTGGAATATTGATCCAACTCCCTTAGATAAAAGAGGTACATGTTGTCATGTTTCATGGATAATATCACAAAATGGTTATAGATAGCATTTAGTTTTGTCTTCTAATGGACCATCGGTCATCCCTGATAGGAAGACCGGTGCATCTTAGCAAGATGTTGGTCCTATAAGGCAGCATCTAAAGTCGGTATGGTATCATGATGACAATAATCCTTGACTAGTGTTTCATAGACCCATTGTTGAATATGTTGGGTTGGTGATTATTTCCTTTTCTTAGATGCATACCTAGTGTGAATAGCAGTCAGAGAATCAATTCAGAGAAGATATAAGGATTACATTGGATCGATGGGAATTATGAGATAAAGTGCTCATAAATTTTAAAAAACAACCAATAAAACCCCATCATAGAATCATCTCATTTCAATGAACACATGAATGATTGATTTTATTATTTCCCCCCTTTTATCTTCCAAGGTAATGGGGCCTGATAGGGGGTGAAACTATAATATTGGTTATGAATTCATGTTGGGGTCACCGTTTTTTGTTTATGATAGAGATTCATCTTGTCCCGATGGTTTATTTCAAAGGGGTTGGGTATTTGTACAATCATTCATTTCAGGTTCATAATTTTTTTCTATTGAGATTCATATCGACCGACAAATGATTGAAGGGGGTAGATTTGTTCAAACAATAATGTCGGGTCTACTATATCTGAATAGTTTGAAATGGGTTTATTCATGGAACCAAAAACAACCAATGGTTCCATATCCATGACATAACTACTTTCTAAATTCAGTCACTCATTGGGGATCTTGGACAATGGTTCCTAAGAACTCACATTGTTCGATAGGATAGAAGGTTGAGCTCATAACACAGTTTTTGGGGGAATAATTTCCTACTCCAAGACTCTCTTATAGATTTGTTATATGTTCACAAATCCTTCATCAATTATCAAGTATGATGTGGGAAACCCTTTAATTTACAATCAATTATTATCATGTATGGAATTCAGAATCATCTGCATGTATCTGAGTTTCTTCATCAATGGAAATATTTGTATGTATATGTGGTTCTCCAACAATGGTATCATCTTATGTACTAATTATAGATTCTTTGGTGATTATTATGATAATGATGGTTTTCTAGACACAATGTGGGGCACTCTAGAGTGTGTCATCATCCAGGGAGATGGGAGTTGTTTGGATTTGGGAATCAGACCCATAATATGGGATTCCTATATATCCTTGTGAAAGAAACCAAAACACGTGTACTTCAGTTTGACATAATGGGACACATAATACCTTTTAAGGTCATGTGATAAGGAATATCATGTGAACATTAATTTTATCCTTCTAGGACATCTATAAGAAGGTGCCTAGTCAAAGTTTTGTGTGGTACTTATGCAAAGAAGCTCAAGGAACCTAGAATGGATATAGATTCACAGGATTAATTAAACCCCACAAAAAATGTGTCCCCTAGGTAATATGTTTAACTTGGGGTGTTAGGTTTGGACATCATGGAGGCATCATACATATTCCATTTTCAAAGGAATCAATGCCCTTGTAGTTCAGTTAAAAGGGCCTACGCCTATGGAGTCTCTTGTATTTGTCTCACAGGGGAGTATGGCCCTTTGAGAGTATTAATCTAGAGATTATTCCTAAGGAGGATTATATTATTGTGTTTGGGTACTTGAGGAATGACTTAACCACTGGTGATATGACGGTTTGGTATGGGGATTACTAATTAGTAGGATTCCCCGGTGATTTGATGTTTGGTTTGTGGCTTACTCTTGATAATCATGCTCGTAAATTGGTTTAGTTTAGGGATTACCCATGAAAAGGATGCCCATATTTTGGGTTGGGGCTTACTACATGAGATTATTCCCTTAATTGGCTGGGTCATACACTTGGAATAAGGAACATTTTTTGGGATCATGTGGATTTCATAACCGTTATCAACATTTAATCCCACATGAGTCATACTCTATGTGAGAAACAATATGAAATGGAAGATCCAAGAAAATAGATGATTTAAATTACCCTAAGGTTAGGTACATGTCCTTGAGGACCCAAGCCTATAGCGGTACTTTGATGAAAAGTGGGAGGAAGATTCAAAGGAAGATTTTATTCCAAAACATGCATTTGACTGTGTGTATGTTTTGATTATTTCTATTCCCTTAGCCCACAATTCATGATGAATCATGATTGAATGTTGAAAAAGTAAGAAGCATAAGATCTAGAAAAAAACACACTTCTCCTCCTCTATTGGTGGAATAGTGTAGGGAGATGGGAGGGGGAAAAGGGAATTGGATTCTCCCATTCCCTCCACCATTTATTAACCAAGATAGTCAGGTCCGACTACCCATATGGACACGAACCTCCGGGAGCAAGGAGGTGTAATAGTGGAACCTCCTAAAAAAAGTATAGGGGCTTAATCCAACAAGTATTTCATAAAATTGGTTCCAATTAAATGGAGGGTGATCTCATTCTAGGTTGACTGGAAAAGCAAGAATGATCCTCACCCTCCCAGTATGGAACCAAAGACTACAGTTCTTAGAGATGACAAGGTTAGGACATGGTTCTAACCCTAGTATCTGAGTCCATGAATTCAATAAAACCTCCCCTAGGTTTATGGTCTTCATGACCATGGGAATGAAAATCCACATGCACCCTAAAGACCCCAATCATCTGATAGGACAAGTGTGGGGAACCTCTGACTATATGAATGAAAATACAAATGTGAAACACACTGGTAGTCCCCTTAAATGGTATTTCAAGTTTTGTGGCTTTATTTTAGGTTCCAGATTAGTCCCCCTCTAGTGAGGGATCCAACGGAATGTGATCCCTTCCATTGGTGGCTTGGAAGAGAGATCAATGGTGGGTTCACAGAGGTCCTATTTTAGAGAGAAAAGGTGCATCATGTAGGTCCTAATGGGAACTAGAAGTGCTTCGTGCATGGTGTATAGGCTTGTGAGAGAAAAGTATTCCTTACGAAATGGACCACCAGGGAACCCAGAAATTGTAAATTATTTAGTATAGGCACCATGGGGCTCCTCAGGTGTCCTTGCATGAGGCTCGCATGAGTCCCTGGTCAAGGAAGGTTCCTCACATACATTGTTCTACACTAGGGGAGAAGGGTTCCTCATGCAAGTGTTATTTGTTTCAAACCCTTAAGGGACATTTATCTCACTTATCCCATTTAATTTTATTTTCTCTTGGGCTTTGGATATCTACCTGAATAATTTTTAGAGACTTAGGCAAAGGGGCTAAGTGATTAGAGCTTGGGGGATTCTTCTAATTTTCCAGTTGTTCAAATGAGAATCCCTGGCGTGATATTTATTGGAAAATAAGGGACCTTGTTTGAAGTAGTTACCCCTTATAGGTCCACATAATTTGTTCCTGGCATAGGTGCCCAGTGTAGGGTTGGCCTTCCCTTTGGTTCTGCATAGGGGTTGATGTATGTGCCTTCTAATGTTTATGGGAGTGTGTGCATAGGTCATCATGGGAAATTATATTTTATTCTCCTTAGTTATATTTATCACATTAACATGATTAAGGTTATATTCATAGTCTTTTCACCTCTTGAAAAAATGGAATGTTAATAAGGGTTTTAAATATTTTTAGGGTTTTGGGATTTTTAACGTTTCTATGTCTTTGAAGGTTTTATGTGTTTTTGGGGTTTAATGGTTTTCTTAGGTTTTTTCTAGATTTTTATGGTTTTTATGTTTTTAGTTTTTTAGAGATTTTTAGGATTTTTATGGTTTTTAAGGTTTTTTGGGATTTTTAGGGGTTTTGGTGTTTTTATGGTTTTTATGGTTTTTCAGGGTTTTTTTTTGAGTTTTTAGGGTTTTAATGATTTATAAATGTTTTTTAATGTTTTTATGGGTTGAAATGGGTTTTAGAGGTTTTATAGTGTTTAGTGTTTTTATCAGTATTTAAGGTATTTATGGGTTTTAATGGTTTTTATGGTTTTCATCAATTTTTAGATTTGTAGGGGGTGTAAGTATTTTCTAGGTTTTTAATGATTTCTTAGGTTTTTTCATGGTTTTGAGGGTTTTTTTATTTTTAAGGGTTTTTAGAGTTATTTGGGATTTTAAGGGTTTTATGTTTTTTTTCTTTAGGTTTAATATGGGGTTTTATGGTTTCTAGGGTTTTTTGAGTTTTAAGGGTTTTTATGTTTTTACAGTTTTTTAATATTTTTATGTTTTAAAAGAATTTTCGTACTTTTTTTATGGCTTTAGTTTTTTTAAGGATTTTAGAGGTTTTATTGTAATTAGTGTGTTTTGGGGTTTTAGGGTTTTTAACATTTTTAGTGGATTTAATTATTTTTAGGTTTTTAATATTTTCTTAGGGGTTTTTGGGTTTTTTGAGTTTTGACATTTCTAGGTATTTTTAGTGACTTTTTCAATTTCTATTGGTTTTTTGAGTTTTAAATATTTGGGGGGTATTACGGTCTCTTATGGTTTTTTTATCGTTATTAGTGATTTTTATGATTTTAGGGGTTTTATGTATTTTTATATTTTTATGTTTTCCTTTTTGTATTACAAGTAATTTTGGGGTTTTTTTTAGAAATTTTTATGGGATTTTAGGATTTTTAGGGGTTTTTTGGTTTTTTAGGTTTTTATAATTTTTATTTTCTTTAGGGGGTTTTACGTGTTTGTTTAGTTTTTCTTATTTAAGGTTTTTTAGATTTTTAATGTTTTTAGGGGTCTAAAAGAGTTTTATACTTTTCAGTGAATTTTTTGGGGTTTTATTGTTGATATGGGTTTTATAGATTCAGGGTTAATAGGGTTTCTAAGTGGGTTTTAAAGTATTTTAGCGTCAATTTTTATAGATTTTTAGGGTTTTTAGGGTTTAATACTTTCTTAATGTTTTCAGGGTATTATGTTTTTTATTTTTTTGATATTTTTAGATATTTTGTAATATTTTTATGGTTTGTTAAATTTATTTTGTGTTTTAGGGGTTTTATGGGGTTTTTCGGGGGTTTTTTGGTTTTTGGGGTTTTAGGGTTTTTTTTGGGTTTTTAAGGGTTTAATAGTTTTAGAGTTTATTAACATTTTTAGGGATTTAAATGGTTTTATGAGTTTTTAGTGGTTTATAGTGTTTCTCTAGTTTTTAGTTTTTAAGAATTTTAGTGTTTTTATAGTTTTTAGGGCCTTTAGGGAAATTTAGGGTATTAATATTTTTAGAGTTTTATTTCTTTTTTTGGGGTTTGAGTGTTTTTATGGGTTTTAGGTTTTTTTTTTGGAATTTACATTTTTTTTACATTTCGAGGTATTTTTATAGATTATTTAGGATTTTTTGGGTTTTAGGTTTTTAGTGATTTTGAGGGTTCTTAGGGTTTTTAATTGGTTTTTTTTAATGTTTTTTAGGTTTTTATATTTTTTTGAGTATTTTACGGGTTTATATTTTTTTTAGTTTTTGATGTTTTATGTGTGTAAAGGGTTTTTAAAATTTTCAATGGGTTTTTGGTTTTTGATATATTATTAGATTTTTTAATGGGTTTTAAGGGTTTTTATGTTTTTAGGGGTTTTAGGGGTTTTTAGGGTTTCAGGTGTTTTAGGGTTTTTAGCATTTTTTATGTTTTCTTTGTGGTTTAAGTGTTTTTAAGGTTATTGGAAGGGGGGAGGGGTTTTACGGTTTTTATTTTTTTAGGTATTTTAGGGTATTTTAGGATTTTTATGATTTTTTTAGGTTTTAATGGATATTGTGGGGTTTCAGAGATTTTAGGGTTTTGGTGTTTTTTTGATTTTATGGGTGTTGATGGGTTTTTAGGTATTTAATGTTTTTGTGGGTTTTCAGTGTTTTTAGAAGTTTTTACGTTTTTAGGGGGATTAGGGGATTTTAGGGTTTTTAGGGTTTTTAGGTTTAATGTGGGTTTTTAGGGTGTTTATGGTTTTTTTTGTTTTACAAGTTTTTAAGTTTTTTTACATTTTTATATTTTTTTAACATTTTGGTCTTTTAAAGGGATTCTAGTGGGGTTTTAGGGTTTTATGTGGTTTTGGGTTTTCTTAATCTTTTATGTGTTTTTATAGTTTTTTGGGTCATGGGTTTTTAGCGTTTTAAGTGTTTTTAGAGGTTATAAGTGTTTTTATGTTTTTACATTTGTAATGTTTTTTATGTGTTTTTGGAAATTTAGGCTTTTAGGGTTTTAGGGATTTTTTTATAATTTTAATGGGTTTTTGGGTTTTAAGGGATTTTGGGGATTTTTAGGGATTTTTAGGGTTTAGGGTTGTTATTCTTTTTTGGGTTTTTTGAGTTATTCTGATTTTTATGTTTTTAACAGTTTTTTAGTGTTTTTAAAATTTCTAGGGGTTTAAATGTGGTTTTAGAGTTTTTAGTGGTTTAAGTGTTTTTAAAATTTTTTTGGTGTTTTTATGGTTTTTATGGTTTTTTTGTTTTTAAGGTTTTTAGCAATTTTTTATGGGTTTTAAATATTTTTAGTTATTTATGATTTTTTTCAGTTATTATGTTTTTCTTCGTTTTAGGGTCTTTTAGGGATTTTAGCATTTTTATGATATTTAGGGGTTTTAAGTGTTTTTAGGTTTTTTAGCTTTCCTTATGATTTTCATGGGTATTTATGGGTTTTTTATATTTTTAGGTATTTTTATGGATTTTTTAGTCTATTTATGGTTTTCTAGTGTTTTTATGGATTTGGAGGATTTTTCAAGTGTTTAGGGTTTTTAGGGGTTTTTTGATTTTTTGGTTTTTTAAGTATTTTTAGGTTTTTAAGGTTTTCATCTAGTTTTTTTGGGTTTATAGGGGTTTTTACATATTTAGGGATTATTTTGGATTTTAAGTATTTTTAAGTGTTTTTTAGGGATTTTATGGATTTTGAGGACTTTTAGTGTTTTTACCATTTTTAGTGTTTTTAGCATTTTTAGTGGTTTTAAGTTTTTTTAAGGTTTTTAAGGGTTTTTTTAATTTTTAATGTTTTTTAATTTTTAGTTATTTTTAGTGTTTCTCTGATTTTTGGGATTTTGATGGTTTTTAGGGTTTTATGGTTTTTAGGGTTTTTAAGATTTTGGGGTTTTTTTGTTTTTTTTGTTTTTTAGGTATTTTAGAGTTTTTTAATGTTTTTTGGGGTTTAGTGGATTTTAAGTGTTCTAAATGGTGTTTATAGTTTTATATAGTTTATATGGTTTTATTGGGTTTTATTAATTTTAGGGGTTTTAGGGTTTTCAGTTTTCTTTTAGGGGTTTTCATGGTTTTTAGTATTTTTTAGTTTCTTAGGTGTTTAAGTGTTTTAGTATTTTAAATATTTTTAGGGGTTTTCATCGTTTTTTTTATTTTTTATGTTATTATGGATTTTGGTGATTTTGTAGGATTTTATTTGGTTTCTAGGTTTTTTAGGGATTTTAAGGGTTTTTTGTGTTTTAGGTTTTTTAGGGTTTTAGGGGGGTTTTAGTGTTTCTTAGAGTTTTTAGTGGTTTTAATATTTAATAGATTTTAAAGGTTTCTTAAGTATTTTTGTGTTTTTTTGGGATCATTACCTTTATAGTAATTTTTTTTTGGTTTTTTATAATTTTCATGTGTTTTAATGTATTTTAGGGATTTGGAGTGGTTTTAAATTTTTTTATGGTTTTTCGGGGTTTTTGGGTTTTTAATGTATTTTGGGTTTTAAGGTATTTTTAATGTTTTTAAAAATTTCTTAAGGGTTGACTGGGTATTTTGAGTTTTTAGCAGGTTTTTAGGATATTTCTGGGTTTTTAGGGATTTAATGGTTTTAGTGTTTTTTATAGTTTTAGGGGGTTTTAGAGTTTTTGGGTTTTTAGGTGGTTTTTAAGGATATTTTTTTAGGGTTTTAGGGGTTAAAAGTTCATTTATAGGTATAAGGTTTTCTTTGGGTTTTTAGGGTTTTTAGGTTTTATTATGTTTTTAGGGATTTTTATTTCTTTTTAATATTTTTTTGGTTTTTTAGGGTTTTTAGAGATTTTTATGGGTTTTAGGGATCTTTTGGGGTTTTAGGGTTATTAGAGTTTTTGAGTATTTTAATGGTTTTAAGGTTTTATTTGGTGTTTTTTGGGTTTTCCTAATTTTTCATGTTTTTAGATATTTTTATGGATATTTTAGGAGTTTTATGGTTTTTGGGTTTTTGGGGATTCTGAGGGGTTTTATGGGGGTTTTTGGGTTTTTAAAGGTTTTATGGTTTTTTTGTTTTTAGGATTTGTTTATTGAGTTTGTAGAGTTTTATGGGATTTAATAGTTTTTATGTTCTTTTGGGTTTAGAGGGTTTTTTAGAGTTATTAAAGTGTTTTTAGTGTTTTTGTAGGTTTTTTGGGGTTTAAAAGCTTTTGGGGGTTTTATATTTTTTATGGTCTTTTAGGGTTGTTAGGGATTTTATGATCTGTAGGATTTTTAGGTGTTTTAATGTTTTTTGAATTTTAAGGATTTATTTGTGGTTTTTAGGTTTTTTTTGATTTTTTATGTTTTTAGGAATTTTTAGGGATTTTTACAGTATTTAGGGGATATTTAGGGGTTATAGTAATTTTGATAGTTTTTATGTTTTAGGGGGTGTTAGGGTTTTCTCGGTTTTTAGGTTTTTTAAGAGTTTAAACTTTTTATGTTTTCAATGTCTTCTTAGGGGTTTTCATTGATTTAGGTATTTTTATGTTTTTAGGTATATTGGGGTTTTTTAGTATTTTTATGGCTTTTTAGAGTTTTTGGGATTTTTTTGGTTTCTCGGGTTTTATGGTTTTGTTGGTTTAGGGTTTTGTTTTACCTTCTATTGGGTTTTAAGGATTTTTATTGTTTTATTATTTTACGGGTTTAAAGGGGTTTTGGATTTTTTATTGTTTTTAGGGTTATTATAGATTTTAGGATTTTTATTGTTTTTTGGGGTTTATGGTTTTTAGGGGTTTTAGGGTCTTTAAGGGTTTTTATCCTTTTTAGTGTTCTGAGTATCTTTAAGTGTTTTAGGTTTTTAAGGTTTTTTCAAGTTTTTTTAGGGTTTTTTGGATTTATTACATTTAGAAAATTTTTAGGAATTTTTTTTATTTATAAGATATTTAGGATCTTTAGGTATTTTTGTGGGGTTATAGGTGTTTTTACAGTTTTTATAGTTTTTAGAATTTTTAGGGTATTTAGGGGTTTAATGTTTTTTAGGCTTTTTAATGTTTTCTGCTGGGTTTTTGTTTTTTATGTTTTTTAATATAGTAGATAATTTTATGGATTTTCAATAATTTTTATGGGTTTTAGGGGGTATAGTGTTTTTAGGGGTTTTAGGGGTTTCATTTTTTTAGTTATTTTAGAGGTTTTATATTTTTTTTTCTTTTTAATGTTTTATTATAGTTTTTAGGGTTTTATTTTTTAAAAAATTATTAGGTATTCTTTTTCTATTTTATTGATGGAGTTTTAGGGGTTTTAGTTTTTTTAGGGTTTTTAGGGTATTTTAAAAAAATTTAGGGGTTTAAAGGGGTTTTAGAGTATTTAGAGTTTTTTAGGGTTTTATGGGTTTTTTATCATTTAGGGTATTTAATGGATTTTAGGGTTTTTAGAATTTCTTGTTTTTCAGGGGTTTAATTATTTCAAGGTTTTTAATGTTTTGTTATGGGTTTTTAGGGTTCCTTAGGTTTTTTACATTTTATGGTATTTTTAATGAGTTTTTATGTTTTTTTGATTTTTAGGGTTTTTCAGGATTTTGTGGGTTTTATGGGATTTTAGGGATTTTTATGTTTTTTGGATTTTTAGGTATTTTTGGGCTTTTTAGTGTTTTAATGTTTTTATAGTTTTTAAATTTTTGTGGAGATTTAATTTTTTTAGTTTCTTATGGGATTTTTGGGGGTTTTATGTTTTTTAAGGGTTTCTATGGTGATAAGGGTTTTTAGAGTTTTTACGGTTTTCAGGGTTTTTATCGTGTTTTTGGTTCTTTAGGGGTTTTAAATGTTTGTGGGCTTTCATAGTTTTTGTAGGGGTTATTAGGGATTTTAGGGGTTTAAACATTTTAGGGATTTTTAGTGATTTTTTATGAATTTTAGGGTTCTAAGGGTTTTTGGGGTTTTTAGGGATTTTGAGGGTGTTTTTTGGGATTTTGAGGGCGTTTTAGGGATTTTGAGGGTGTTTTATGGATTTTAGGGGTTTTAGGGATTTTATGGGTTTTAGGGTTTTTTATTTTTTATGGATTCTATGGTTTTCATATGTTTTTTATCATATTATTTATTTTATGGGTTTATTTTGATTTTGGGGTTTTGAAGGTTTGTTGGGGGTTTTAGGTGTTTTGAGGTCTTTTGGGGTTTTAGTGTTTTTAGCATATTTTTTTTAAAGGTTGGGTATGAAGCCTAATTTAATTTTAGCATTTATATGTTTTTTGGGGGTTTATATGTTTTTAGGTTTTTATGCTTTTCTTTTGTTATTTTGGGTTTTTTAGGGGTTTGAATTTCTTTGGGATTTTATGACATTTTTTGGATTTTAATCATTTTTAGGTGTTATAGGGATTTTAAAAATCGTTAGGGTTGTTATGTTTTTTTTTGGTTTTTTTGGGGTATGGGGTTTTTTTTGAGTTTGTAAAGGTTATATGGTCTTTATAGTTTTTTACTTTTTTACATGTTTAAAGAATTTTTAGATTTTTTGGTGGGTTTTTGGGGTTTTAAGGGTTTTAGGGGTGTTTATGGTTTTTAGGGTTTCATAGATTTTATGCCTCCAATTCATAGTTTTTAGGGGTTTTAGTGTTTTTTGGTTTTTAGGGGTTTTATGGGTTTTTAGTTTTTAAATTTTTCTTAGGGGTTTTCAAGTTTTTTAATGTTTTTTATGCTTTTAGTGATTTTGAGGATTTTTATAGTTTTTATGGGTTTTTAGAGTTTTGTGGAATTTTATGGGTTTTCAAATTTTTATTGGCTTATGAGTTTTATCATTTTTTTTTACAATTTTTATGTTTTTAGGGGTTGTAAGTGTTTTTAGATTTTTATTTTTTTACTTAGAGTTTTTCATAGATTTTTAGGTTTTTATAAAATTTAATGGGTTTTCAGGGAATCTTTTGGATTTTTGTGTTTTTGAGTGATTTTAGGGATTTTGAGAATATTGTGGGTTTTTTTTTTTGGGTTTTATTATTTTTTTTAGGTTTTTCAATTTTTTTAGAGTTTTTAATGTTTTTACGGGTTTAAAGGGTTTTTAGATATTTTAGTGGGGTATTTGGGTTTTTTTGGGTTTTAGAGTTTTTTTAATGTTTTTAGATGTTTTATGGTTTTTATTGTTTTTTCATATTATTATGTATTTTAGGGGTTTTAGAGATTTTTAGGGTTTTTATCTTTTTAGTCTTTTTTGAAGTTTTAGGATTTTTTGGTTTTTAGGTGTTTTATGTGTTTTTAGGTTTTTAAGGATTTATTAGGGGTGTTTGGGGTTTTTACATTTTTAGAGATTTTGAGGGATTTTATAGTTTTAGGGGTTTTAGGAAATTTCTATTCTTTTAGGTTTATTTGGAGTTTTTTAGGGTTTTAGAAGATATTAATGTTTTTAACATTTTAGGGGTTTAAGTTTTTTTTTATTTTTGAGGATTTTTATGGGTTTATAGAGTTTTATTATTATTAGGGTTTTAGGGTATTTATCATTTTTTAGGTTTTTAGGTGTTTTTTTTGGTTTTTTATGTTTTCTTATTCTTTTTTGGTTTTCAGCAATATTTTAGTTTTATGGATTTTTAGTTCCTTTTTTTAATTTTAATGGTTTTATTGTTTTTAGGGATTTTGAGAGGTTTTAGGGTTTGTATGATTTTTTTTGGAGTTTTAGGGGGTTTTCATGTTATTTATGGTTTCTATGTTTTTATTGTGTTTTTAGGGGTTTTATGGATTTTTTTAGTTTTTTAGTGTATTTAGGGGATTAAAGGTTTTGAGAGTTTTTAGTTGGTTTTTGAGTTTTTATGGTCTTTTAGGGTTTTATTGATTTTATTGATTTTTTGGTTTTTTAGTGTTTTTATGTTTTTTAGTTTTTTCTTGATTTTAGATATTTTTAGGGATTTTTTACAATCTTTATTGGTTTTTAAGATTTTTAGGTATTTTGAGTGTTTTTTTGGGTTTCAGGGTTTATTAGGGTTCAAGGGAATTTTAGGGTTTTTAGTGTTTTTTTTGGTTTTTTAGTGTTTTAATTTTTTTAGGTATTTATGGTGTTCTTAGAGATTTTTAGTGTTTTTAGGGTCTTTTAATTTCTATGATTGTTTTAGGAATTTTTAGGAACTTTATGGATTTGTTGGTTTTTGTTGAGAATTTTAAGGGTTTTAGGGTTTTATTATTTTTTGGGTTTTTCTTGATTTGTAGGGACTTATTATTTTTTAGATTTTTTAACATTTCTATTGGTATAAAGGGTTTTTAGAGTTTTTTGTGGGTTTTAGAGTTTTATAGGTTATGTTTTTTTTCAAGGCATGTATTTTTTGTGTTTTTAGGTTTTCTAGGGGTTTTTATTGTTTAGGGGTTTTTAGGGTTTCAGGGACATTTTGGAGTTTTAAAAGTTTTAAGGGTTTTAAGGTTTTTATGTGTTTTTATGTTTTTATTAGGGGTTTTAGTGGTTTTTATGTTTTTATGTATTTTTAGGTTTTATTATGATTATATGGTTTTGAGTGTTTTTTGGATTTTGAGGATTTTGCAGGGTTTTATAGATTTTTATGGTTTTTAGATTTTTTTTAGGATTTTATGGGTTTTAAGTGTTTTTATGAATTTCTTTGGGTTTTTCATTGTTTTTTTGATATATTTATGTTTTTATGGATGTTAATGGGTTTTAGGGTCTTTAGGAATTTTTAGGGTTTTGAGCGGTTTTAGGGTTTTTATTGTTTTATGTGTTTTTGTGGTTTTAAATAGTTTTTAGAGTTATTTAGATTTACTAGGGGTTTAAAATGTTTTTATAGTTTTAGTTGGGTTTTAGTGTTTTTATAGGTTTTTAGGGCTTTTATGGTTTTTTAGATATTTTTATGGTTTTATGGGTTATTAGGTGTTTTAGGATCTTTTTAGTGTTTTTAGGGGTTTTAGTGTTATTTTTGGGTTTTTAGGGATTTTATGTGTTTTTTTTGTTTTTAAGGTTTTATTAGGGTTTTTCATGTTTTTAAAGGTTTTTATGTTTTTAGTAATTTTTCATATTTTTATATGATTTGTATGTTTTTAAGGGGTTTTCAGGATTTTGAGGGTTTTTAGGATTTTTGGGGTTTTGGGTTTTTAGGGGTTTTAGTATTTACATATTTTTTAGGGGTTTATGTTTTTATAGGTTTTAACAGTTTTCTTAGTTTTCTTAATTTTTTTACATTTTTAAGGATTCTTTGGGCTTTTAGGAATTTTATATTTTTGTTTTTTTGGATTTTGAGGGTTTGGGGGGTTTTAGTGTCCTTTTGAGTTTTTAGGTTTTAACGGTTTTTAGAGTTTTCAATGTGTTTATATATTTAATTGGTTTTTATAGTTTTTAGATGTTTTTAGTATTTTATGAGTTTTTATGGGGTTTATGGTTTTTAGGGGTTTTAACATTATTTTTTTTGGTTTTTAGGGGTTATCTGTGTTTTCATATTTTTTAGAGTTTTTAATGTTTTTATGTATTTTTATGTATTTTTTATGATTTCTAGGGTTTTTAGTGTTTTTATGGATTTCGTGGGGTTTTAGGAGTTTTTAAAAATTTTAAGGTCTTTGTGGTTTTTAGCATTTTTAGGGGTTTAAATTTTTTTATGTTTATGGGGTTTTCATATGGATTTCTGTGTTTTTTATGTTTATAGAGATTTCCGTGATATTTTAGGTTTTTTATGATTTTAGGGTGTTCTGGGATATTGAAGTTTTTCCCGGGTTTTAGGGTTTTTATGTTTTTTATGGTTTGTAGGGGATTAAAGGTTTTTATTGGTTTTACGGGTTTGTATAGGGTTTAGAGTTTTTAATGGTTTTAGGGGTTTTATGTTCTTTAAGAGGTTTTAGAGTCTATTAATGTTTTTTGGTTTTTTATATTTTTATAGGTTTTTGTCACTTTAAGTGTTTAAGGTTTTTAAGTTATTATTAGGATTTTTCCAGGGAATTTGGATTTTTTACATTTATAGGTATTTTATTGATTTATTAGGTTTTTTTATGATTTTTGTGTTTTTTTGGGATTTTAAGGGGTTTTATGGGCTTTATCGTTTTTAGGTTTTATAGGAGTTTTATCTGATTTAGGGTTTTAATGTTTTCTTAGGGTTTTCAGGTTTAATAGGTTTTTTTTTACATTTTTATGGATTTTGGGGAATTTTTTGTTTTGAGGTATTCTTGGGATGTTTAGGGGTTTTACGGTTTTTACGGTTTTTTTAATGTTATTTGGTTTTTTGATTTTTTTTGGGGTTTTAAGGGTTTTGTGTTTTCTATAGTTTTTGAGGGCCTAAAGAGTATTTGGGAGTTTGTAGTGGTATTTAGGGTTTTCGGGGGGAATTTAGGGCTTCTTGAGGTTTTTAGAGGGTTCTAATGTTTTTAGGGAATTTATAAGTTTTTAGGGTTTTTGGTGTTTTTAGGTTTTAAGGGATTTTATGTGTTTTGGGGTTTTTATGTGTTTTTATGTTTTTAATGTTTCCTTAGGGTTTTGGGGGTTTTTTTTATTTTTAAGGATTTTTAGTGAATTTTAGGATTTAAATTGTTTTTGGGTTTTTAGGGATTTTGATGTGTTTTAGGTTTTTTTTTGGTTTTTTTGGGTTTTTTGAGATTTTTAGGATTTTTAAGGAATTTTAGAGTTTTTAATGTTTTTTTGGGGTTTTATGGGTTTTTAGAGGGTTGAGTGGATTTTTAGGAGTTTTAGGGGGGTGGGGGTTACGACATTTTAATGTTTTTATGTGTTTTATGGTTTTTAGGGGTTTATGGGTTTTTAGGGTCCTTGAGGGCTGTTAGAGTTTTTTTTTGGTTTTTAGGGATTTGAATTTCTTTGGGATTTTTAGGACTTTTTATTGGATTTTAATTATTTTAAGGTGCTATAGAGATTTTAAAAATCATTAGGGTTTTTATGTTTTTTTGTTTTTTTTGGGTTTTGGGGTTTTTTTAGAGTTTTTAAAGGTTATATGAGTTTTTATAGTTTTTTACGGGTTTAAATAATTTTTATATTTTTAGTGGGTTTTTGGGTTTTTAAGTTTTTTCGGGGTGTTTATGGTTTTCTAGGGTTTCGTGGATTTTATTCCTCTTATTCATATTTTTTAGGGTTTTTAGTGTTTTTAGGTTTTTAGGGGTTTTATGTGTTTTGAGTTTTTAAATTTTTCTTAGGGGTTTTCATGTTTTTTAAAAAAATTATGATTTTTGTGATTTTAAGGTTTTTAATAATTTTTATGGCTTTTTATAGTTTTGTGGAATTTATGGGTTTTGATGGTTTTATTGGATTTTGAGTTTCAACATTTTTTTAGAATTTTTATGTCTTTAGGGGTTTTAAGTGTTTTTAGATTTTTATTTTTTTACTTAGGGTTTTTATTGGTTTTTATAAAATTTTATGGGTTTTCAAGGCTTCTTTTGGATTTTTGTGGTTTTGAGTGATTGTAGGGATTTTGAGAGTATTGTGGGTTTTTATTTTTTTGGGTTTTATTATTTTTTTTAGGTTTTTATGTTTTTTTAGAGTTTTTAATGTTTTTACTGGTTTAAAGGGTTTTTAGATATTTTAGTGGGGTATTTGGGTTTTTTGGGGTTTTAGAGTTTTCTAATGTTTTTAGATGTTTTATGGGATTTATGGTTTTTTCATATTATTATAGATTTTAGGGTTTTTAGGAAATTTTAGGGTTTTTTATCTTTTTATTCTTTTTTTCAAGTTTTAGTATTTTTTGTTTTTAGGTGTTTTATGTTTTTCTAGGTTTTAAGGATTTATTAGGGGTTTTAGGTGTTTTTACATTTTTAGAGATTTTGTGGGATTTTTATGTCTTTAGGAATTTTAGAGATTTTGAGGGATTTCATAGTTTTAGGGGTTTTAGGAAATTTCAATTCTTTTAGGTTTATTTGGAGTTTTTTAGGGTTTCAGAAGATATTAATGTTTTTTAACATTTTAGGGGTTTAAAGGTATTTAAGTTTTTTGTGGGTTTTAGTTTTTTTTATTTTCGAGGATTTTTATGGGTTTATGGAGTTTTATTATTCTTAGGGTTTTAGGGTATTTATCATTTTTTAGGTTTTAGGGGTTTTAGATGTTTTTTAGTTTTTTATGTTTTCTTATTATTTTTGGGATTTCAGGATTTTTTTAGATTTAGGGATTTGTAGTTCCTTTTTATAATTTTAATGGTTTTAGGGTTTTTAGGGATTTTGAGGGTTTTTAGGGTCTGTATGATTTTTTTGGAGTTTTAGGGGGTTTTCATGTTTTTTATGGTTTCTATGTTTTTTCTGTTTTTAGGGGTTTTAAGGATTTATTTAGTTTTTTATTGTATTTAGGGGTTTAATGGTTTTCAGAGTTTTTAGTTGGTTTATGAGTTTTTATGGTCTTTTAGGGTTTTATTGAATTTTTTGATTTTTAGGTTTTTTAGTGTTTTTATGTTTTTAGGGTTTTTAGTGTTTTTATGTTTTTTAGGTTTTTTTAGGTATCTTGAGAGATTTTTTACAATTTTATGGGTTTTTAAGATTTTTAGGGCTTTTCAGGGTTTTTTGGGTTTTAGGGTTTATTAGGGTTCTTGGGTATTTTTGGGTTTTTAGTGTTTTTTTTGGTTTTTTAGTGTTTTAAGTGTTTTTAGGTATTTAAGGAGTTCTGATGGATTTTTGGTGTTTTTAGTTTCTTTTAATTTCTATGATTGTTTTAGGAATTTTTATGATCATTATGGATTTGTAGGTTTTTATTGAAAATTTTAAGGGTTTTAGGGTTTTATTATTTTTTTGGGGTTTTCTTGATTTGTAGGGTCTTATTATTTTTTAGAGTTTCTCACATTTTTATTGGTATAAAGGGTTTTTAGAGTTTTTGGTGGGTTTTAGAGTTTTATGGGTTGTTAGGTATTTTTTCAAGGCATGTATTTTTTGGTTTTATAGGGTTTTTAGGGGTTTTTATTGTTTAGGGGTTTTTAGGGTTTCAGAGACATTTTGGAGTTTTAAAGGTTTTGTAAGGGTTTTAAGGTTTTTATGTGTTTTTATGTTTTTATTAGGGTTTTTTGTGGTTTTTAGGTTTTTATGGATTTATATGTTTTATTATGATTATATGGTTTTTAGCATTTTTTGGATTTTGAGGATTTTGCAGGGTTTTATGGATTTTTATGGTTTTTAGAGTTTTTTTTGGATTTTATGGGTTTTAAGTGTTTTTTATGAGTTTCTTTGGGGTTTTCATTGTTTTTTTTTATATTTTTATGTTTTTATAGATTTTTATGGGTTTTAGGGTTTTTAGGCATTTTTTGGGTTTTGAGGGGTTTCAGGGTTTTTATTGTTTCATGGGTTTTTATAGTTTTAAATGGTTCATAGATTTTTTTAGATTTACTAGGGGTTTAAAATGTTTTTATATTTTTAGTGGGGTTTTGATGGTTTTTATAGGTTTTCATGGCTTTTCTGTTTTATAGATATTTTTCTGGTTTTTAGGGGTTGTTAAATGTTTTAGGGTCTTTTAGGGTTTTTAGGGGTTTTAGTGTTATTTTTGGGTTTTTAGGGATTTTATGTGTTTTTTCATTTTTAAGGTTTTATTAGGGTTTTTCAGGTTTTTAAAGTTTTTTAGTAATTTTTCATATTTTTATAAGATTTGTATGTTTTTAAGGGGTTTTCAGGATTTTGAGGGTTTTTTGGTTTTTTGGGGTTTTGGGTTTTTAGGGTATTTAGTATTTACATATTTTTTTAGGGGTTTATGTTTTTATAGGTTTTTAAGGTTTTCTTAGATTTCTTATTTTTTTACATTTTTAAGGATTCTTTGGGCTTTTAGGAATTTTATTATTATTATTTTTTTGATTTTGAGGGTTTGGGGGGGGGGGGGGTTTAGTGTACTTTTGAGATTTTAGGTTTTAAAGGTTTTTTAGAGTTTTCAATGTTTTATATATTTAAAGGGTTTTATATTTTTTAGACGTTTTTAGTGTTTAATGAGTTTTTATGGGGTTTTATGGTTTTTAGGGGTTTTAACATTTTTTTTTGGATTTTAGGGGTTATATGTGTTTTCAGGTTTTTTGAAGTTTTTAATGTTTTTATGTATTTTTTTGGTATTTTTTATAATTTCTCAGATTTTTAGTGTTTTTAGGGATTTTTTGGTGTTTTAGGAGTTTTTACAATTTTTAAGGTCTTTGTGGTTTTATTCATTTTTAGGGGTTTAAATTGTTTTTATGTTTATGGGGTTTTCATATGGATTTTTTTGTTTTTTATTTTTTTAGGGATTTTCGTGATATTTTAGGTTTTTTATGTTTTTAGGGTTTTTTGGGATATTGATGTTTTTCTAGGGTTTTAGGGTATTTATGTTTTTTATGGTTTGTAGGGGTTTAAATGTTTTTATTGGTTTTATGGGGTTTTTATAGGGTTTAGAGTTTTTAATGGTTTTAGGGGTTGTATGTTCTTTAGCAGGTTTTAGAGTATCTTATTGTTTTTAGGATTTTTATATTTTTATAGGTTTTTGGAACTTTAAGTGTTTTAAGGTTTTTAAGGTTTTATTAGGATTTATCTAGGGAATTTGGGTTTTCTACATTTATAGTTCTTTTATTGATTTATTAGTATTTTATGTTTTTTATTATTTTGGGGGATTTTAAGGGGTTTTATGGGCTTTATCGTTTTAGGTTTTATAGGAGTTTTATGTGATTTAGGGTTTTAATGTTTTCTTAGGGTTTTCACGTTTAATAGATTTTTTTACATATTTATGGATTTTTGGGAATTTTTTGGTTTGAGAGATTCTTGGGATTTTTAGGGGTTTTAGGGGTTTTATGGTTTTTTTATGTTTTTTGGTTTTTAGAGTTTTTTTTGGCGTTTTAACGTTTTTAGTGTTTTTTATAGATATTATGGGCCTAAATTTTTTTTGGTAGTTTGTAGTGGTTTTTACTGTTTTGGGGGTAATTTAGGGCTTCTTTAGGTTTTTAAAGGGTTTTAATGTTTTTAGGGATTTTACGAGTTTTAAGGGTTTTTAGTGTTTTTTAGGTTTTAAGGGATTTTATGTGTTTTTAGGTTTTTATGTGTTTTTATGTTTTTGATGTTTCCTTAGGGTTTTGTGGTTTTGGGTATTTTTATTTTTAAGGTTTTTTAGTGATTTTTAGGATTTAAATGGTTTTTGGGTTTTTAGGGATTTTTATGGGTTTTAGGGTTTTTATGGTTTTTAGGGTTTTCTGAGATTTTTATGATTTTTATGATTTTTACGGAATTTTAGATTTTTGAATGTTTTTTGGGGTTTTAAGGGTTTTTAGAGGTTTGGGTGGATTTTAGGTTTCTTAGGTGGGGGGGGGGGGTTACGGAGTTTTAATGTTTTTATGTGTTTTGTGGTTTTTAGGGGTTTTATGGGTTTTTAGGGTCCTTGAGTGCTGTTAGAGTTTTTTTTTGTTTTTAGGGATTTGAATTTTTTTATGTTTTTAATGTTTTTTAAGGGGTTTCCAAGGTTTTTAGGGTATGTCAACTTAATGATTTAGGGTTTTTCTAAGGGTTTGGGTTTTTTATCGGTTTATGTTTTTTTATTTTGTGTTTTTAGGATTTCATGTTATTTGTTGGGGATTTTTGGGTTTTTAGTGTATTTTAAAGAATTTTAGGATTTTTAGTTTTTTATCATTTTGTTTGCATTTTAGGCATTTTGGGGAGTTTTAGGGTTTTGTAGGGATTTTAGGGATTTTATCGTTTTTAGGGGCGTTTGGTGATTATTTAGATTTATAAGGGTTTTTAGAGTTTTTTTAAAAAAAATTGGCATTTCAAAGTGGTTTTAGAGTTTCTAGTAGGTTTTTAGGGGTTTTATGGTTTTATGGGTTTTTTCAGTTTTAGGTGGATTTATTATTTTTAGTTTATTATTATGATTTTTTCATTTTTTAGGTTTTTTTGGGGTTTCATGTATTTTTAGGTCATTATTTCTTTTTTATGGGTTTTCAGGGATTAAAGTTTTTTTTACATTTTAATCTATTTTTAGGAACATTAGAGGTTTTTTTTGTTTTTTTTGGGTTTTAGGTATTTTGGGTGTTTTAGGGTTTTTGCAGTTTTTAAAGGTTTTTAATGGTTTTTACGTTATTTGGGGTTTTATATGTTTTTATTTTATTATGGTTACAGTTTTTATGGTTTTAGGTGGATTTATTATTTTTAGTTTATTATTATGATTATTTCATTTTTTATGTTTTTTTGGGGTTTCATGTGTTTTTAGGTCATTATTTCTTTCTTATGATTTTTCAGGGATTAATGTCTTTTTTACATTTTCATCTATTTTTAGGAACTTTCAAGGGTTTTTTTTGTTTTTGGGGGTTTTAGGTATTTTTGGGTGTTTTAGGGTTTTTAGAGTTTTTAAAGGTTTTTAATGGTTTTTACGTTATTTGGGGTTTTATATGTTTTTATGTTATTATGGTTATCAAATTTTATTTGAAGGATTTAGGGTTTTTTTGTTTTTTGGTATTTTTAGAGATATATTAATATTTTTATGGATTTTTAGGGTTTTTTGAGATTTTGAGGTTCATTGGGTTTTATGATTTTTTTGGTTTTCAGGGTTTTTTAGAGTTTTTTAGGGTTTCAAGGTTTTTTTGAGTTTTTAAATGAATTTATGGTTTAAAGAGTTTTTTCAGTTTTTTTTGGTTTTATTTATTTTTTGGGTTTTAGGGTTTTTAAGGTTTTAGGGGTTTTTTTAGATTTTATGGGTTTAGGGTTTTTTGGGGAATTTTAGGTTTTAGGGAATTTGGAATTATTACGTTTATAGGGGTTTTAAGTGTTTATGGGTTTTTATTCCTTTATTAGGTGTGTTTAAGGTTTTTATATTTTTCTACATTTTTAGGGTTTTATTGATTTTTTGTATTTTTATGGTTGTTAGGGTTTTTAGGGATTTTGAGTGTTTCTAGGGAGTTTTAGTGGGTTTAGGGGGTTTTAGAATTTTTGTGGTTTTAGGGGTTTTAAGTGATTTTACGTATTTATAGTTTTTTTCGAGGTTTTTAATGTTTTTTACAATTTTATGAATTTTTGGGATTTTTTATCATTATTATGGTTATTAGGGTTCAGTTGGATTTTGACGGATTTTAGGGTTTTTTATATTTTTTTGGGGTTCTACACTTTTTTAATTTCCAAGGGATTAAATTTTTTCGTATTTTTAATGTTTTTTACTGATTTAATGGGTTTTTAGAGATTTATTGGTGTTTAGGATTTTATGTTTTTAGGGGTTTTCATGTTTTTTAGTGTCATGGGTGTCTTTTTGGGTTTTCGGGGGTTTTAGAGTTTTTAGTTTTTTCATGGTTCTAAAGAGTTTTTACGCTGTTAATGTTTTCTTAATATTTTTCATGTTTTTAGGTATTTTTATGTATTTGTTTTTTTAGAATTTTTTTTATAATTTAATAGTTTATTGGGTGTTATACGGTTTTTTAGGGATTTTAGGTTTATGGGTATTTTTTTGGGTTTAGGGGGTTTTATTGGTTTTTTGTTTTTTGTTTTGTTTTTATGGGTTTTTAGGTTTTTAATTTTTTTTTTAATGTTTTAGGGGTTTAAAGGGGTCTTTAGAGTTTTTAGTGGTCTTTAGGGATTTTATGGGTTTTTAGTGGTTTATGGTTTTTTGGTTTTGTTTATTTGTTTGGGAGTTTTAGGGATTTATGGTCATTTTAGGGGATTGAAGTGTTTTTTTGAATTTTCAGGTTTTTTAGGGGTTTTAAGTATTTTTAGGCATCTAAGGTTTTCTTTGGGTTTTGGATTATTTTTTTATGTATTTTTAGGTATATTTATGATTTACATGGGTTTTTAAGGGTTTAATGGATTTTAAGGATCTTAAAGGGGTTTTAGGGTTTAAGGTTTTTTATAGTTATTTTGTGTATTTAGGGTTTTTATATTTATTAGGGTTTTAATGTTTTTTGGGTTTTTAATGTTTTTAAGGATTTAAATTGCTTTTGGAGTTTTAAATGGGTTTTTTTGGATTTTTTAGGTTTTAGTAGTTATTATGGTTTTTAGAGTGTTTTTACTACATTTAGTGTGTTTGGATATTTTTTGGTTTTTTGGGGTTTTATGTTTTTTTAGGTTTTTAATGGTTTCTTAGGGGTTTCAAAGTTTTTAGGGGTTTTTAAATATGTAGGGGTTTTTAAATATGAAGGTATTTTTAGGGATCTTTTAAGGTTATTATGGGTTTTTTTGTTTTTAAGGATTCTGAGGGATTTTTGGGGGTTATATGATTTATTTATATTTTTTTAGCATTTTATATTTTTATATGTTTGAATTTTTTTTAGGTTTTTATGGTTTTTTATGCGTTTTACATGTTTTTAGGTGTTTTACATTATTAGGGATTTTTAGGGATTTTTTAGGATTTTATGAGTTTTTTGGAATTTCGTCGCGTTTTTAGGGGTTTTACAGTTTAAAGGTTTTTAGAGTTCTTTCAAAATTTTAAGGGTTTAATGTTTTTTTACTATCAGTGATTTTTAATGTTTTATGATATTAGGTTTTTTTAAATTTTTAAGTGTTTTTATGGTTTTTAGTGTTTTAGGATCTTTTTAGGAGTTTTATTATTTTTAGGTTTTTATGTGTTTTAAGGTTTTTTTGGTTTTTAAGGTTTTCTTGATTTTTTTCATAATTTTTATGGGTTTTTATGTTTTTTTTTGAATTTATGGGATTTTCAATATTTCATTGTTATTTTGGGTTTTATTTATTTTTATTGTGTCTTTTTATTTTTAGGGTTTTTAAGGTTTTTTGGTGTTGAATTTTTTTTTAGATTTTTGATGTTTTCATTGGGGTTTTCAAGATTTTTAGGATTTTTTACATTTTTAGGGATTTCTATTGATTTTTTAGGATATTTATGAGTTTTTTGGGATTTTAGGGTTTAGGGTATTTATTGTTTTTTGGGTTCTTATGGGATTTTTTGAGTTTATGTTTTTTTTATTTTTAAGGTTTTGATGGTTTTTTAAAGTTTTTAAACATTTTTAGAGGTTTAATTAGATTTTATTGTTCTTATTTTTTGTAGGGTTTTTATGAATATTGATTCCTTTCAGGTATTTTTTTGGTGTTTAGGGGTTTTTAAGTTTTTATGGCCTTTTTAATGTTTTATGGGGTTTAGCCTTTTTAGGGGTTTTAGTGGTATTTAGTGTTTTTGGTTTTTTATGTTTTTCAGTGTTTTCTCGGTTTTAGTGATTTTTAATGATTTTTAGGTTTCTTAGAGATTTAAAGATTTTTGTGGGCTTTTAGGGTTTTTATGGATTTTGAGGGATTAGGGATTTTAGGGTTTTAGTGTTTATAATTTTTTTATGTTTTTAAGGGTTTTATGTGTTATTATGTTTCTAATATTTTATTATGGTTTTTTAGGTTTTAGGGTATTTTTAAATTTTTATGGATATTTAGGGTTTTTATAGGTTTTCAGGTTTATTGGGATTTTGTTGGGTTTATGGGGTTTTGGGTGTTTTGAGTTTTAATGGGTTTGTTTGTTTTTAGGGATTTTTTTGTTGTTTTTTTGGTTTTGTAGAGTAATTTTTATATTTTTATGTGTTTAAAAGGTTTTTTATTTTTAGGGGTTTCTAGGGATTTTATGGTTTCTTACGTATTATGGTTTTTATGGGTTTTTATGGTTTTTTGGGGATTAGGGTTTAGGGTGTTTTTATAATTTTTAGGGTGTTTATAATTTTTTATGATTTTTTATCTTTTGAAGTGTATTTTGGTTTTAAAGGTTTCCTTATGTTTTTTTCATGATATTGGGTTCTTTATGTTTTTAGGGATTTTCTATATTGGAATGGTTTTAGCGATTTTAAATATTTTTATGGTTTTTGGGGATATTTAGGGTTTTTATTATTTATTGGTTTTTTGGGTTTAAATTGTTTTTATGGTTTTAAGGTTTTCTTAATGTTTTTTGGGTTTTTAGTGTTTTTTACGTTTTTAGTGATTTTTCAGATATTTTTGGTTATTTGGTGTTTTAGGTATTTTGAGTGTTTTCACGGTTTTTGTGGGTTTTTGGGTTTTTATGGTCTTTTTGAATTTTTAGGGTTTTAAAAGGTTTTTAATGTTTTAATGGGTTTAAAGCTTTTTTAGAGTCTTTTTATTTTTCAGTGTTAATAGGTGTTTTATGGTTGTTAAAGGATTTTAGGGGGTTTATGATTTTTAGGGATATTCTAGGGATTTAGGAAATTTGAAAGGTTTTTTTCATTTATTATGTTTTATGTAGATTTGAAGTGTTTGGATGATTTTATGGTTTTCTTAGGATTTTACAGATTTTCGAGTTTTTTATATTTATATGATTTTTACGGAATTTTAGAATTTTTAAACATATTAGTGATTTTATGGATTTTAAGGGATTTTAGATTTGTTTATATTTTTATAGTTTTTTATCATTTTTAGAGATTATTATCTTTTTTTGTGTTTCTTGGGATTTCATTGCTTTATGTGTGTTTATGGTTTTATGGTTTTCATAGGGATTTTCAGGGGTTTTATAGTTTTTTAAATATTTAGTCATTTTTATGGATTTTTAAACAATTTTATGTTTTTTAAGGTTTTTAGGGATTTTGGGGGGTTTTGGGGGTTCTTATGGTTTTTGGGTGTTCAGGGGATTTTTTATTTTTCAGGGTTTTTATGGTTTGTCATTGTTTTTAAATCATTTGATTTATTTAAATTATTTTAGAGTTATTAGTGGATTTTTAGGGTCTTTATGTGTTTTTAGGGTTTTTAAAATTTTAGTGGGTTTTAGAGATTTTTATCATTTTTTATTATTTTAGGGGTTTTAAATATTTTTATGTTTATATGGTTTTTAGGGGTTTTAGGGATTTTTAAGTTTTGAGGTATTTTTAGTGTTTTGAGGGGTTTTAGGGTTTTTACGGTTCTTAATATTTTTAAGGGTTTTAAAAGTTTTATGTTTTTTAGGTTTATATGTTTTTCTTAATTTTTTAGGGTTTTTATTTTTTTTAAGGATGTTTTTGGATTTTTATTGTTTTTATGGGTTTTGGGGATTTTGGGGAATTTTAGGGTTATTAAGGGTTTTTTGAATTTTATGGTTTTTTGGGGTTTTAGGGTTTTCTTGAGTTTTTTTAGGGTTTTATGGTTTTCTAAAATTATTAATTATTTTTGGGGTTTAAAGTGTTTTTCGTGTTTTGGATGGGTTTTTCTTCGTTGTGTGGGTATTTAGGTTTTTTTAGATTCTTAGGGGTTTTCATGGATTTTAGGGGGTTTAGGGTCTTTTAGGGTTTTTGATTATTTTTGGTTTTTTGGGGTTTTAAGTCTTTATAAGTTTATAATGTTTTCTTATGGTGTTCATTAATTTTACGTTTTTTATGTTATTATATATTTTTAGTGAATTTTTATGGATTTTGAGGGTTTTTATGGTTTTTATAGTTTTTAAGGTTTTTATCTTTTTTAGGATTTTTATTGATTTGAGGGTTTTATGGTTTTATATGTTTTTTGGGTTTTTATAATATTTTATGTTTTTTTTATTTTAATGGTTTCTAGAGTATTTAATTTTTTTAGGGGTTTAATGGGTTTTTATAGTTTTTAGTGAGTTTTTATTGTTTCTATAGGTTTTTAGGGTTTTTTAATATTTTAGGTGTTTTATTATTTTTAGGGTTTTTATGTGTTTTATGATTTTTATGGGTTTTAAGTGTATTTAGGTTTTTTAGGGTTTCGTATGGGTTTTCAGGATTTTAAAGTTTTTCATGTATTTCGGGAATTTCAGGGTTTTTAGGACTTTTATGGTTTTAGGGATTTTGAGGGGTTTTGGGGTTTCTTTTTTAATTTTTGTATTTTTTTTGGGTTTTTGGGTTTTTATAGGTTTTCATGAGTTTTTAGTGTTTTTAAGGATTTTAATATTTATTTTAAAAATTTAGGGGTTACAAGGGTTTGATAGTTTTTTGTGGGTTGTTAGTGTTTTTGTGGTTTTAATGTTTCTATGGTTTTTAGGGGGCTGTATGTGTTTTTTTGGGTTTTTCCTGACATTTTAGGGTTTTTAGCATTTTTTAGGTTTTTATGCGTTTTAATTCTTTTTATGTTTTTAAGGCTTCCTAGGGGGGTTTTAGGGATTTTAGGAATTTTTATGTTTTTAGGAAATTTAGTAAATTTTTAGGGTTTTTATGGATATTTTGGGTTTCTAGAGATTTCAAGGGTTTTGAGCATTCTTTAGGTTTTTATGGGTATCATGTTTTTTTAGGTTATTTAATTATTTCCTAGGGTTTTATATGGTTTTATGGTTTTTTAATTTTTTTTGGTATTTTATGGATTTTCCATATTTTTATAGGTTTTGGGGTTTTTAAAAATATTGAGGGGTTTTAAGGGTTTTGAGTGTTTTTTTGGGGGTTTTAGGGATTTTTTGATTTGTTTATGTCTTTTAAGATTTTTATAGTTTTTTATCATTTTTAGGGGTTTAAAGGTGTTTTAGAGTTTTTAGTGGGTTGTTAGGGGTGTTATGGATTTTACGGTTTTTAAATATTTTTTATGCTTTTTAGAAATATTTGGTTTATAGGGTTTTATGTGTTTTTAGTTTTTTAAATTTTACTCCTGGTTTTCAGGGTTTTTTCATTTGGAGTGTTTAGGAACATTTTAGGAATTTTATGTTTCATATGGCTTTTTTGGATTTTTTCAGGTTTTTGAGGTATCTTTTGAGTTTTTTAGTGTATTAATGTTTTTTAGGGTATTTTAAAAATTTTAAGATTTAAAGGGTTTTAGACTGTTTATTGTTTTTATGTTTTTATGTGTTTTTACATTTTTTAATGTTTTTAGGTGGTTTACGGTTTTTACTTGTTTTTAGGGGATTTAGGATTTTTTTGGGTTTTTAGTGTTTTTAGCATTTTATGGATATTACAATTTTTTATGTTTTTAATGTTCTATTTGGGTTTTTAAGGTTTTTATTATTATTTAGTCTTTTAGGAATTTATATGGAATTTTATAGATTTTTTTTGTATTTTAGGGTTTTAGGGATTTTGAGGTTTTGTAGGGTTTTTAGCGTTCTTTAGGGATTTAAGGGGTTTATGTTTTTTTGGTTTTTAAGATTTTTTTAATGTTTCTGGGGTCTAAGGAATATTTTTTATGTTTTAGGGTTTTTTATATATTTTTAGGGTTTTTATGGTTTTTAGAGTTATTGGGAACTGTGGGGGTCTTTATGGTTTTTAGGGTTTGGTGGGTGTCTCGGTTTTTAGGGGTTTTTTTGAGTTATTGGGGGTTTTATGGGTTTTAATAGTTTTTAATGTTTCTAAAATTTTTATGGGTTTAAATTATTTTATCTATTTTTGGTGTTTTTTAGAGGTTTTATTGGTTTTTAGGGTTTATTTTAGGTTATTTGCAGTATTAGGGTTTTTCTAGTTTTAGGGTCTTTTGGGGTTTTCTAAGGTTTATAACACGTTTTTACGTTTTTAGGGGTTTAAAGTGTTTTATGATTTAGTAGTTTACTTTAGGGTTTTTAGTGATTTAATGGGATTTTATGTTTTTATGTATTATGAGGGAATTTTTAGGAATTTTATATTTTTTAGGGTTTTTACGGATTTTTAGAGTTTTTAGTGGTTTTTTTATGTTTTTAGGGATTTTAAGAGTTTTTATGTTTTAAGGTTTCCCTAGGGGTTTTGAAGGGGTTGTACATTTTTTTGTGATTTTAATGGGATTTTACTGTTTTTATTTATATTGTTGGATTTTAAGGGTTTTGGGGGTTTTAGGGATTTTATGGTATTTTGGGTTTTTAGGTTTTTTTGGGGTTTTAATATTTTTTAGATTTTTTAGAAAATTGAAATGTTTAAATACATTATAGAGGGTGTTTAGGGTTTTTATGTGTTTTTTATGTTTTTAAGGGGTTTTGAGGTTTTAGGGGTTTTTATGGGTTTTAAGGTTTTAAGGTTTTCTTTGGGTTTTTTCAAGGGTTTAGAGTTTTTTATGTTTTTAGTTATTTTTTGGGTTTTAATTTCTTTTATTGTTTTCTGGGGTTTTTATGGATTTTGATGTGTTTTAGGGGTTGTTATGGGTTTTAGGGGTTTTAGGCTTCTTAGAATTTTTAGGTTTTTATGGGTTTAAGAGATTTTAGTTTTTTAGGGTTTGTATAGAGGACTTTACAATTTTTATTGATTTTTTACATTTTTATGGATTTTTATGAATTTTTAGGATTTTTCTAGTTTCGTTGTTTTTTTGTGATTTTTAGAGCTTTTAGGGATTTTTAGTGGTTTATGGTATTAATGATTCTTTTTGGTTTTTATGTTTTTTTGTTTTTAGGTGTTTTAATGTATAATATAGTTTTTTATGTTTTTAGGATTTTTAAGGGATTTTAATGTATGTAGTGGGGTTTTATGGGTTTTTATGGTTTCTAAAGGTTTATAAGCATTTTTTTTGGTTTTCATGGTTTTTATGATTTTTAAGGTTTTTAGCATTTTTTAGTTTTTAAGGGTTTTATGTGTTTATAAAATTTTAAGGTTTTATTATGGATTTTTAGGGTTTTTGGTTTTTTTAGTTTTTATGGTTTTTTAGGATTTTTATGGAATTTTTGGTTTTTAGTGACTTTTTGGGTTTTTAGGGGTTTTAGTATTTTAACTATTTTTATGGGCTATTGGGTTTTTAGGGTTTTTTCTCTATTTTGGTGGTTTTTATGGTATTTTATAGTATTTAATATTTTAGGATTTTAAGGGGTTTTTATATTTTTCAGTGGGATTTAGGGAGAGGAAGGTGTAGGTCCAAGCTATTCATGACCCCCTGAATAATTTATTAAAAAAAAGCACTACTGACAAGGGAGGGGCAGGGTCAATCGACCCACACCCAAAAACCCTGAACACCCCCAAAAAACAAAATATGAAAAAAAACAACAACAATAAGAAAAAAATAGTAATAAGACCAAAGACCACATCATCACCACCTCCCATCCAATCCGCAACTAATATCCAACAGCTCAGATCCCAACATCCAACAACTTCTAGCCAATCATCTCCCAGCCATTCATAGTTCATTTTCTAGCATTCAGAGATGTAGAAACAATGACTTACAACCTCCTAGCCAAGCACCGACCAACATCCAGTCACACCGTTTCCAGCATCCAGTACCTCCCCTCCATGTATATCCACTTCCAGTAACACATATCCACCAGCATTAAACACATAAATACCAGCTTCATCACATCTCAACCAATCAGCATGCAACATTCAACACCTCATTTTCCGACAACCCGCACCTCCTCCAGGACCTCATATAAAAGAAACCACAAATATCCAATCTCATACATCAACACACACTAATTACCGTAGTAGAATCAAAAACATCACACACACAAGAACCATCTTGACCAAAAACTCAATCAGAATACCCCTAATGAGATGAAAATCCCAACCAATGAACCAAGCCACAAGCAAAATGATCCATAACCAAAGATCAAGCATAAACACGAAGAGAAATAGAAATCTAAATCCATGGGACACCATCACCCCAGAAATATAGAATAATTATATAATTAAAACCATATAAGAGACAACATACCATATTTGATGAATTGTTGGAGAAGAAGCAACTAGACAGAAGTGAGGCATCAATTTCGAAGATGCGGCCAACCGTCAATGAGGCTAAAACCCACGCTGATTTTGAAACCTTCTCTGTCGCTGGATTCCACGATTCCACTGACCAATCCATGGAAGACTAAACTCTGAAAAATTGATCTTGATCTGCGACTTATGTCCGGTATGGTTTCCAAATTACGAGAAACACTGAAGGATCCATCAGCTTTGTGACCACCACCAATTCATTCCGCCCGCAGGCCAAGATCCATGAAAACCATCCAACGAAGAAAGCCAAGCCAAGGGTTGAAATTTATTATAAGTTTTATGGTTTTAAGTTGTTTTCATGGTTTTTATGAATTTGTTTTATTTTATGGATTTTTAGGTATGTTTAGGATTTTAATAGTTTTTAGGGTTTTAAGGGATTTTTTGGATTTTAAGGGTTTTTAGTATTTTTAGTGTTTTTTTGAAGGGGGGGTTAATGTGTTCTTATGTTTTTAAGGTATTCTTAGGGGTTTTCAGGTTTTGTGGAAACTTTTACTAGAACAATCTGAGATATGATTTTGTGGCCCTACCCATATCAATTGAAAAAATTATTAAAGAAAAATAACCGTCAGTGTATACATGAGGTGTTATGAACTTACACCAACTAGAAATTTTAGGATAAGAAAAGTATATATTCCATCATAGGAATATTATTAAATAGTATCACATCCAAATGATTTTGTTCAATCCACTATCGAAACTCCACTTACATCAATAGGCCAAAAAGTATGAAATCCATGAAAAAATCCATTCATCCCATCCTCTATGAACCTGAAAATTTGTACATCCATAATGAAGAATTTTATAGTCAACCCATGTACTTAAAAAAGATGAAAAATAAGTTTCCAAACCAACTACAATCCCATATCAAGCTCAACGCACAAACCCCATTGAGTGTAGGTCTGGAAAACAATGCAGATAATCTGCAATTGTTTTCATCACAACATGTTCCAACCAAAACCTGACTTCAAATATTTCAAGAGTAATCTAGGAATCCGGCCATATTTAAGGTCCCAAATTCCATGATACCAAGGTTCATATTTTATCCCACCATTATAAAACTATAACCACTAGAGATAGGTTCAGGAAACCATCATAAACATAAATGAGCAGCTTCTCACAAGGAGATACAAAGGGGTCTGAGCATCCTCTAAAACATTCATATCCTCTGTCCATAGCACCAAAAATCCACTGATGATCATATTGGTAATCCCAAGGGATGTTCTTTAAACACCAAAAACATTAAAATATTTGATATATAGATTAAAAAAATTCTACAAAATCAACAAACAACAATAAATTCAATAGAAAAGGCCTAAATTCAAGGAAGATACCAATAATGGTCCACAATGAAATCTCTCAGCAAGAAAAAAGAGAACTGGAATAAAAAAGATAACAACATCTCAAATTTTTTTGTCCAGATAACCAAGTAGTGTGAATTAAAAATTAGGGTCACCCAATGTTCCATCATGTGGTTGGATTAAAGACAACAAAAAATCTCCAAGAAAAACAATTATTCCCAAGGAATTTGTAAAAAATATAAAAAAGGTTTTCTATCTAGTTCAACATCAACCCTATCAAACATCTTCCCTCCAATACATAGATAAATTTCCAAAGTTATCTCATGGTTAAGATAAATTCCAAAGGACAAACTCACTTGATTCTCAATCCCATGGTAGAATCCCTCCTTATAGACCTCCTTAATAACATAGGTGAAATTCCTAATCTTAATGGCATCCTACGACTCCTCTTCATCCAAGGAAATGGAGTAATCCTCATCATCAGATGGAGAGGAGTGATCCTTACTGAAATATGTCTGAGGAGAGATAACTAGTTTATTCAATTGAATCCTAAATAATCTAGGGAAAATAGTATCCCTTAACTTAGAGTAGTCTATATTATTCCGAGTCTTCTTGGGGTGTTGAGCAACGAAGCCATCCGCGTCGACAATTGGATTCATACCTTTTTTAGCACTTGAGTGTGGGTAGTCACCCTCAATTTGGAATACTTGATCAATTGAATCCTTGTTAGATTCACGGAAGTCAGATTGAGTCTCTTATTTTTATTTCTAGTTCAGAGCAACATGTGAAATAATAGAAATTGGTTGAGCATATTTAATAGAATCCAAAAAGATGTAGAAGGCATCAACATTAGGACTCAGATTTTGGGGATGTTTTGAATGACCATCCACATCCCTATTGGGTGTGAGCCTCATTGAAGTCCCATCATCCATCTCCAGAGGTCCTAGGTGATCATTATCCATCAATATAATCTCTTGAGTTGGTTGTATATCAACAGGTTCAGCAGGGGCCACATATTTCACTAAGTTCTTGTCATCACGATCCTTAATGTCTTTAGGAACTAGCTAATTCTTATACTTTTCTACACACAATGAATTGTTATAGGTAAGAGGGCCTCAGACAGTAGGCTGACAACTGCAGTATTTGGATGAATGACCAATTTTGTGACAATTATTATAGTAGGCTAGTATATTTTCATGATACACCTCTTGGTAAAATCCTAAATCTCCATTTTGAATCCAATTATAGGAAGAAAATGTTTAATAGGTACCAATTTCATTGCAAGCCATCGCAAATGAGGGTGTGGAAATATATTTGGTGGTAGAGTCCAAATTTTAGGGGTTTATTTTGTTTTAGGTTTTTAAGGTTTTTTCAAGGTATTTTATAGATTCTTGGAGTTTTTATATTTTTATGGATTTTTAGGGAATTTTTAGGTTTTTATGGGATTTTATGATTTTTAGGGATTTTATAGGTTGTTAGAGTTTTTTATGGGTTTTGGTTTTTTTAACTTTTTTGGGGGTTTTTGAGATTTTTAGGGTTTTAATGGGGTTTTCACTATTTTTTATATATTTAGCGATTTAAATCATTTTTATACCATACAGTAAATTTTTAGGTTTTTATTGGTTTTATGGGTTTTTATGTTTTTTATGGTTTTTATGGTTTTGAGGGGGTTTTAGGGTTTTAAGGTATTTTAGGGTTTTTAGAAATTTTTAGGTTTTTAAGGGGCTTAAAATGTTTATATGTTTTAAAGTTTATATTAGGGTTTTTCATGGTTTTTTATTTTTGTAGATATTTTAGAGTTTTTCTAGTATTTTTTATTGTTTTGTAGGGTTTTTTAGAGATTTTGATGGTTTCAACAGTTTATTATAGTTTTTTCAATTTTATATTTTTAGGGGTTTACATTTTTTGTGGTTTTAAGGTTTTCTTATGGTTTTTTTGGTATTTAGTTTTTTTATGTTTTTTGTTATTTTTGGGTATTTTTTATTATTTTTAGGGGTTTTAGGTTTTTTTTATAATTTTGTGGGGTTTTAGGGTTTTTTTGTTTTTTTGGAATTTAGGGTTTTTTGAGATTTTAGGGGTTTTAATGTTTTTTATATATTTTTTTAAAATTTTTATGGGTTTAAAAATTTTGTAGAGTTTTTAGTGGTTTTAGCACTTTTATGGGTTCTTAGGGTTTTAGGGTTTTATAATTTTTATGGTTTTTTTCTTTTTTATCATTTTTAATTTCTTTCATAATTTTATGTGTTTTTAGGTTTTTATGGTTTTATTATTGTTGTTAATTTTTTTAAATATTTTTTTATGTATTTTTTAGTATTGTTATGATTTTTTCTAGTTTTTTAGGGATTTTTTGTGTTTTAGGGCTTTTTTAGGGTTTTAGCGATTTTAGGACTATAGGCGATTAATGTGTTTTTAGGTTTTAATGTTTTTATTATGGGTTTTCATGGTTTATAGGTTTATTTATTTTTAGGGATTTTAGTATTTTTTTGTTTTTAGGGTTTTAGGTATATTCAGTGTTTTTAGGGTTATATGTGTTTTTTTGGTTTTTTGTGTTTTTAGGGTTTTAAAGGTTTTTTAATGTTTTTAATGTTTTTAATGTTTTTAGGGGTTTGAAGGGTTTATATTTTTTTATCAATTTTTAGTGTTTAATCAGGTTCCTAGTTTTTGATGTTTTTAGGTGTTTTTATTGGTTTTAGGGGTTTTAGAGACTTTCTAGAATTTTAGGGATTTTTTCATTTTTTAGGATTTTATAGGATTTACGTTTTTTTATGTTTTTAAATATTTCTTAGGGTTTTTAGGTTTTTTTGTTATTTTGTTTTTGGGATTTTTGGTAATTTTAGTATTTTTTGGGTTTTTAGGGATTTTAAGGGTTGTAGGGTTTCTAGGGGTTTTAGGGTTTTGAGCATTTTTTAGGTTTAAGGGGTTTTAAGTGTTTTTAGATTCTTAAGTTTTTTATAGGTGTTTTTGGGTTTTTTGAATTTTAATGGATTTTGGGATTTTGGTGTTTAGGCTATTTACGCGGTTTTTGTTTTTTTGGGCTTTGGTGTTTTTAGGGTTTTTATGGTTTTGTAGTTTTTTGTATAAATTTTAAAGGTACATTTAATTTTTTGATTTTTATTATTGATTTATAGGGGTTTAAAGTGTTTTCAGGATTTTTTATGGTATTCACGGGTTTTAGGGTTTTAGGATCTTTGGGTGGTTTATGGATTTTATTTTCTTTTCAGGCTTTTTCATAATTTTTTCCTTTTTAGGGGTTTCAAGTGTTTTTAGGTTTTTAAGGTTTTCTTAGTGTTTTTTGTGGTTTTATTTTTATGGATTTCTAGGGTTTTGAGGATTTTTATGGGTTTTAAGGTCTTAAGGATTTTGAAGGATTTTAGTATTTTTATGATTTTTTTTATTTTTAGGGATTTTTTAGGAGTTTAGGGTTTTTTAATGTTTTAAGTGTTTTATGGGGTTTTAGAGTTTCTAGTGGTTTTAGGGTTTTGAAGGGTTTTAGGGTTTTTAGATTTATTTTGGTTTTTATGTGTTTTAACTGTTTTAGTTTTTTAACGTTTTCTTAGGTTTTTGGATGATTTTTAGGGTTTTTTTATTTTTAATGCGTTTCAGTGTTTTTTGGTTTGTTTTTTTGAATTTTTTAGGGGTTTTAATTTTTTTTCATTTTATGGTTTTCTTAGGGGGTTCTGGGTTATTTGGGTGGGGGGGGGGGGGGGGTTAAGTTTTCATGGATTTTTATGATTTTTATGGGTTTTTATGGGTTTTAAGGATTTTTTGGGTTTTAGGTATTTTAGGGTTTTTATTGGTTTTTTTGGATTTTTGAGTTTTAGGGGTTTTATGTGTTTTAGAGTTCTTTAACATTTTTATAAGTTTAAAGTGATTTAAGAGTTTCCTGTATTTTTAGGGGGTTTTAGAATTTTTTAATGTTTTTAGGGGTTTTATGGTTTTTACGGTGTTTAGGGATTTAATGGGTTTTAGGGTTTTTTCATGTTTTTAGTGGTTTAAATTTTTTTAGGTTTTTTTATATTATCATAGTCTTTTCCATGGTATTTAGGGAATTTTGATTTTTTTTGGGATTTTTAAATATTTTTTTATTTTTATGATATTTTAGGATTTTAGGGATTTTGATGGATTTGGGGGTTTCTTATTTTTTTTGTGTTTTTAGGGGTTTTCCGTTTTTTTATTGTTTTTCTAGTTCCTTTTGTTTTTTATCAATTTTAGCGGTTTAAAAGGTTTTTAGAAATTTTAGAGGTTTTTATGGTCATTATGGGGGTTTATGCTATTTTATGTTTTTAGTCGTTTTAATGGTTTGTAGAGTTTTTAGTGTCCTTTTAGGATTTTAAAGGTTTTTATCATCTTTTAGGTTTTTTGGTTATTTAAGTGTTTTTAGGTTTTTAAGGTTTTCTTAGGAGGTTTAATTGTTCTTTGGATTTTGTAATATTTTTAGGGATTTTTTGATATTTTTTACTATTTTTATCTTGTTTTAGGGTTTTTAGGTATTATAAGAGTTTTTTTGAGTGTTAGGGTTTTATTTGGGTTTCATATTTTTTACGTTTTAAGGGATTTTGAGGTATTTTTAAGGATTTTTGTGGATTTAGGGTTTTTAAGGAATTTTAGGGGTTTTAGAGTTTTATGGATATTTTGGATTTTATAATATTTTTTAGAAATTCTTTTATGGTTTTTAGGAAATATTGATTTTTTAATTTTTATAGGGGTTTAAATGGTTTTTATATTTTTAGTGGGTTTTATGGTTTTTATAGGACTTTAGGGTTTTTATGGTTTTTACAGTTTTTAGGGTTTTTATGTTTTAGGGAATTTTTAGGTATTTTAGGCACTTTGTGTTTTTAGGGTTTTTAGGGGTTTTAATTTGTATGAAATTTTTATCGTTTTCGTAGGGGTTTTCAGGGTTTTTAGATTTTTTACATTTTTATGGACTTTTAAGTATTTATATGGGTTTTCATGAATTTTTTTTAGCTTTTTTAGGAGTTTTTATTTTTTTGTGGTTTTATGGTTTTTACAGATTTTATCATTTTTAGGTTTTTAGGAGTGTTATGTATTTTAAGGTTTTTAATGTTTTATTAGGGTTTTGATGGGGTTTTATGTTTTTCATTTTTAGGGAATTTTTTGGATTTTATAGTTTTTTTAGGTTTTAGGTATGCTGAACGTTTTTTGGTTTTTTGGGGTTTTTTTTGCTTTTTGGGGTTTTTGAGTTTTTTTTATGGTTTTTAAGGTTTTATAACAAAATTTATGGTTTTAAAGGGGTTCGAGTGTTTTTTGTTTGTTTTAAGGTTTTTATGGTGTTGTTTTGGCAGAAGAGGTGCAGGACATGGGTATTCTTGGTCCTCCCAAAATTTATTTGAAATAAAGACACCAAATGAGACACTGCAGACCAAGGAGGGGCGGGGTCAATCGACCCCAACCCAAAAAAATTATCCCCAAAAGAAAAACAAAGAAAGGAAAAGACACAAAATACCAAACAAAACAGCTGCTTCAACACCTTCTCATCAAACTTCAGCATTCGGCGGCTCCATCATCTTCATCAGCACCTCCCAACCAATCCGAAAAAAAAACATCTCACATCACATGTTCGACAATCCATCACCTCCCAGCCAATCAGCAACCATCATTCATCATCATCATAACCATATCAGCAGCATGATCAGCAACCATCGGCTTGTACTCCAATATCAGTTTATCAAACCTGCACCACATACCGCCCTACCGAGACGCAAACTTGACGACGAGCTGAACCACCAACACCATCCCAAAACCAACCCATACACCATCAAACTAGAACAAGATGGGGTCCAGTGTGTTGGGAAGGGCAGTAAGAGCAGAGGTGGGTGCATGAGTCAAGGGGAACAACACCGGTGAGCTGCCACACACCAGCAACCAATTCCAGCATTCACCCAACAGATCATCCAGACACTACACATCATCACTACTACCCAGACCTTCCAGCCAAGCCCGAAAACCATCTAGCGACCAGCCACTCACAAACAGCAGCACCTGTTCATAATAAATCAAAGAAAGAACAGCATCACCTGCATCCATGTCCAACACGCAACCAAAAAACAAGCAGCATCGATTCACACCATTTACAGCTTCCATCAACTCATCTATAGGAAGATCCATCACCAGAAAATCAAAACCATCAGCTACAAGATCCATCCAGCACCAAAATTCCAACATCTAGAAAATCTTTAAACACCTTGTGAACAAGAAGAATCAAACCCCACGTCATTCCCCCCGGCACACACCGAAGGCCATAACAACATCAACCAAATCGAGAAAAACAGGAACAAATCATCCAGGATCTTCGGCAGATCACAACCAAGCTTTCCAAAACATAGGAAACCATATACCAGAGTAGCCGTTGTAACACATCGCAACATAGTGAGGCCAACATCCAAAGCAAGAAGCATATCTAAGAGACTAGAAAGATGAATTGGTAACCTCCACACACACAGAAAACCACCTTCTTCGCCAATGAAACCACAAGCCTGCTGACCCGTCCAAGGAAATCCCATATCTAGAAGAACCTAGATCCGCGTCTGATGACCAATTCCAACAAACTCGTTGACTTCATCTTCCAGATCAGGACAATCCACATGCCAAAGAACCTATATCTGCTTTCCGATTCGGATAGAAGATTGGACCAGATCAATATATAACCCTTCTGTATCGCGAGACCAAGCCTCTGAGAATAGAAATGAGGAAGAACCACCATTTCTAGATGATCCAAGAAAAACCAAATCTTTATTATGTTGCACATCTTTCATATAATCCAGAAACTCGGGCAGGCCCACCACTCGGAAAAGGGGGATCCGCCGAAGGGCACCTGCTGCCTCTGGTCCAGAGAGCGCAGCTAAGGCTCACCGTCACCGAGATCTCCCCCTTTAAGCACGTGAGGGAAGGTCTACGAAGGGTTCTGAAACCCCGATCTGCGCCGCCTATTGGAAAATGAAAATCCGCTGAAGATCAACTACTACACTGACGGACTCTACATCAGCCAACCACTACCACGAGCACCCCCCACAAGGCCAAGTGGGTAGGGGAAAATATCTAGTGCCGCCATCTCCATGGGAATCCAGTGAAAACTCTAGATGCCACGTCAAGGGGGAGAGAGCACCATGAGAGTGCACCACCATATTCTTCCATTAAGGTGTTGTTTTCGGTTTATATGGTTTTTAGGTGTTTTATGGGTTTTAGGGTTTATAGGGTTTTTAGGGGATTAAATTGTTATTAGGGTTTTAAGATATTCTTAGGCCTTTTTAAGGGTTTTAGTGTTTTTATGTCTTTAGGGATTTTAATGCATTTCTATGATTTTTAGGATTTTTAGGATTTATTGGGGTTTTCAAGGTTTGTTGGGTTTTTAGTGTTTCTATGATTTTTTTATGTTTTTATATTATATTGTTTTTTTAGGTTTTTAAAGTTATTTTTATTTTTTATGATTTTAGAGGCTTAAATGTTTTTATATTTTAAAGTGGTTTTAGGGTTTTTTATTGGTTTTAAGGTTTTTTTTATTGTTTTTAAGGGGTTTTACAATATTTTGAGGTTTTGGGGGATTTAGGTTATTTAGGGGTGTTTAGGGTTTTTATCTTTTTTTAGGTTTTAGTTGGTTTATGTGTTTTTAGGTTTTTATGGTTTTCATAGTGTTTTTATAATGTTAAAGTGTTTTTACTGTTTTTTGTTGTTTTAAGGGATATTTTTTGATTTTTATGGTTTTATGGTTTTATGTGTTTTAGGGTTTCAAGGGATTTAGACTTTTAGGGTTTATAGGGGTTTTATATTTTTGTATATTTTTATGGTTTTCTTAGGTTTTTTAGGTATTTAGTTTTTTTTAAATTTTTATGGATTTTTAGGGGTTTTAATGATTTTCATAGTTCTTATGGATTTTAGGGATTTTGATGGGTTTATAGGTTTTTATAGTTTTTTTGTTTCTATATTTTTTGAGATTTTAATGGTTTTTAATGTTATTTAGAGTTTTTATTGTTTTTATAGACTTAAAGGATTATTTATAGCTTTTAGTTTTTAGGGTTTTATGGGTTTCTAGGTTTTTTGATGTTTTATAGTGGTTTTTATAATTTTTGGGTTTTTTGGGTTTTTTGGTTTTTTTTGCGTTTTTAGGTCTTTAAGGGTTTTATGTTATTTAAGTTTTTAATGTATCCTTATGAATTTTCAAAAAATTTATGATTTTTTATGTTTTTATGGTTTTTTGGGATTTCTTAGGATTTTTATAGTTTTTAGGTGTTTTTGGGATTTTTAGTGATTTTAGGGGTTTATGAGTTTTTTTTGTTTTTGGGTTTTTTGAGGTTTTAGGATTTTAAGGATTTTTAGAGTGTTTTAACAATTATAGGGGTTTGATGGGTTCTTATAGGTTTTAGTGTTTTTAGGATTTTATGGGGTTTTAATGTTTTTAGGGGTTTCTATGGTTTTAGGGACTTTAGGGGTCTTCTAGAGTTTTTAGTGTGTTTAAGGTTTTTAGGGGTTTGATGTTTTTCTAGTTTTTTATAGTTTTCTTAGGGATTTTAAGGTTTTTAGGGTTTTTTTAATATTTAGATATTTTCAAGGGGTTTTTATGATTTCTATGCATTTTAGGGTTTTTATGGTTTTTTAATTTTATTTGGTTTTAGGTGTTTTATGTGTTTTTATGTTTTTACGCCTTTATGAGGGTTTATTAGGGTTTTTGGGTTTTTATATTTTTTGATTTTTATTTCTTTTTTAGTATTTTAATGGTGTTTTATTATGGATTTTAGGGGTCTTTACGGTTTGTAGGGTTTTAGGATTTTTTTTGGATTTTATGGAGTTTTAGATTTTTTTGAGTTTTTTAGGGTTTATTGTTTTTTTTATTTTTAATGTTTTTTTAAAGGGTTTTGGGTTTTTAGTGTTTTTAGGTATTTTTATAATTTTCATTGGTTTGTATATTTTTATAGGTTTTTGGGGTTTTAGGGTCTTTTAAGGGTTCAATGGTTTTTTAGTGTGTTATACATTTTTAGTGGTTTTATGTATTTTTTTGGTTTTACGATTTTTATTGGGTGTTGATGGATTTTAATATTTTCTTCATTTATTATATTTTTATGGATGTTTTAGGACTATTATGCTTTTTTACAGTTTTGAGAAATTTTTAATGGTTTTAGGGTTTTTAGGGGTTTTAAGTGTTAATATGTTTTTAATATTTTCATAGTGTTTTTCAAGGTTTTTAGAGTATTTTTTTATATTTTTAGGGATTTTTAGGACTTATTTGGTTTTTTATTTTTTTAGGGATTTTGTGATATTTTAGGGTTTTTAGGTTTTTTGTGTTTTTTTGTTTTTAGGGTTTTTTAAGTTAGAGGGGTTTTAATGTATTTAATGTATCCTTAAATTTTGGGGGGTTGAAGGGTTTTTAGAGTTTTACATTTTTTATGGGTTTTATGGGTTTTTAGGGTTTTTAATGTTTTTAGGGGTTTTATGATTTTTATGCTCATTATGGTTTTTTGGTGATTTAACATTTTTTAGGGTTTTTAGGCGTTTTCTGCATTTTTATGTTTTTATAATTTTCTAAGGGGTTTTCAATGTTTTATATTTTTTTTACATATTTATGGATTTTTATGTATTTTTTAGGATTTTTTCCTTCTTTTATGTTTTTGGGATTTTAATGGATTTAGTAGTTTTTTATGGATTTTAGGGCTTTATGTATTTTCTGTTATCATTGTTTTTGAGTATGTTAGTGTTTTTAAAAAAAATTATTGTTTTTAAGGTTTTTTGGGGTTTAAAGTTTTTTAATAGTTTTTATTGGTTTTAGGGTTTTTATGAGTTTTTAGGGTTTTTACGGTTTTTATGGGATTTTAGGGTTTTCTATATTTTAAGGGTCCTTTTATGGGTTTTGAAGGTTTTAAGTGATATTGAGTGTATTTATTTTTTTTTGGATTTTTATGGGGTTTTTTGGGTTTTATGGTTTTAATTAGTGTTTTAGGGGTTTTAAGGTTTTTTAGAGTTTTTAACGATTTTAGGGTTTTAAAGGGGTTTTAGATTTTTAGTTGTTTTGTAGCATTTTATGGGTTTTTAAGGTTATAGTGGTTTTGTGGGTTTTATGGGTTCTTTGATAGTTTTTATATTTTTAAAGGTTTTTATAGTTTTTTAGGGTTTTAGGCATTTTAATCTTCTTTTTTTGGGGTTTTAAGGGGTTTTAGGGTTTTTACATTTTTATGTATTTTTTACTATTTTTATGCTTTTTTGTGTTTTTGGGATTTGAGCAAGTTTATTTTTTATGCCTTTTGAGGTTTTTATTGTTTTATGTTTTTAATAATTTTAAGTGTTATTAAGTTTTTATGATTTTCTTAGGGGTTTTCAGGTATTTAGGGGATTTTGTGTTATTAGAAATTTTTGGGGATTTTTTATGATTTTATACCTTTTTAGGGGCATTAGGAATTTTTTGTTTTTCAGATTTTTTTGAAGTTTAAGGTTTTGTAGTGTTTTTTAACATTATTAGGGGTTTAAAGTGTTTTAATAGTGTTAGTGATTTTCGGTTTTTATGGGTTTTAGGGGTTTTTAATATTCGAGGGGTTTTTATGGTTTTTAGTGGGTTTTAGTAGTATTTGTCCTTTTAGGGGTTTAATAATTATTTCAGTTATTTTTTTTGTTTTATAATTTTTTGGTTTTTAAGGTTTTTTTAAGGTTTTTAAGGTTTTTGGGGTATTTTCAATTTCAGGGATTTGTAGGGATTTTTATAGGATTTAATGGTTTTTAGGGTTGTAGGGATTTTAAGGGAATTTTATTTTTTTCGAATTTTTAATGGTTTTGAAGGTTTTATGGTTTTTTTAATGATATTCAGGGTTTTAAGGAATTTTTAAGGATTTTTAGGATTTTAATGAGTTATTCAGGATTTCGAGGGTTTTTATTGGGTTTTAGCATTTTTAAGGGTTATTTATGGTTTTAGGGTTTTTATAAATTTTTAGGGTTTTTAATATTTCCTATATTAATTTAACATTTTATGGGTTTAATGGGGTTTTATTGTTTTTATTAGTTTTATGGTATTTAAGGGGGTTTTATGGTTTTTAGGTGTTTCTATTTTTTTAAGGTCTTTTTATAGTTTTTGAGGGATTTTAGCATTTTTAGTGCTTTTAACGGTTTTAATTTTCTTTATATTTTTGTGTTATTTCTTCAGGGATTTCATGATTTTTATGGGTTTTAATGATTTTAGAGATTTTTATATATTTCTGTGGTTTTCAAGGACATTGAGAGTTTTTGGTTTTTTAGGGTCTTTGGGTTTTTAGCATTTTTTATGTTTTTAGGGGGTTTAATTATTATTAGGTTTGTATGTTTTTATTAAGGGGTTTCATGTTTTTTTATATTATTAGTCATGTTAATTTTTTTATAGCATTTTGTTTTAGTTTGGGATTTGTAGGACTTTTAGGGATTTTATGTTTTTTAATTTTTTAGTGGTTTTAGTGTTTTTTATGTTTTAGAAAGTTTATTTGTTTGTAGTTTTTTGGTTGTTTTCATTGGTTTTTTCATAGTTTTACTGTTTTTTTTTTCTATATGTTTTTAGGTTTTTTAATTTTTTTACAGTTTTAGGGACTTTGAGGTGTTCTAATTATTTTTTGGGGTTTTAGAATTTTTAGGTTTTTTGGGGTTTTAAGTGTTTCTAGGTCTTTAGGGTTTTTTAATGTATTTAGGTTTTTTGTATTTTTTGTATTTTTTGTTTTTAGTGATTTTTTTAGGATTTTAGGATATTTAGGGGGTTTAGTTATTTTGAGGGTTTTTAGGGGTTGTTTGAGTTTTTTGAGTTTTTTTTGAGTTTTTGGAGTTTTTTTGTGTTTTTAGGGTATTAGTGGTTTGTAGTGTTTTTAACTTTATTATGGTTTTAAAGAGTTTTTATTATTTTTATGGTTTTTAGGGGTTTTATCATTATTATGGTATTCAAGGCATATATGTTTCTTAGGGATTTTAAGGTTTTAAGGGTTTTTATAATCCATTATATTTTTAGGTATTTTAAGTGTTTTTACAGTTTTATGGTTTTCTTAGATTTTTTTGGGGGTTTTAGGATTTTTTACATTTTACGTGACTTTTAGTGATTTTTTAGGATTCTTATGATTTTGATGATATTTTATCATTTCTAGTTTTTTGGGGGCTTTATTTTTTTATGTGTTTTTAGGGTTTTAATATTTTCCTAGGGTTTTTAGGATTTTTATATTTATTTATTTTGTAGGGGATTTTAGGGATTTTTTATGATTTTTATGGGATCTTTGGGGGTTTTGGGATTTTGTGGGTTTGGGGGGGGGGGGGTTATGGGTTTTTTTTTGGGGTTATGGGGTTTTTTGAGTTTTTATCATTTTATATATTTCTAACATTTTTAGTGTTTTAGAGAGTATTTATATTTTTAGTGTATTTTAGGGTCATTATGGGTTTTAGGGACTTTTAATGGATTTTAAGGGTTCTAATATTTTAGGGGATTTTACGCCCATTTTTTTAGGTTTTAGATATTTTAGCATTTTTAGGTTTTGTAGGAGTTATATTTGATTTTAGGTTTCAAATTTTTTTCTTAGGGTTTTAGGGTTTTTACGTTTTTAGGGTTTTTAGACATTTTTTAGGATTTTTATTATTCTTAGGGATTTTTAATGTTTTGAGGGGTTTTAGGGTTTTTACAGTTTTCAACATTATTTATTTTTTGAGTTGTTTTTAGTGATGTTATGTTTTTAGGTTTTCTCAGGGTTTTAGGTTTTTAATCTTTATAGGGATTTTTAGGGATTGTTCCAGTTTTTTATGCTTTTTAGGGTATTCGGGGATTTTGTGTGATTTATAGGTAATTAAGGGGTTTGGGGTTTTGTGGTTTTTATGGTCTTTTATGGGTTTTAGGGTCTTTTTTGGGGGGTTTTATGGGTTTTAATGTTTTTAAAATTTTTAACATTTTTAGGGGTTTAAATGGTTTTTAGAGTTTTAGAGGGGTTTTAAGGGTTTTTTGGGTTTTTTTTATTTTTTAAGGTTCTTAGGGGTTTTTAGATTTTTATTGGTATTAGGGTTGTTTAGGGTATTTTTTAGGGTTTTGAGTGGTTTTAGTATTTTAATAATTCTTTCAGGTTTAAAGACTATTTTTATTTAAGGATTTCTTAGTGGTTTTCATGGTTTTTTTACTCCTTTATAGGTTTTTAGGGATTTTTATGTTTTTTATGATTTTTACGGTTTTTATAAATTTTGAGAGTTTTTATAGTGTTTATAGTTTTTTAGGATTTTTTGGTTTTTTTGGGTTTTATATTTTTTTGTGTTTTTTATTTTTGTAATGGTTTTTAGAGTTGTTAACGTTTTAAGGGGTTTAAAGGGTTTTTCGATTTTTAAGTTGTTTTTAGGATTTTCTGGGTTTTTAGGGTATCTTATGGATTTTATGGGGGTTTATAGTTTTAGTTTTTTAGGTTTTTTTTATGGTTGTTTTTGTTTTTTGTTTTTTATGGTTTTAAGTGTTATTAATGTTATTCGGTTTTCTTAATAAATTTCAGGATTTTTAGGGGTTTGTACATTTTTTTATTTTTAGGGATTATTTAGCATTATTATGCATTTTAGGGGTTTTTAGCGGTTTTTAGTTTTTATTAGATTTTATAGTATTTCTTGTGATTTATTGGGTTTTTGAGATTTTAGAGTTTAAAATGGTTTTTATAGTTTTTAAACATTTTTGGGGGTTCAAAAGGTTTTTAGAGTTATAATGGGTTTTAAAAATTAATGGTTTTGTAATGTTTTTTTATGTTTTTAGGGGGTTTCATGTATTTTGGGGATTTTAAGAGACTTTTTATGGTTTTTATAATTTTGTATTAATTTTAGGGGTTTTAAGTATTTATAGGTTCTAGAGGTTTTCTTATGGGTTTTCCCAAGATTTTAGGGTTATTATATTTTTAGTTATTTTTAGGGATATTTACTTTTTTTTTATTTTTATATTTTTTTTGTTTTTTAGGGGTTTTATGTTTTTTAGCATTCTAAAGTTCTCCTAGGGTTTTATAGGGTTTTTTTTTATTTTTTTACGTTTTTATTTATTTTTAAGAATTATTAATATTTTTATGGATTTTGAGGGGTTTTAGGGTCTTTATTATTTTCATGGGGTTTGGGGGGGTTTTAGGGGCTTTTTTGAGTTTTTAGGGTCTTGATGGTTTTAATATATTTTAATCATTTTTAGGGGTTTAAAGGGTTTTTAGTGGGTTTTATGGGTTTTATGGGTTTTAGGGGTTTTAACGGTTTCTAGGAGTTTTTTTTGTTTTTAGGGTTTTTAGTGTTTTCAGGGATTTTAGTTATATTTTGGTTTCTATGGAATTTAATTATGTCTAGGTTTTTAATATTTTCTTAGGATTTTAGGGTTTTTTATGCTTTTAGGGTTTTGGGGGATTTTATAGGTTTTTCTTTGTTTTTAGGGTTTATTGGGATTTTTCGGGGTTTAAATGTTTTTTATGGTTTTGGGGTCTTTTTGATTTTTTGGATTTTTAGGGTTTCTTTTGAGTATTTTAGTATTTTTTATAGTTTTTTAGGGTTTATATAATTCTTAAGGGTTTAAAGGGTTTTAGAGACATTACTTTATTTTAGGGTTTTTATGGGTGATTAGATTTTTTACAGTTTTCTTGGGTTTTAATGTTTTTAGGGGTTTTAAGGGTTTTAGGATTTTTAAGGGTTTTAGGCTCTTTAGAGTTTAAATTTTTTGTTATCTTTTTAGGGATTTTACATATTTTTATATTTTTAAGGTTTTATTAGGTTTTTACGGTTTTAGTGTTTTTTATTTTCATTGTGGATTTCTATTAATTTTTTAGGCTTTTTAGGTTTTTTTAGTTTTTAGGTATTTTTAGGGTTTCTAGTGGTTTGTAGGGTTTGTAAAGTTTTTTATTTTTTATGGGTGTGGTATTTTTTTAGGTTTTTAATGTTTTCTTAATTTGTTTTTGGGTTTTTATGTTTTTTACGTTTTTAGGGATTTATATGTATTATTTTGGATTTTTATGGGTTTTTAATGTTTTTTTTAGAATTTTGAGGGGTTTTATGGTTTATTTGTGTTTTTAGCATTTTGTGGTTTGTTTTAGTTTTTAGGGTTTTTTAGTTTTAGAGGGTTTACAATTTATATAGTTTTTAATATTTTTAGGGATTGAAAGGGTTTTGATATTTTTAGTGATTTTTAGGTTTTATGGGTGTTTTGTCAATTTTAAAGGGTCCTATGGCTTTTATTGTTTTTAGGGGGTCTTTACTTTTTATGGTCTTTTTTGGTTTTTTTAGAATTTTAGAGATTTTAAGTTTTTTGGGGTTTTAAATATTTTTTAGTGTTTTCTAAGTGGTTTTTACTCTTTTAATGGTTTTTAGGTATTTAGGTATATTGAGGGATATTTTTATGATTTTTTTGGTTTTTTGAGGTTTTTAGAGATTTTGAGGGGGGTTTTTTGGGGGTTTTAGAATTTTTAAATTTTTTTAGGTTTTATGGTTTTCTATGTTTTTAAGGTTTTATTTGGTATTTTCAGGTTTTTTCATGTTTCTAGGTATTTTTATGGGTTTTTATGGTTCATAGGGTTTTTATATTTTTTTGGGGTTTTAGTGATTTTTAGGGATTTATGGGTTTTATGATTTTTTTATTTTTTGGGTTTTATGGTTTTTATGGGTTTTTGGAGTTGTTAATATTTTTAGGATTTTTTTGCATTTAGGAGTTTCTAGGGTTTTTATGGTTCTTTTAGGAATTTTTTATTCTTTTAGAGTTTTTAGGGGTTTTAGGTGTTTTATGTTCTTTTAGTATTTGGGGGGTTTATTATGGTTTTTCAATGTGTTTGTGTTTTTTTACATTTTATGGATTTTTGGGGATTTTTTTATGATTTTTATGTTTTTTTGGGATTATGAGGGATTTACGGTTTTATGATCTATTAGTGTTTTAGTGTTTTTTAGGTATTTGAAGGGTTTTATGATTCTATAGTTTTCCTAAGGCTATACATGGTTTTTATGGTTTTTTATGTTTTTATGGATTTTTATGGATTTTTAGGATTTATTTTGTTTCTTAGGGGTTTTAGAGATTTTGACAGTTTTTAGGGTTTTATGTGTTTTAGGGTTATTATGTTCTTTTAGGGTTTTTTATGTTTTAAGGGATTTTATGGTTTTTAAATATTTTTAAACATTTTTAGGGGTTTAAAGGGCTATAATGTTTTAGCAGTTTTTAGGGTTTTATAGGTTTTATGGGTTTTAAGGGGGTTTTATGGTTTTTAGAGTTTTTTAGTTTTTTCTGAGGTTATAAGAGTTTTTAATTTAAATCTTTTCCTAAGGATTTTCAGGGATTATAATATTGTTTATATTCTTAGGGATTTTAAAGGTTTTCTGGATTTTTTTTTTTGTTTTATGGGGTTTTATGGTGTTTTTTTGGATTTTTGGGGTTTTTGTGTGTTTTTAGGGTTTTTAGAGGTTTTAAACATTTTAAGGGGTTTAAAGGGGTTTTAGATTTCTTAGTGGTATTTAGGTTTTTTTAGGGTTTTTATGGTTTTGGGGGGTTTTATGGTTTTAGGTATTTTTAGGATTCTTTTGTCTTTTAAGCTTTTTAATTTTTTTACGTTTTTAGGGATTTTATGTGATATTAGGTTTTTTATTTTTCTTATGGGTTTTTAGGGTTTTTAATTTTTTAATGTTTTTGGGATATGTAGGGTTTTTTGGAATTTTATCGATTTTAGGGGTTTTATGGATTTTGTTGATTTTAGGGGTTTATATTTTTTTAGGTTCTTAGGGATTTTATTATTTTATATTATATAAGGATTTTAAGTGTTTTAATGTTTTTAATATTTTCTTAGGGTTTTTTAGGAGTATTAGGATTTCTTTTTTTAGTGCTTTATAGGAATTTTATAATTTTTAGGGTTTTTATTGATTTTGAAGACTTTTAGAGTCACTATGGTCATTAGGTGTTTTTAATCTTTGAGGTTTTTAAGGTTTTCTAGAGTTTTTTACGCTTTTACGTATTTAAAATGAATTTATAGATTTTTGTGGTTTTATAGGTTTTTATGGGTTGTAAATTTTTTTAGGTTTCTAGTAATTTTTATGGGTTTTATGGCATTTAAGGTCTTTTTATTGTTGTTATATTTTTTTCAATTTTCATGCTTTTAGGTGTTTTAGTTTTTTTTGTTATTATGGCTTTCTTTTGGGTTTTCAATGTTTTTTAAAATTTTAAGGATTTATAGGGATTTTTTATGATATATATTGTTTATTTTATGTTTTAGGGATTTTGATGGGTTATAGGGTTTTTAGAGGTTTTTATGGTTTTAGCGTTTTTTAGGTTTTTAGGGGTGTTGTATGCTTTTAGTTTTTTAGAATTTCTTAAGGTTTTTTTGTGTTTTTCAAGGTTCTGTGGGGTTTTATGTATTTAGGGATTTTAGGGATTTTTAGATTTTTATGGTTTTTAGGATATTTAGGGGTTTTGATGGTTTTTATGTATTTTTTGGTTTTTAGGTTTTTTAGGGTTTTAGGGGTTTTTATGGTTTATTTGATTTTTCATGGTTTTTGATATCTTTTAGTTTATTGAACATTTTAGTGGTTTAAAGTAGTTTTATATATTTTTAAGGTCTTTGGAATTTTCTGGTTTTTAGGGATTTTTTGTGATTTTATGTTCTTTTAGGGTGGTTTTGGTTCTTAATATATTAAGTTTTTAGGGGTTTTATATGTTTTTATGTTTCTATGGTGTTGTTTGGTTTTTTCAAGGTTTTTTAGGATTTAAGGGGTTTTAGTGATTTTTATAAATTTTATAATGTTTAGCGATTCTAGAAACATTGAGGATTTCTAATGTTTTATTGTTTTTTGGGTTTTTAATGCATTTAGGTTTTTAATTGTTTTGATTATTTTTAGGTTTTTAAGGTATTCTTAGTCTTTTTTAAGGTTTTATACTTTTATAACTTATTTGGGATGTTAATGATTTTTTTATAATTTTTATGTTTTTTTGGATTTGTAGGGATTATGAGGGGTTTTAGGTTTTTCATTTAGGGTTTTAGGGTTTTCATGTTTTTTGGGGTTTTAGGGTTGTCTTGAGTTTTTATGGGTTTTAAGGTTTTTAGGGTTTTTAACATTTTTTGGGAGTAAAATGATTTTTTGATTTTTTTATTCTTTTTAGGTTTTTATGGGGTTTTAAATATTTTTAGGGTGTTTTTATTGTTTTTTGGGGGTTTTGGAGTTTTCTATCATTTATTAGATTTTTAGGGGTTTTATGTATTTTTAGATTTTTATGGTTTTCTTAGGGGATTTCTTTTTTAGGTTTTTCTATGTTTTAGGGGATTTTAGAGCCTTTTTGGATTTTTAAAGGTTTTGAGCATTTTTAGTATGTTTTTTGGGACTTTATGGTATTTTAGGGTTTTTACATATTTTAGGGGTTTCGTGGTTTTAAGGGGGGTGGATGTTAGGGTCTTTTAGGGTTTTTAGTGTTTTTTAGGTTTTTTTGGGATTTAGGTGTTTTTTGGTTTTTTGGTTTTCTTATGGTTTATGAAGGGTTTTTTATATTATCATGGATTTTAAGGCATTTATTATAATTATTATTGTTTTATAGGGTTTTTATGGATTTTTAGGGTTTTATGGTTTTTAGAGTTTTTACAATTTTAAGGGGATTTAGGGTTTAATGCATTTTAAGGTTTTGTTGGTTTTCTTAGTATTTTCCATATTTTTTATTTTTTTTACATTTTTAGGGATTTTTAGTTTTTTGTGTTTTTTATGGGTTTTAGGGATTTAGGGATTATGATGGGTTTTTTGGGTTTTTTGGGTTTTTTGGGGTTTTGGGTTTTTTTATGTTTATAGGGGATTTAATGTTTTTTATATTTTTTTACTTTTTTATGGGTTTAAAGAGTTTTTAGAGTTTTTTTTGAGTTTTTAGGGATTTAATTGTTTTATTTTTTATTGGTTTCTTAATGCTTTTAAGGTTGTGTTGTTTTTAATGTTTTTATGGATTTTTTAGTATTTTTATTGCTTTTAGGGTTTTTAGGAATTTTAGGGGTTTTATGGTTTTTAGGTTTTTAGGGATTAAATGTTTTTATCATTTTAGGGATATCAGGTGTATTATGTTTTTTTAGGTTATAATGGTTTTATAATGTTTTTAGGGGTTTTTTGTTTTTATGATTTTAGGTATTCTTAGGGATTTTTTAGGATTTTTATGGTTTGTTGGGATTTATGGATTTTGAGGGTTTTTATGGTTTTATGTTTTTTATGTGTTTTTGGGTGTGTGGGTGGTTTTTTAGTTTTTAGTGTTTTTATACTTTTTAGAGTTTTTTAACATTTATATGGGTTGAAAGGGGTTTTATAATTTTATTGGTTCATGTTGTTTCACGGGGTTAAGGGGTTTGACGTTATTTTGGTGTTTTTATGGGTTTTTGGTGTTTTTGGGTAGCTGTAGGTTTTTTTGGGGGGGGGTTTAGATTTTTTTTTGGTATTTTTGGGGGGTTTTAATTGTTTTTAGTGTTTTATGGTTCTCTTTGGGGTTTTTTGGGTTTTTTTTTTGTTTTTTATGACTTTAGGTTTTTCCTTGTCTTTTTAGAATTTTTATGGCTTTAAGGGTTTTTAGGGATTTTTATGTTTTATCCTTTTTAGGGGTTTAAAGGATATTATCATTTTTAGGTTTTCATGGGATTTTAGGGGTTTTAGGTTTCCCTGTTGTTTTTTTGGTTTTTAGGATTTTTTATATTTTTATGTATTTTTTGGTTTTTTGGTTTTTAGGGTTTTTATAGATATTAATATGTTTTAGTGTTTTAAAGGTTTTTACTATTTTTTATTTTTAGCAGTTTTCAGAGTTTTTTTATGTCTTTATGTTTTTATCATTTTCTTAATTTTTTTATAGGTTTAAAGGGTTTTTTGAGTTTTTAGTGGTTTTAAGGATTGTATGTATTTTAGGGTTTTATAGTTTCATGTATTTTTATGGTTTCTAGGGGTTTTATTGTATTTAAGTTCTTTTTAGGGTTTTTTTGTGTTTTTTAGTTTTTAGGGGTTTTAACTGTTTTTTGTCTGTAATTTTTTCTTATGGGGTTTTAGGGATTTTCATGTTTTTTGAGATTTTGGGATTTTTTAGTTTTTTTATGTGTTTTTAGGCTTTTAGAGATTTTGAGGGATTTTTGGGGTGTCTTATGTTTTCATGGTTTTTGTGAATCTTTTGGGTTTTTTGGGTTTTTCTGAGTTTTTTTATGTTTTAAGGATTTTTTTAGGGGTTTTAGGATTTTTATGGGGCTTTATGGTTTTTAAGGATTTTAAGGGTTTTCAATGATTTTTAGGGGTTTTATGTATTATTTTTGGTTTTTTGGTGTCTTTTTTATTTTTTAGGGGTTTAATGGGTTTTTAATGGATTTAAACATTCATATGAGTTTAAATATTTTTTATATTTTTTATTAGGTTTATGTTTTTTATGGGTTATAGGGTTTTTAGAGGTTAGTTATTTTAGGATCTGTAGGTTTTTCTAGAGTTTAAGTGTTTTTAGGTTTTTAATATTTTATTATGAACTTTCATGGAATTTAGGGTTTTTTATATTTTTAGGTATTTATTTTGATTTTTTATGATTTTATGGTTTTTATAGTTTTTAAGGATTTTTATGGGTTTTAGGGTTATTTTTTGTCTTTTTGGGTTTTTTATGATTTTCATCATTTTTTTAGTTTTTTATGGGTTTCATGCGTTTTTAGGTTTTTATAGATTTCTTATAGATATTCAAGTTTTTGGGGTTTTCTAAATTTTTAAATATTTTTTATAGACATTGTTAGGTTTTTTTGATTTTGTTTGGTTTTTAGTGATTTTGAGTGTTTATGATTTTTTAGTGTTCTTTGGGGCTTTTTGGTTTCCTTTGTTTTTAGGGTTTTTTGAGATATTTAGGGTTTCATGGTTTTAGATTTTTTTAACATTTTAAGGGGTTTAATGGGTTTTTAGTGTTTTAATGGGGTTTTATTGTTCTTATGGGGTTTTTTGGGTTTTAAAGTTTTTTAGGGAAAGGAAGATGCGGGGTCAGGCTATTCTTGTGCCCCCCAAATTTATTAGAAAAAAGACACAACAGACAAGGAAGTGGAGGGGTCAAACAAACCACACCCAAAATATCTTATCAATCTGAAACCCAGAAAACCCAAAAAACAAAAAAGCACACAATAGGAAAAAGCATGGGGATAATAACAGCACCATTAACTGCAGCTTCATCACATTCCTTCCTAGTAGTAACCAGCAACCAGAGCTCACATCCAAGAAGCAACCATCATCCATTCTTACAAAATCCAGCATCCAATACCTCCTCAACACGAAGGTCCACCACAAGTTGCCCAAAACCATCATAACTAAATTCCACCATAAAATTCTCATCGTATTCCAGCCAAAAAAAACCAGCCCATAGTAGCGTTACAATCATTAATTGTCTCCTTTCCAATAAGATCAACCGTCAGCAGTACGAACCCATTAGTGTCTACAGTCCCCAAAACCTCCTCACCAAGAAGAGCCTCTGCCAGTAACATAGAACCACCAGCACCAATCTTGTAACCAACAGCTTCATCACGTCCCATCCCTACAGCAAGCATTAACCAACATCACCATTTCTGGCAACCAATCTCTTCTTCTACAACATGAAAACCAGCAATGAAAAACAGTATATCTCTCGCATCAGCACACACCGATTTCCCAACAGCATAAAAAATATAAAAAAATACCGAACCATCATAACCAGAGAGAAAAACAGACCCCTAACCAAATGTCATGCCCATCCATCAATCTATTCCACAAGCATTACAAACCGTAGTAGAAGAAAAAACAAGCACCCACTAAACAATAGAAAGCAGAAATCAAGAACCACCAACGCACTAAAAAATAACAGGATCCACACCATTGGAGAGGTAGCGTACCATATTCAATGTTCCATGAGACAATCGAGAAAACCAAGACCCAAGATGTTGAGACAACCCTCTCAACCATTGAATCCTTCGATCCCACTGACCCGACCATGGAAACCCCAGATCTGAAAGATCATCCCCGATCTGTGGCTGAGGTCCAGAAGGAATCCCAACCTCCGAGGTGACATCGGCTTCGACACCATCCAGATCGAAACGATCTGAAGACCACATGATATCCAAAGTCATAAAATCTAGGATGCACCAGAGATGGAGAAAATCCCCATGCAAGGCCAAAAGACACAACGCTCGGGGAAGAGGAAGGCGCCGAAAACCGAGATCAACCACCGTCTTGAATCTGGAGAGAGATGCCAGAGCACGCCAACGCCGAGAACTGTGGAGAGGTAAGGATCTGACACCAATTCTCTGAGCAAAGACCAGGGGAAGACCTGGAAGAGGCATCAGGTGAGAGAGGGATCCAGGGGAATGCGATTCCATCTTTATTTAATGGTTTTTAGGGGTTTTATGGTTTTATAATTTTTAGTGAATTTCAAGGTTTTAGCATTTTTATGTTTTTATAGTTTTCTTTTGGGTTTTCAGGTTTCATTGGGTTCTGTATGATATTTTTTTTTGTATATTTATGGGTTTTAGTGGTTTTAGGGATTTTGAGGTGTTTTGGGGGTTTTAGGGATTTTGAGGTGTTTTGGGGGTTTTAGGGATTTTGAGGTGTTTTGGGGGTTTTAGGGTTTTAGGGTTTCTTATTGTTATTAGGTTTTTTAGGATTTATTAGTATTTTTAATGGGTTTTTTACATTTTAAGGGATTTTTTAGGATTTTTTAGGATTTTTTTTGTTTTTAGGTTTTTAGGGGTTTTGAGAGTTTTTAGGGTTTTATGGTTTTAAGGGGTTTTAGGGTATTTTGGTTTTCTGGATTTTTAGGGATTTTTTTGTTTTTAGGGGTTTAAATTTTTTTGATTTTTTAATGATTCTATGGGTTTAAAGAATTTTTAGAGTTTTTGTTGTTTTAGAGTTTTTCTGTGTTTTTAGGGTTTTTAATGTATTTAGGGGTTTTATTTTTTTAGGGGGGTTCTAAGGCATTTTAGGGTTTTTTTATTAATTTTAGTGTTTTTAAGGTTTTTAGGGGTTTTAAGTTTTCTTACAGTTTTATGTTTTTATTATAATTTTTCAATGTTTTTAGGTTTTTTTACATTTTTTGGAAATTTTATGGATTTTTAGGGTGTGTTTGATTTTAACAGTTTTTTGGTTTTTTGGGTTTTTTGGGTATTTTAGCTTTTAGAGTTTTTTAGGTTTTTAGGGGTTTTAAGTGTATTTTTGATTTTAATGTTTTCTTAGGGTATATCTATGTTTTTTTATTTTTATGGTTTTTTTAAAGATATTTATAGGTTTTAGGGGTTTTATGTATTTTGAATGTTTTTAGGGTTTTATATGGTTTTTAGTATTTTTATGGTTTTTTGGATTTTTAGGGTTTTTTGAGTTTCTTACAGGTTTAAATGTTTTTTATTGTTTTTTAACGTTTTCAAGGGTTTAAATTTTTTTTTATAGTTTTAGTGGTTTATGGGTTTTCATCGTTTTAAGGGTTTTTAGGGGTGTCTATTGTTTTGAGGTGTTTTTTGGGGTTTTACGTTCTTGTTAGGATTTTTAGTAGTTTAAGGATTTTTAGAGGTTAAAACTATTTTTAGGTTGTTAATTTTTTCTTAGGGGTTTTCAAGGTTTCCCAGGTTTTACATTTTAGGTATTTTTAATGATTTTTATGAATTTTATGGATTTTTAGGGTTTTTTTGGATTCTGAGGGATTTTGGAGATTTGGGGTTTTAGGGGCTTTTAGTGTTTTTTAGGATTTTAGGTGTTTTTTTTTTTGTGTTTTTAGGGATTAATGGTTTTTTAGGTTTTTTGGTGAGTTTTACATTTTTAGGGGATTTAAGGATTTTTCAGAATTTTATGTTTTTTAGGGTTTTTAGGGATTTGGATGTTTTTTAATGGTTTTTAGGTTTTTAGGGCTTTTTTATTTTTTGGGATTTTCAGGGGTTTTTTGAGTTTTTTTAGGTTGTATAATGTTTTTAGAGCTTATAAATATTTTTAGGGGTTTAAAGGTTTTTCAGAGTTTTTAGTGGGTTTTAGGAAATTTATTGGTTTTTAGGGTTTTTAATTTTTTTAATATTTTTTTCCTGCTTAGGCTATTTCGAGTTTTTAGAATTTTTTAGGGTTTTTTGGGGTTTTAAGTGTTTTTTGGGATTTATGTTTTTCTTAATGGTTTTCAAGGTTTTATGGATTTTTATATTTTTTGTATTATTAGGGATTTTTTTAATAATTTTTTGGGTCTTTAGGGTTTTTGTAGATTTTGAGTGTTTTAGTGGTTTTAGGGTTTTTTTTTATTTTTTAGCGATTTTAGTTTTTTAGGTGTTCTAAATTTTTTAGGATTTGAAGTTTTTTTCGGGATTTTTGAGGTTTTTAGGATTTTTTACATTTTTAGAGATTTTTAGAACATTTTTTTAAATTTTTAAATTTTTATTATTTTTATGTTTTTTTCGGTTTTTTTGTTTTTTGGGATTTTATAGTTTTGATGGTTTATTTTAAATTTTACAGTTTTTTATATTTTTTAATGGGTTTAGGTGTTTAAAAGGTTTTTAGTGTTTTTTGTGAGTTTTTAGGGTTTTTATGAGTTTTTAGTTTTTATAATGTTTTTATGTGTGTTTATGGTTTTTAGGGGTTTTAGGGACTTTTTAGTGTTCTTAATATTTTTAGTGTTTTTTTGGTTTTTTATGAGTTTTATGTTTTTTTTGGTTTTTAAAGTTGTCTTAGGGTTTATTTGGTTTTTTGGTGTTTTTTTGTTTTGGTGGTTTTTAGTGACTTATTGTTATTAATATGATTTTTATGGGTTCTAGGTATTTTGATAGTTTTAAGGGGTTTTATGGTTTCTATGGTTTTTTGGGATTTTAGTGTTTTCCATATATTTTAGGGGTGTTAATGTTTTTAGGATTTTATGGATTTTAGTGATTTTTGCAGGGGTTTTAAGGTTTTTTTACTTTTATAGGGATATTTAGGGATTTTTTAGGATTTTAATGGGTTTTAGGGGTTTTAGGGCTTTTAAGGGTTTTCATAATTTTTTGGTGGTTTTACGGTTTTATTTGAGGATTAGGGTTTTTACAGTTTTGAGTGATTTTTATGTTTTGGGCGTTTAAAGGTTTTTTGGTCTTTTTAGTGGTCTTTTAGGGTTTTTATGGGTTTTATGGGTTTTTAAGGTTATTAGGGGTTTTATAGTTGTAGCGTTTTTATAGTATTTTTAAGGTTTTTAGGTTTTTAGTTTTTATGGGGTTTTAGGTGTTATAATTGGTTTTAGGTATTTAAGGTTTTCTTAGGGTTTTAAAGGGTTTTTTAGTTTTTTATAAGTTTTAGGTATTTTTATGAATTTTTTATATATATTTATGGTTTTTTTGGATTTTAGGAATTTTTAGGGTGTTTATGGTTTTATGGTTTTTTTGTTTCTTAGGGTTTTAAATTTGTTTTTTAGGTTTTTAAGGTGTTCCCGAGTATTTGAAGTTTTACGAGATTATAGGTTTTTTAGTATATTTATAGGTTTTTGTGCTTTTATGGGTTTTAGGGATTTTTGGGGCAAGGAAGATACGAGGGTCAGGCTATTCCTGACCCCCCCCCCCTCTAAATTTTAAATGAAAAAAGGCGCGACAGACAAGGGAAGTGAGGGGTCAAACGACCCACACCCAAAAACCCTTAACAACCCCATACCCAAAGACTCAAAAAAAAAAAGAAATATCATTAAAAAACAAACATAAAAGGTCCAAAAGAAAAGACACACAAAAAATAGCGCATCAGTGAATATCACCACCAAAGTCATCCAGCTCCACACCACGACAACCGAAGCTCGCACCCAGCCCAGCGCCCACACTAGTAAAGCAGAAGTCTGATTTAGCACCCATATACATAGAATCCCAGCCCGACTTATACTCCTACTATATTTAGAGAATCGAGAAAAGCTTCTCTATGGCCCTCTTCTGCTCAGCAGTTTGTGAAGGCCGCTCCCGTGAATTAACATTGACATTTAGCTTGGCCTTCTTGGAGGTGGCCCGGGTCGCCATATGTTGTGGGAGGGCAGATTAATCCTTCCGAAGCCTATGCTATAGTGGATCATAGATGGAACCATCCTCATGAACTGCTTCCTCATGAATGACTCCATCACTAGCCGCACTTGTGGCCTTTTTGCACCTTTTTTTCTTCCGGACACAAAATTTTCAGCACCCCTTTCTTACAGCTTATTCTATTCTTCCTTCAACCTGGCCATATCAGCATTAATCCTGTAGTCATCCTCAGCAAATATCTCTCTTAGTATCTTAGCTTCCCCCTCAATGGAAAACCTTTCCCATTCAACCATCATCATATCATGCATCAGCACACAATGATCTTCAGCAGATGTGACACCAAAAACAACCATGGACCTTTGCAGGTTCGGGGCTATATCGCCTGAAACAGTAGTGATTCGCGGTGGAGTAAACCCAATCAGGTCCAAAATAGGAGAACACAACAGGTCCTCCACTCAACTATCCCATTCTTCAATAGGATGTGATTCTACCTCCAAGAGAGTACACCCCACGTCATCACACCCCACAAGCACCAGGGAAAATCACACCAATTGGTGCATCGCACCTTAGGAATCCAGGACAACCCTTCTATCACAAACCTCTCCTATTCAGCCAAATACATTTATTACTCATCCCCTGCTCACATACCTTGCGCATCCACATCTCCTTGTGCAAGCTCTCCCACAAACACATCATTATCCCCCTACTTAGCCGAGGCTATATCCTGAAACCTGTTATGTGGAGACCCAACATACCCCTCTGAAAGTCTACTACTGCTAGCACCCCCACTACTCATCTTGTAGAACATATACTCCTCTCCCTGTATTGGAACCATGGGGGCCTCCAACTGATCATTCATGTGCCACTCTTCCATCACAACCTCTTTCCCTTTGTCCAACTGTCCCCCCGAAGCTTCACCACATCCGCAGACAACTTCAGCACGGGGCTAATCCTCCCCTTCAGCCATTAGCACTACCTAAGTATTGGAAACTTTTTAATTACAAGCATCTCCTACCAGACTTATGCTGAAACCACCTGAGTATATCAAAGAAACTTCTAGATCTGTCCCAGGCATCTTTTATGTCAAACGAGAAACTTCAGCAACTAGATGATGGGGCAAGGTCTCAATCACCCTCTTGGCTCCCATCGCTTCCACCAGAGGGAGGATGGTCTCTCCAGAACTCATCTGAACCAGATATGAACCAATCATACCAGGGGGAACACATCTACCAAACTAAGAATTATACCAAAAGCTTCAACAGTTAGAACAGAAAACCGGCCATAACTTAATGATGACTGGTTGCCTCCACTGGTGCTCCTCCCCTACAGCAATCCAAACAGCACCCACTGGAACTTTTGAAGCATCAAACTCAACAAAGGCCCTTAGAGAAACATGGTGGAAAGGGGACCTAGTCCTACTATCCACATATTGGAACCTTCCCACTAGATTCCAAAGAATCGAAAGAATAGAATTTTTTTGAAAGGGAACGAGGAGTTCAGGAAATCTAATCCAAGTCGCAACCATCAGATAGTACCTCTTTAGATGAAAGTCAAAGATCCCCAGAAAAAGGGAGAAGCGAGCTCCATTATATATATAAGGAGTCTCCGACCAGGACAGAACTAGAACCTCCTCAGACGCGAAGCGAATCATGATGTGGGAACATCAACTATACCCATTGTCGTGTGATCCTTAAGCTTCCAGAAAGAAGAGACAAACCTGTCAAAAGAGACCACCAGGGGACGCCTCATCAAAAACCTCACAACTAGAGTCAAGCGATGCAGATCTGAGTCTTCCATGAACTCCCACATTAGGTTTTTATGGGTTTTATGGGTTTCAAGGGCTTTTAGGGTTTTTTCATTTTAAGGTTTTATGGGTTTCAAGGGCTTTTTTGGGTTTTTAATGGGTTTTAAATTTTTTGGGACTTTAGATCAATTTTATTATTTTGTCTTTTTTAGGGTTTTGACAGGTGTTGAGGGTTTTGAGAGATTTTGAGGGGTTTTAGAGATTTTTTGGGGGTGTTATGGTTTATTTTGATTTTTTTGGATTTTAAAGGTTTGTATAGTTTTTTAATGTTTTTATGGGTTTAATAGGTATTTAGAGTTGTATTGGGTTTTAGGGGGTTTTAATGGGATTCTACGTTTTTATAGATTTTAGGTATTTGAGGGTCTCTTTAGGTTTTTAGGGTTTTTGTAGTTTTTTTATGTTTTTAGGGGGTTAAAGTGTTCCTAAGATTTTAAGATTTTATTAGGGTTTTTAGAGGATTTGGGTTTTTTTTAATTTTTATGGATTTTTATGGGGTTTTTGGATCATTATGGTTTTTAGAGTTTTTAGGAATTTTGAGTGTTTTAGGGTTTTTTAGTGTTTTTAGCATTTTTTAGGTTTTTAGGGGTTTTAAATATATTTAGGTTTTTAAGGTTTTCTTATGGGTTTTCAATGTTTATTTGGTTCATAAGGTATTTAGGGATTTTTAGGTATTGTTTTTTATTTTTTTTTTATTTTAGGATTATAGTAATTTGAAGGGTTTTCAGGGTTTATAGGGTTTTAAGTGGTTTTTTGGGGATTTATTATTTTCTAGAGTTTCAGTGATTTTTTTGTGTATTTATGGGGTTTATGGTTTTTAGAGTCATTAAAATGTTTTGGGGTTTAAAGTTGTTTTGAGTTTTTAGTTATTTTGAAGGATTTTATAGGTTTTTAGGGTTATTAATGTTTTAGCGGTTTTTAGCAGTTTTTGTGGTATTTAGTGTTAATGATTTTTAAGGCTTTTAGATTTTTAGGTTTTTATGTTTTTTAATTATTTTATGGTTTTTATGTTTTTATTAGGATTTTCAGGGATTTATATTTTTTATCTATTAAGGGAATTTTACGTAATTTTTAAGATTTTTATGGTGTTTTAGGGTTTTAAGGGATTTTGAATGTTTGGAAGTTTTTTAGGGTTTTTATTGTTTTTTGGGTTTTCAATTTTTTTATTTATTATATTTTTTAGGATTTTTATGGTGTTTTAGGTTTTTAAGGTATTTTGAAATTTTTGAATCTTTTTAAGATTTTATTAGTTTTTAATGTTTTTATGGTTTTACGGGGTTTTATGGTTTGAGGGGTTTTATGGGTTTTAGGGCCATTTAGGGTTTTTAGCAGTTTTTATTTTTTGTGGGTTTTATCTATTTTTAGGATTTTAAGGTTTTATTAGGGTTTTCAGAGTTTTAGGGGTTTAGTGTTTTTAGGGATTGTAGGGATTTATTATGATTTCATGGGTTTTAGGGATTTTTTTTTATTTTTTGGTTTTTAAAGTTTTTAGGGATTTTTGGGGTATTAGGGGTTTTTTGGGTTTTTTAATGTGAAGGGGGGGGGGGGTTAGTTTTTTATATTTTTAAATGGGTTTTATAGTTTTTTAATATTTTCAAGGTTTTTTTATATTTTTTTGGGTTTTATGGTATTTATGGGGCTTTATGATTATAAACGTGTTTAGGGATTTTATGGTTTTTAGGTGTTTTGTGATTTCTAGGGTTTATTTTGGGATTTTTAGGGTTTTTATAGTTTTTATAGGGGTTTTAAGAGTTTTTGGTTTTTAGGTTCTTATTAGGGGCTTTCATGGTTTTTAGTTTTTAATGTTTTTAGGGTTTTAGGGCCTTTTAGGATTTTTATGGTTTTTTGGGTTTTTAAGGATTTTGAGGGATTTAGAGTTTTAATGGTTTTACTATTTTTAGAATTTTAATGGTTTTAAGTGTGATTATGTTGTTAGGGGTTTCTTAGGGTTTTCTAGGGCTTTTAGAATTTTTGTGTAATTAGGAATTTTATGGGTTTCTTTAGCATTATTATATTTTTTAGGATTTCCAAGGATTTTAAGTGAGTTTTTTTTCTTTTTAGAGTTTTCGGGTTTTTATTATTTTTGGGGTTTTTATAGAGTTTTTTAAGGTTTTATGCTTTTTATAGTTTTTTTTAACATTTTCAGGGTTTTAAAGGTGTTTTATATTTTTATTGGTTCTTTATTTTTTTTATGGGTCTTTATGTTTTTAGGGTGCATGTGGATTTTCATTCCCATGGCCAGAGGTTTCCCATGGCCAGAGGTTTCCCACACTTTTCCGGTCTAATGGTTAAGGTCCTTAGGGTGCATGTGGATTTTCATTCCCATTATCATGAGGACACCAACCCAGGGAATAATGTCAAGGATTTCCTAGTTTATGATACTAGTTTTTGGACCATGTACTTACCTTGTCATCTATAGTAGCTGGAGCCTTCGGTTTTAGATAGGGAGGGTGAGGATTATGCTTTATCTTCCACTCAACATAGAAAGAGATCATCCTACCTTACTGTAGAACAAATTTTATGGAATCCCACATGGAGTAATCCCCTAGTCTTTCTTGTGAGAGGTTGAAATATTTGTAATATTTTTTCTGAGAGCTGTTTCTAAATGAGATGTCAGACCTGACTATCTTGGATATTAAATGGAATGGGCAAAGGCGCATCCATGCCTCTTTTTCTTCTCCCATTCCCTTGGTCTCTTCCACTAGTGGAGGAGGAGAACTGTGTGGTTTTCTGGATCTTCTGTTTCCTTCTGTTTGTAATATTAAATCATGAATCATCATAACTCATGTGGGATTAGAGGCTTGTAATTATCATGGAACCCACATGGTTATATTCATTTTTTGATGAATAAAATTATTTTGAATCTTCCTCTCACCTTTCTTCAGTGTGCCTTCCTATGTATGAGTCCTCAAGGTCATGTATACAACCTCAAGGAAAAGTAGATTTTGTTGTTTCTTAGGTCTTACATTTCCTATTAATTCTCATTCCAATATTGACTCATGTGGGATTATTGGTTGATAGTAATCTTTATATCTACATGATCCCCCATACACAAAGTCATCCTAAGTGTGTAGGCCCTGAACTGTTGAACTATGAGAACATTGATTCATACTATAATCTGGATATATAGGATTCCTACCCAGGGCATGAGCTCAATGAGCCTAATTCCAAGTGTAAGACCCAACCATCGAAGGGAAACTTTTCAGTAGTAACCACAACCCAACTTATCGGGTTCCTTATCAGGATTAATCCACAAATCCAACCAATATATGGGAATCCTTCTCAGGATTAAGCCTCAAATCAAACAAATCTATGGGAATATTCCTCTGCAGTGAGCCCCAAACATAGCCTCTATTCACCAAGTCCCACTATTTATGTGTAATCAACCTAGATCAATACTTTGTGCCTCCTACTTGGTATAATCCCCCAAAATATCCTCACACTCACCCAAGGGAATCCTTTTTAGAAGTAATTCACTACCAAACTTCAAACCACCCGGGCCTCTTTCTTAGGAGTAACCCTCGAACCAAACCCAAAATTCTCTATGAGTCGAGTCACTTCTCATGGTACCAAACTCATTTATCAAATAATCCTCCTTAGGAATAAGACCCAACATAATCATCTAAATGTTCCATACTCCCCTATGAGATAAATCCAAGGACCTCTATTGGTGTAGGTACTCATAACTGAACTATGTGGAATTTTATTTCCATCCAAATGGGATACCTAGGAAGACTCACCAATGTTAAAACACAACACCCCAAATCTACCCTATACGCCATAGGTCACATTAGAAGTAGGGTATAATTTTACTAGGATATTTATATATCTTCCAGGTTCCCTAGGCCGATTTGGAATAAGTACCACACCAAAATTTGACTAGGCACCTTCCACCTAGTTGTCCAAGCCACATGATGCTATGATGAACGGTTTAGTCCTTATCACATGACCTAAAAATATATGATGTGCCCAATTATGTGGAACCAAACTACATGGTTTCTGATTTATTTCACAAGGGTATGTAATAATTCTACCTCATGGGTTTGATCCCAACATCAAAAAAATAACATGTATCCTGGTGTGGCTAGAGTCATTATGAGGCTATAAAACTAGAATCATCGCAACAATAACTAAATAATCACTAATCTATACAGAAGGGGATTCCATTTATTGAGAACATTAGATACATGTATATATCCATTTATGAATAACCTCAGATACATATAGATGATTCTAAACACTATAAATTATAATAATTTATTATTAATTAATGGGTGGTCTATGTTATACTTGGGAATTAAAAAATGATTCATGAACATATCTTAAATCTATAAGTGATTCCTAGAGTAGATATTAATTCCACCCTAATGGGTTTGATTAGCCTGACCTCTCATCCTCCCAACCAATGTGAATTATTAAGGATCATCGGCAAAACATCTCATTGAAAATCTACCTTTGGAAAGAAGATACCTTGCGGATATAGAATTTTTACGTGTCTCCAATTCCATAAACAAACCCATTGGATAATATTCATAAATTTTAAACCATAAGTGAATTATTGCGAATAATTCCATCTCTTATGATCATCTGTCAATTAAAACTATTCCATTGAAAACAAAAATTGGTGAACTTGACCTCAATACTTAACCATTATAATAGTTTCACCCATCTATGTGGCTCATTTCCCTTGAAATAATATGGATAGATAATAAAATCAATCTTTCATGTGTTTTTCAATGAGATTATTCCTTGATGGATTTTTATTATCAATTGTTATTCTAGGAATTTCATTAATAACTCCCCTCAATCCAATGGTGTCATACCAACTCTCACTAATGCATGCCCTGACTATTGTTATGGCTGGGTATTCATCCATGCAATGGATGCTATTACCAATCCATCATTTTTAATGATGGGTCCAAAACTATTTGTTCTGAGAGTACAATTCAAAAGGTACAATCCTGACCTTGGAAGCCACCAGAATATCCCTCCATCTCACAAATCCCCACTAATTTTCTGGTTAGTGACGACTTATGGTCTTGATGAAGACATCACCAACTGCCATATTCAACTGTTTCGGGAGAATTTCCTCAGAACACAACAACTATTCCATTTATTTACATTGGAAGGTAGATCAAGAGGCCACATAAAGCCTCATACATAAGACATAGGGTTCCTTCCAAATGTCTCTTTCCAACAATCTCTTTTTCTAATGTCGCACGGTAGTAACCCCTCAACCTGATGGGGGTCTCCTCATCAAACCTCCCGCCCAAGTCATCCAAACCTATGAATGAAAGATAACCCAATGAGGGTAAAAACTGTCCAATAGGGAGTACGGTCACACCACTTTCCCCTCTGGAGAATCCCACCAACCCAATTTGGTGGAAAACTATGTGCGAGAATAGGCACCCACCCTCCATAATTCATCATGCTAGTAGACTCTCCTAGAAGCACTCAAGGAATCCTTCCATTCAAATATGGTGAAAACCTATGAGAATGACAAAACACCTAATCACAATTACCAATCCTATTAGAAAATTCATCTGAAATCACTCATTTATTCCTACCAAACAAGTTTGGAGGAAAAATGAAAGTAGCCTCACACAATTTATTTCATTCAACAAGCATATCGGCAATTTTGTCTTGTAGCCTCTGGAGAAGTCAGTCAGAATGCCTTGGAAACAAATAGAGTGTTGACCCAACTCTCTTACCCTACACATGTTTACTTTAAAATATCCATTTCTAGGAAAGGGGGGATAGGATAAGTCACATACCCCTAATCCAAATATGTAATGATCATATATCCCCATTCTGATCAATGATGTCACTAAACATATCCTGAAAATGGTGAAATGGTAGTCCAAAATACCTACCCACATCCTGCAGACCTGTTAGAACATCATAATAGCAATGAAAGTAGTTCCTGAGGGATGGATACACATATTTTTTTTCCTGAAAATGGGATGTGTCATCTGCAAGTTTCCTTGAAGAAGACATACATCTCTACCCCCATCTAGGAGATTCATGGGGAAAACTCGCCTTGATACATAGACATCCTGATTGGGAACACACACTCCTTCCAGCTAGAGATAATTGGTCTATCCCAAAGGATACTTCAAGTTAGGAAGAAACCCCTATATATGAAAATCACATCCCCCCAAAAAGTGGCCCCAGTAGATCATAATAAGGCATCTAAGAAGAAGCCTCACCAAAGAAAATATGGAAAAAAGAGATAATATACAATCATGTTGTACTCAATACATGAGTTATTGAATCCCTCAAATGATTATATGTAGGATCCTAAGATCATATACTCTTGTTACTATATTATGAGGTAGCAGTAGTAATTCCGAGGGTCCTCCTTAGACAATTCACCATGAAGGCTTGCTTCATGACCACAATCTGATCGATCTCTAGAGCCCATCTACCGATTAGATTTATGGGAGAAATCCACATGGAAATAAGATCTAGTTGAATTTTCCTCTTCCCCTTGCTGTAATACACCATGTTGGTCCTCCCCAAGATGGAATTCAATATAAAAGTTCTCTTTTCAATAGTGTTTCATGTCATAAAAAGGTTCTTCCCCTTGGTGATATAGTGATGATAAATCTCCCTCCTACCCTGAGGTACTTGAGAAAAACGTCCAGTAATGTATGATTCCTTATAATTGATAGGTGAAATTATTTCTCAACAAAAAGACTAACCAAGGCGATGGACATTCTTCGAACTACCCTTGGTATATCTTCCTTCCAAAATGATAGAGGAAATCCTAATAAATACCACTTCCTATAATAAAATGGAAGGAAATAGTTCACATTGATTGGACCATGTATAAGAGCCTTTGGATAAAGATGAGGAATACATGATAAACATGTGGAAATATCTAGATGAAGATGACATACCAGTAATGTTCTAACATTTATCCAGCCCTTGAGACATAATTCCATAAATGTTGTCAGAAGATTGTGTACATGAAATCTTCCTCAATGTATGGAAATATATTTATCACATTAAAGAAAATTTATTACCATACGATGAGGATCAATGTTACTTTAAGGTAATATATGGGTTGTGATTCCAAATTGACATAGTAGATCTCCTGGATTCACGACATCCAAATATCAAGAAAGTGTAAGGGTCCCTTTAATCCACATGTCTTAGTGCATTAACGACATTGTGAAAATTGATTTTTAATTCCCCATCTTGTGTTCATATAAACAGATTGGGTGAACATGGAGTGTTACATTTAACTAATCTACCTATCCCAGAAAACCCACAGAATGTTTTATCATGAAATGTTATAGCTTCAGGACAACTTAAAAAAAATAATTTTCTTCAAACCTAAAGACATTCTTAACAAAAAATTTCCTTCACTGACTCTCACTGAAGTCGAGATAATAGATAGAAGGATATTTAGATACTTTTGTTTTAGGCATCTGATAGTATCAAATAATCCCCCCATTTAACATAATTCTATCATAAAATAATGCATATGTCAAAAATAGTGAAACTATCTTTTAAAGTGAGAAATTTAAGTGCATAAAAAATGATCCACCCAATACATGTTTGTACAAACCTCTGTAGAATTAGAAGGGAATCCAAAAAAATATTATCCATGGTATATTTGGAGAAACCCCATCTAGAAATTTTGAGGGTTTTTTCAACACTACCTTCAATGATAGAAAACCGAGCCTGAAGAGTTCTGAAAATTGAATGAAAATATCCACAACCCATAGTATTGGGAAATTTTTCACCTCAAAACACCCTATTGGATATTAGTATCCTCTTAATTAAAAAAAATTCCACATAGTGGGTCATCTTAGTTCATCCCATCCTGTGATCTAGTACCCTTAGTAGGGACACATATGATTGAACTTTATAGAGATTCCCTTCATATTACAATTCACTAAACGATTCCAAGGGAATCAGAAAATAAGAGTATGAGGATTCATGAAGCGAGTTAAAGAAGGATGTCTTGAAAATAAACCGATAAAATTTATACCATGAATTACACATCATTGAATGTCATTAACACTACCGTTGTAAACCATGTAGGACATGAGGCCAATTTAGAGGAGGATCTAGAGGAGGAAATTTCAATTCAAAATGGGGTATACACTAAAACTATTAATGGAGGTCTGCATACCCAGAACTAGAAACTTTCCCATAATTTTGGAACTCGTTTAAACAATCCATCATTATCTCCCCAAAAGAAGAAAAACTTTAAGGGTCAAATGATGCCTCACATATCTCCGGAAGAGGTTAGGCTCCTTTTACTTGAGAAAATATTTGTTCATAAAGAGGAAGAGATAAAAGAATTTGGAATAAAAAATGTAGAATTACACTAATTAATCCTTATAGCCCGGTATGTTCTGCAAGAAGATCCTTAACCCACACTTCTACTTTCACTTCTAGCCGGTGCACCTCAAAAAATAGGATTTTTCACAACAACTGAAATAGATTTGGAACATCCTATCAACATAAGATACCAAACACCAATATGTTTGGAACCCATAGTAGGAGATCTATATTTACATCCATTGGGTGTGTAACCAGATCAGGGTTAAATCCATCCTTATAGGACTTCCCCTATAGGTTACTCATGACAGATACCAGTAGTGATGCCGCCAATGGCCCTACTAGCCACCACACTTGTTAAATATCTAGTTGTCACACTCGTTTATGATTTTTATCAGTTAGGAATTCCTTGAAATTTTATGAACACTATTGAGTAACTAAAAACTTGATTGAACACCATGGAGGAATAGCGCACGCCGATACATCTATAAAAGAAGCCTCTCCGCGAATGGGTATATCTAAATCATCCCTAGCATAATTTTGGGAACCCAAAATATCTAAGTTTCAATGCCAAAGGAGATCCAGAGTAGCATTTGACACATTTTATCTCTCGCTGTGTCCCCATAATGGGAACCCGAGAAAAATAGGAGGTAGTGAAACTCTAGTGTTTCAATAAATCACCCCATGTACCATCCTTTGAATGGTATATGTGTTTTCAAGCTTGGAAAATTATTGTGTGGGATGACCTCTGTCGGAAATTTCTATTTCAGTTCAGCTTGACACAAGAGAAGAGAACTATCTTTGATCTCTTAAACTGTGATGAATAGGAGAATAAAAGATCCTCAAGTTTCTTTTTTGGAAATAATTTGAATAATATTTGAACCTACCACACCCAAAAGAAGAGTTGTTGTCCATCTATATAGTGAATATTCGCGATGAGTTGTGCACACAACTTATCCCTATGAAATATATAGAAGATTTTCTTGAAATTACTACAATCACTCAATGAGGGGAATAATCCATCATAGAAACAAAATCCAAGGCTTGAGTAATTCCATTAGCTCAAGGGAAGAGATAAGGGAAAGAATAGGCCGCAATAGTAACACCTAAGAAGGTACTTCTACCAGCTCCTACTAAAAATCCTACACTATATTAGGTGGCCACACCTTGAGAGAATCTGCAAAAATTCCCACCTCATTAGGATGATCAAATGTAGTAATGGTGAAAATAGTTTTAGGAGATGCAAAACAAGATATATTCATTTTGAAATGACCATGTACCTAGGTACTTCATCTCGACATAGGAATATAACTTGTTCATGTTTCCAAAGACCAGGAAGCTTGGAAAATAAGGTTATAAAGATATCTCAAATTATTTCCCCTTCTATAAAGTACTGGGGCATGACATCCAAGATTGTTTTGTTTTCAAAAAAACCCCCAAAAAAGTTGGTGGACTTTGGGAATGTGAATATGAAAAATTCTCCTTCTCAGGTTTCGTATGTTTCTAAAACTAATCCATAGGAGGAAATGAATAGAAAGAAGTTAAAATCAGAAGTTTGTATAAGTTCAGTAACAGTATGGTCCATAAAATACCAACTGAAATCATGCTATTCTACGAAAACAGTTGAAATTACCAATTGTTCCCTAGTCTACTACTACTGAAAAACAACCCACTTAGTTGTTAACTCAGTTCTCTGAAATCCAATATTTTAAAAAGTGACATGGATGGAAGATAAATAAGAAAACACAGGAAGATGATCCTATTCCAAAGCCTTAATTTTCGTTAATTTTAGAAGACATCATTTTGATAGTCCCATAAGCATGAGTTTCACCCCCCCAAATGCTACAAAAATGGTACACCTACCAGATAGAATATTCACCAGGTGCGGAGTTTACCTTTAGCTACATTAATGTTATTCACATAATGAATCCCTTCTCTAATGATGAATGTGATTATGAACCCAAATTCCCTTCCCTTGACAGGGGGATTGGGGGAAGAGGCTACCATAGTCAAGGATATAGGGGAGTAAGTGGTCATTCCATGAGTTTCTACTTTAAAAACACCCCTACTCGAACTATGTACACAACTGAAACTCAAGTGATATCTCTCTAGTGAGCTAATCAATAGCATGCAATTCACCCTACATGTGAACGAGTCTTCCATGAAACAATAATTCTAGAAGGTCGGTTAGAGGACATGTAATCACCTAATCAAATTCAGCATGTAGGAAGACCTAGCATAACTAATCCACTAAGAGTATAATCACCATCATCTCCTATCACAAGGGATGACTTGTCTACATCAAGGACAGTGTCTCCCAAAGAACCTGAAAAAGAGAAACCCCATACTAGGAATCCCAAACCTTTGGACTAGAACTACAATGTTTTGAAACAACCAGCACTTGTTCTATATAATAAATAAATCCAGGATTCCATTATTCCATCAAAAGACCATTGGGAGGAACTTATAGAGGCCTTGTAAATCCCTGAGGAGTTTGAATTTGAGGATTATATTACTGAGGTGTATTATATAGAGTATTATCCTAATGAATTCCACATAATCATCTATTTCATATACCAGGATGATCCCATCAAATACATTCAAGAAACTCAATGAAGTTTATGTGATACCCATAAACAAAATCAAATAGCCCGGTCTAAATAAGAGATCTTGTTAAATAAATTTTGTAGGTTCAATTGTGACAGTTGAGCCCAATATCATTGGACAAGATATCAACTCTTTGAGAAATAGTGAATGTCTGGATGAAAATAACTTCATTACATCCCACCATGCATCAAAAATCCATATTTTTTCATTGTGGCTAAAATAAGTCATCATTTTAATTGGAGAAAACTAAGAGGCTTATCCTCAGTCCATTTTTTCCCCTTTGGAGCTCTAATAAAGGTTTGTATCATCAAGAAATCCATAAATGGCTGTTTTATCTTCCAGATGTCCAATTGTCAACTCTTCTCCTAACTTTTAGGAACTTACTTCAGCAACTCTTTCCAAGAAAAAGGTGTAATAGGTAAAGAATAAGGAAAAACTCATGGATTCCCCTCCATCATTTGAGGAAGGTCACTCCACCACTATTAATGATCTCAAATAAATAAATCTGGGTATGGATGAAGATCCATAACCCACTTTCATCAGTAAAACCATGAATTCTACATAGTAGGAGGAATATACTTCTTTCCTAAAGAAACACCAAGACATGTTCACTTGGAATTACACAAAGATTCTAGTACTTAACCTATAGGTGTCTACCCATCACTTAGGTTTTCCAGAAAACCATTGGAGAAATAAAAAGGTATCCAGAAGGACACACTCTACCCATACCTCCAAAATTGAGGCTAAAGCGGATAAACTCAATGAGTATGACTTCATTTGAGAGGTGAATTATCTAAAATGGATAGAAAAAATTGTCTATGTGAAAAAGAAGAATGGGATAATTAGAGTTTGCATCAACTTTGGGGATCTCAACTAGCAGTCTAAGAAACTTACTTCTTGGTCCCAATCACTTAACTCTTGATTGATGCATCAGTTGGTTTTCAATCCCTCTTCATCATTGAACACTATTTAAGGTGCAATCAAACTTAGATGTCCCCGTAAGATGAATAATACACCTCCTTCATGGTCTGTAGGAAATATTATGTTATCCGATAATTCCTTTTGGATTGAAAAATTCTGAAACCACATACCAACGATCAATGTACCCCATCTTCATACCTTTTTTGGGGATTTTTGTTTAATGATACATTCATGATCTAGTGGTTATGTCCTAAAAATGTTTTAACCAATTATATAACCTATATAACATCTTAAAAAATCTACAACCACATAGCCTAAAGTTGAACCTCATGAAATAGTCTATTGAGGTAACCTTAGAGAGTTTCTTGTCTTCTTTGTATGCCATCATGACATTGAAGTTGAACATATGAAAACAAAATACATCATGTCGCATAATAGAAACCTAAATGAGTTGAGATGACATAAAGGAAACATTTCCTATATCTGATTCTTCATAACCAACATTGCATGAATGTTTTCCCCTTCACCAAACTGATGAAGAAGCGGGTCATGTATTAGTGTACTAGTGATAGTTATGAAGCATTTGAAAACCAAAAAAGACACCCCTTTATCCAAAAAATACTAATTCTTTCAGTTGAGGGAATTCTTCTCATTCTAGATGCGAAAAGCATGGAGTGATCACTAGGACCATTCCTTGCATAAAATAATGATGATGTGAATGAAAAAAGATTTTATTATATCATTAGAACCATGCTTGATAATGAGACTCATTATTCTGATATTGAGAAGTGAATCCTATAATTAACCTTTACAGTTCACAAACTGGTACACTACTTCTAGCACCATGTGGTATAATTGGTCTCTAAAAATAACCATGTAAAATATATGCTCAATCATTCTATGTTGACAGGATTTTGGGAATGGTGGGTGGTTATCATGAAATAGTTTGATATACAATTCATACCTCAGATTCCAGGGAAATTACATGGCTTATAATACATTATTTTAGAGAATCCATATGCAGAAGAGACGTCATTAAATACTAAATTTCATGATGAAGAGATTTTTCCTATTAAAGATGAACCACAAATAAGGGAAATGTATTTTGATAGACCATCCAAGATCCTAACATGGAAGAGAATGGAAGATCCTAAGCTCAACAAAGTTGGGTTACGAATATTTCTTATCTCCCCATCAAAGGAGGTCTTACCTTAATTATTCCTATTATCAAAATTTTGTACCAATAATGAGACAGAATATAAGGCCCACATTTTAGGCATGGAACAGGAACTCAAAATACTAATGGACTATCTATTGGTGAAAGGAAATTCAGAGTTGGTAATAAAGAATATCAACATGAATTACACTATCATAATAGAATATCCAATCCCACCTCTTGAATATGTTGGAGGATTAATGGATGAATTCCCCTCAAAACCAACAGTGAACCACATCCAACGATCACAGAAATTCCCAGGTGGATGCATTGGAGAATGAAGCTGCAACACTGGTGGATCCAATCTAGGATGAAATAGTCATCAACATTTCCCATCACCAGATAGTCTCACCTTTTGTTCAAATCAAAAAAGAGTAGATTAATGATGTTTTTTCTATCACTAAAACATTAATTCCTACCACTAGGAGGATGGTACCCATCATAGAATATATCCAAAATTGATAACTTCCATCATACAGGGCTAGGAAAGTGTAGGGGGTGTGAATGTAAACAATTATTTTATAGATTCTTTATTTTATGTATTGGTGAATAATAGATTCTTATTGTCACAAGTGATGTACATGTGGGGCCTACAGTTCCCATCAGTATAGATATAATATTTCAAACCAAATATAAGGTCTTGGATACTTCTAACCTTTGATTACATAGGATAGTATATAATTTTCCATGAAATTTAATTCATACCAAGTGCTTGCCAACTTCATCCATTAACCCCATTAGCTGGTACATATAACCAAATAATCCTGGACATTCTCCATATGAGAAATATATTTTGTTGTATTATACCCTCTAGCTATGGGCAATTAGTTCAAATATATCTTATGTGCTACTGATTTTTTCTCCAAATTGGATGGTGGAATACCCCTTAAAGATGTAAAGGAAAAAATCATTGTATGATTTTTAAAACCAAAACCATTACCAGATTGGGTGTCCCCCATACAATAATGATGGAAAATGGTAACAAATTCTATTCTGCTGAAGTGGAGAAGCTGGCCACCAAATCCCAAGACACTTTATCCCTATAAATAGCAGAGGAAGGTCCCTTCCAAAGGAATCTCTCAAACATCACTTTAATAGACTCAATAAATTTTTTAGGAAATTTGAAATTATAAAACCAATAATATTGCATGAAAAAATTAATAGATTTAAAAATCTATAATCATCCCAAAAAATAAATAAATTTTTTTACCCAACCCTTGTTTCTCTTACAAATTTTCTCTTCCAAAATTTCACAGACTGTAGCACTTATTCTATTAGTTACAATAGGCCCCTATGGTAACAATTCGTAAATGAACATCAAATAATTACACTGGACACACCCATAATTTCCTTAACATCCAAGGACAAACCATCCCAGAACATCACTAATTTCAAGATATTAACATACATCCTATAAAATGAGGAAAAGTGATTATAATCATTATTTAGGACCAAAACCTAATCCAAATCACCAAAGGAAAATAAAATAATATCATCAAAAAAGAAAATATGAGAAATTACTGCTTTACCACATCTCCAATGAAACATTAAAGGCTAATAATTTGAAGACATATAAGGTAAAAAATCCATAAATTAAAATAAATAAATGTATAATGAATATATCCTTTCTAAATAATTTATTCCTAGGTAATTAAACTTTCAAAATCTCAATAATATTAACCAAAAGAATCCCCATCTGAAAGAATCAAAGGATTTAAAAAGGTCAATCTTAAAATCACATTGAGAAAATACTAAATTCAGTTTGTAACCCCACATTAACTCCTAAATAAGAAAAATGTTTTCTAAAATATGTCTCCGTTGAATAAAATAATATTGGCCATTATTGATACAAGTAAGAAAGAAAATTATCGATGTGGACACTAAAAAATTATAGGTACACTTATAAATAGTATTACAACATGAAATAGTCTTGAAATAAAAATGATAAAAAGCATTAAAAACCATGGTAATTAATAAAATAATAGATCTATTATCTACCCATAGTAATTTCCCATTTCTGTATAATTCTAAGACAATATCTATCACATTAGAACCAACAACCAACCAATATCTATAGAATAAAAAGGAATTAAATCCATCAGTACTTGAAGCATTAATAGTTTGAAGAGATAAAGTGAAAAATGAAAATTTACTAGATCCATATATTTATCCCCAAATTGATAGAGGACTATGAAAATGTGTGAGATAAAAAAAAGCCAAGCTCTCCCTTGATGAATTGGTCGCATATTGAGAAGTACCAATCAAAGAAATAAAAAACCCAACAATCTCATTAATTATAGAACCAATATATAAAATAATAGGACCATCTGTGTTTTAAAGAAGAAAAAATTTAGATGAATTAAATTTGGATTTCAATAAGTTGAAAAAGAACGCTAAATTAAGGTCCCCTTATTTATGATAATGAACCCTACTCTTCTTCTTGGCCATGATTTTTTTTTCAATGTTAAATATTTTAACCATTACTTGAATGTAATTTACATTTTAATCATGGAATTAAACGGTCCATTAAGAACGAAAGATTATTGAAAATCAAGTAATTCATTCCTTGTTAAGGAAATTTTACAAGAATATTGAGTTGAAACTTATGAATGAAAGGATTAGAGAGACTACGTAGCATTATTCATTTTTTTGGTAATCATAAAACATATTTCACCCTGGGAGCCCAAAATTATAATAATTGGAGACAAAATAAAGTAATAAATTATAATCTTTCCAATGATTAAAATATTTGAATGAAAACTTTCCAAAGTTAACAAATTATCCTGATATGATAATAATTATAGTATTATCATAAATCCCAAAATAAAGTAAATGAACTATCAAATATGGGAAACTAAACAACCAAGAGGAATTGACCATAACACTTTCGTGGTTTTTTAGAGCCGCTGAATAAACCATCTTCCAAGGAAACCTCATACCAATGAAATGAATATCATCCTGCCTTGACTCAGTAATGGAAAAATTGCAGCCCTATATAGAAGAGGTACAATCCAAGAATCCTTAACATATATCCTCTAGGAACCTAACTATATTAAAATCACCACGAAAGATATAAGGAGACTTTGATCCAGAAATTACCCAAAAACCAATGCCCTCCCATGGAACCCTTTTATCATCAAACAAATTGGAACCATAAACAATATAAATCAACAAGGAATAATGCACTTTAATAACCCTAAAAAGAAACTAAAGAAGATTAAATGATTCAAATTGAGGCTCAAAATATAGAAAGTGAGGATTCCCTAACACTAAAATGTGCCCTGTATAGGTATAAGAAAATTTTGAAAAATGATTCTAATTTGAAGAAATAGTCCTCACAATATAATAAAAGTTGTCCATTTTAACTTTAAATTCAAAAATCCCCAAACTAGTCAATTTATGAGAGAAAATGATGTCTTAATCCTCCCTTTTCTTTCTGGGAGGGTTGATACCTCTAATGATCCAAAATCCAACGTTTAATATTGGGAACTAAGGGAGTATCATAACCATTTTCCTCATGTATAGTTTTAATTAATACCCTGATAAGATCACACTCTACACCTTAATCAGATTATTTCTAAGGGTATTATCACTTAAAGTATAATAATTTGATCTAATATGATCTTTAGAGTTAGGGGAATGATAATAATACCCAACTTACATAATTTCTTGGGGTAGAAAAAGAGCCAAACTAGATAATTCAGACCCAAAACAAGCACCAGATTCACCCACATCCATTATAATAGAAGCAGAACATGATACAACACATTCCTTCAACACATCAGGAAAATGACAATCATCATAAACCACAACATCACTATCCTGACCCATATATTCATGTAATGGAGAAATATATCACACTTCATGGCTACATGGTTACAGAAGTAGACCTATGTAAGAACTTCCAGAACCTAGAACAAAACCAGATCCATCAGATTTTCTCTTACACCAGAAACAGTACCAAGAACATCACAGGTCTTCAGATTACTAGAAGAAGGTCTAATAACTAAGGAAAAACCATACCCAATACCTACCTAGAGCATTTCATCTGATAAAATGTCAAAGGAATTATGAATAAGAAGACAAACATCTTTTCCAGTTGTCGTAACCAAGAAATGAGGAACCTCTACAACAGGAGCCAAGGAGTTTGGTGCTTCAACAACTAAAGGAAAAACCACTATAGGGAAATCAGACATACTAGAAGAGTTCACAATATTGGCAGTATACATAATATTCTCAGAAACACAGGAAGTCAGTTTAACTGTTGATCCAATGTAGGAACTCTGAATGGTTCATATTTCTTATAAAAACAATTCTTTAGAATAACTTAAATCCATCTCTAATGAGACTCTTCATTTTGGTTTTTAGTGGACTTAACATTTTTTTATTTTTGTAGAGTGTTAACTGATGTTATGTTTTTTATGTTTTTTAGGATTTTTTAAGTATTTTAGAGTTTTTTACATGTTAAGGATTTTTAGGTATTTTTAATGGTTTTTATGTTTTTAGGGTTTTTAGGGATTTTAAAGGGTTTTAAATATTTTTAGGGGTTTTAGAGTTTTTATGGTTTTACTTGGTTTTATATAGTTTGGAGGGGTTTTGTTTTGTTTTTTTAGGGTGTTTAATATTTTTATAATTTTTAACATTTTTAGGGGATGAAGGTGTTTTTAGAGTTTTCAGTGGTTTTAAAGGTTTTTTGGTACTTCTATTATTTTTAGTGGTTTTATGGTTTTTAGGGTTCATTAAGGGATTTACAGTTTTTAATGTTTTTTAGGATTTTAGGGGTTTTAATTAATTTTAGGTCATTAAGGTTTTATTAGGTGTGTTTAAGGTTATTATATTTTTTTATGTTTTTTCAATTTTTATGAATTTTTTATGATTTTATAGGTTTTGACAATTTCTAGGGACTTTGAGGGGTTTTAGGGTTTTTTATGATTTTATTTTTTAGATTTTTTTAAAGTTTTAGGGTTTTAAATGGTTTTTAGTATTTTACAGGGTTTTGGTTCATTATTTATTTTTAGGATTTTATGGGTTTTTATGGTTTTTAGGGGTTTTAGGGTTCTCTAGTTTTCTAGGATTTTTTCCCTTTTTATGTTTTTATGAGTTTTTAGTTTTTTTACGTTTTTGTTTTTTCTTAGGGGTTTTTGGTGTTTTAGGGTTTTTATGTTTTTAAGGAATTCTAGAGGTTTAGGATTTTTAATTTTTAAGGGTTTTAGGGAATTGTAGGGGTTTAAAGTTTTTTTTGGGTTGTAGGGTGTTTATAGTGTTTTAGGATTTATGATTATTTTGTGTTTTTATGGTTTTAAGGTTTTTATACTTTAAAAAATGGGGTTTATGGGTATTTTATATTTTTAGTGGGGTATTAGGGTATTTATGTGTTTTTAGTGTTTTTAGGGGGTTTGGGGATTTAGGGTTTTTAGGGGTTTTATTGTACTTAATTTTTTTTAGGGATTTTAAGCATTTTTATAATTTTATGGTTTTATTATGGTTTTCATGGTTTTTAAGGATATTTACATTTTTCGGTATTTTTGGGGATTTTTAAAGATTTTTATGGTTTTTTAGGTTTTTAGTTATTTTGATGGGTTTTAGGGTTTTTATGGTCTTTATGGTTTTTTTGGAGTTTTAGGTTTTTATAGTTTTATTGGGGTTTATAATATTTTTTATGTTTTTAATAAAAATATTGGTTTGAAGTGGGTTTAGAGTTTTTAGTAGTTTTTTTTGAATTTAATGGCTTTTTTGAGGTTTTTATGTTTTTTATGGTCTTTAGGGGTTTTAGGGTTTTTTATGATTTTTAGGGGTTTTAACATTTTTAGATTTTTTATTGGGTTTATGTAGTTTTAGTTTTTTATGTTTTTCATTGGGGTTTTAATGGGTTTTATAGTTTTTTATGTTTTTAGGGAATGTTTTGGTTTTTTCGGGGGTTTTCTAGTTTTTTGGTGTTTTTGGATTTTGAAGGGTTTTAGGGTTGTTTTGTTTTTTAGGGGATTTAGGTTTTTTAATAATTTTGGAGATTTTTTTAGGGTTATGAGTGTTTTATATCATTTTTAGGGGTTTAAATGGGTTTTAGAGTTCTTATTAGTTTTTAGGACTCTTATGGGTTTTTAGGGTTTTTATGGTCCTTATGGATTTTATGGTTTTTTATGATTTTTTATGGTTTTTATGGTTTTTAAAGGTTTTTAGAGTTTTTTTAGTGGATTTAACAGATTACATGTTTTTAATTTTTTCTTATTGTTTTCAGGGTTTTAAATTTTTAGGTTTTTTAGGTTATTTATTTTTATGGTTATTTATGGTTTTAGTGACTTTGAGGTTTTTTGGGTTTGTTTTTGAAATTTTTAGGGATTTTTTGGATTTTTTATTTTTTATTAATTTTAGGGGTTTAAAGGTTTTATAATTTTTTTATTTGTTTTAAGGGTTTTAATGGGTTTTAGGTTTTTTAATGTTTTTAGGGGTTTTAGTGTTTTTAGTTCCTTTTTCATGAGTTTTGGGTTTTTAATTTTTTTAGTAATTTAGGAATTTTAAAGGTTATTAGTATTTTAATGTTTTATTTAGGGTTTTTAGATTTTTTATCGGATTTTGGGGTTTTTAGAAATTTATATATTTTTAGGGTTTTGTTTGTATTTTCATGGTTTTTTAGATATTTATGGATTTTTAGGGTTTTAGGGTTTTTATAATTTTTATGTATTTTAGCAGTTTTATTTTTTTAGGTTTTAATTTTTATAGGGTTATTATGTTTTATAGGGATTTAATTATTTGGAGTGTTTTTTTTTGATTTTTGGGTTTTAAGGATTTTATGTTTTTTTGAGGTTTGAGGTTTTTTTTAGATTTTTAGGGTGTTTATGGTTTTTAAGAGATTTTGAACATTTTATCACATTGAAATATTTTTATAGATTTTAGTTGTTTTTGGTATTTTTATTTGTTTTAAGGTTTTTAATGATTTTTGGATTTTTATGTTTTTTAGGTTATTTTAGTATTTTTAGGGGGTTTTTTATTTTTAGGGGTTTAATGTGTTTTTTTGTTTTTAAGGTTTTCTTATGGGTTTTAGGTTTTTCTGAGATTTTTACGTCTTCTGGTATTTTTATGGTTTTTAGAGATTTTTTGGATTTTTATGTTTTTTACGGATTATGAAGGGTTTTATGGTTTTTAGGTGTTTTAGGGGTTTTTAAGGGTTATTAGTGTTTTAGGGTTTTTAGGGTTTTATCTTTCCTTTGATTTTTAGTGGTTATAAGGGTTTTAGTATTTTATGGTTTTCTTAGGGGTTTTCTAGGTTTTGGGAGTTTTATGTATTTAGGGACTTTTAGGGATTTTTTTGGTATTTTCTTGGTTTGATGGATTTTGAGGGTTTTAGGGTTGTTTGGAATTTTAACGGTTTAATGAGGGTTCGAGGGTTTTAGGGTTATTTTCGTGTTCTTAGGGGGTTTAAGGGTTTTTAGTATTTTTTATCATTTTGAGAGAGATAAAGGGTTTTGGGGTTTGTAGTGGTTTTTGGGTTTTTATATGTTTTTAGTGTTTTATCGGTTTTTCTATGTTTATGGGGTTGTAAGGTTTTTAGGGGTTTAGGGTATTTTAAGGTTTTATGGGTTTTATTTTTTTATATTTTTATGGTTTTCTTACTTTTTTTAGGGTTTTTTGGTTTTTTTACCTTTTTTATGGATTTTTAGGGTTTTTTTTATTTTAGGCCTTCTATAAATATTGAGGGGTTTAAAGGTTCTAGGGTTTTTAGAAGTTTTTCATTTTTTCAGGGGTTTCAATTTTTTAGGTTTCTATGGTGTTTGTTGGGGTTTTAGAGTTTTTAGGTTTTTTTATGTTTTAGGGAGTTTTGGATTTTTATGGTTTTTTGGGACATTGAGGTATTTTAGGTTTTTTTTGTTATTTATAGTTTTATGATATTTTTGGGGTTTTAATGTTATTTAGAGTTCTTTTACCAATTTTAGGTATTTTATGTGGTTTTAGCATTTTTGGTGACTTTTAGGGTTTTTATGAGTTTTGAAATGTTTTTAGGGATTTATTTGTTTTTAGGGGTTATAGGGTTTTTTTAGGTTTTTTTCATGTTTAGGATTTTAGTGGTTTTATGTGTTTTTAGATTTCAATATTTTCATAGGGTTTTTATAGTTTTTTCTTAAAAAACAAGAATTTTTTAATTTTTTAATTTTTTTATGATTTTTATGAATTTTTTGGGTTTTGGGGTTTTTTATATTTTTATGATTTTTAATGTTTTTAGGGATTTTTGGGGGGTTTTAGAATTTTAGATTTTTCTGGGTTCTATAGTTTTTTTGAGATTTAGATTTTTAATGCTTTTATATAGTTTTTAAATATTCTAGGGGTTTAAATAGTTCTTAAATTTTTTAGTGGTTTTTAGTGGATTAATTGTTTTTTAGTATTTTTATGGGTTTTAGGGGGTTTAAGTTTTTAGGGTTTTTTGGGGGTTTAATTTTTTTAAATTTTTTTATTATTTTCTTTAGGGTTTTCAAAGCTTACATGGTTTTTTATTCTTTTAGTATTTTTAAGGATTTATTAGGATTTTTATGGGTTTTAGGGTTTTAAGTTATTTGGAGGGTTATTATGGGTTTTTGGGGATTTAGGGTTTCTGTGGTATTTTTGGGTTTTAGGTGTTTTAGAGTTTTTAGGCTTTTTAAGGTTATTAGGGTTTTTAAAATTTTAGTAGATTAAAAGGTTTTTTTAATTTTTAGTGGGTTTTAGGGGTTTCTAGTGTTTATGTATTTTAAGGTTTTTATGGGTTTTTTTGTTTTTAGGGGTTTGTAAGTACTATTTAGGTTTTTAGATTTCATATAATATTTAATGGTTTTTAATGGTTTTATGTGATTATATGTTTTTTTCTCAGGGGTTCTCAGGTTTTTTTAATGTTTTTAGGGATTTTATGTATTCTTTATGTTTTTTAGGGTTTTAATGGATTTTTAGGGTTTTGGGTTTTTTAGTATTCTTTAGGGTTTTTTTGGGGGTTTAAGTGTTTTCAAGTTTTTTTATGTTTTCTTATGGTTTTCATGGTTTTTATGGGTTTTTATGTTTTTAGGGATTTTATGTTTTTTAGTATTTTTATGGTTTTTAGGTGTTTTTAGGTATTTTGGACTTTTTAGTATTTTAGTGTTTTCTCGAGATTTTAGGGTTTTTGGGGGTTTTTAGGGTTTTTTGATGTTTTATTGTTTGATGGTTTTCTTTTATTTTTTAACATTTTTTGGGTATTAAATTGTTTTTTGCAGTTTTTAGAGGTTTTATGAGTTTTTAAGGGTTTTTTTATTTTTAGGGTTTTTATGGTTTTTATGGTTTTATGCGTTCTTTGGTGTTTTAGATTTTTTTAGTTTTTTAGTATATTTAAGTGATTTTAGTTTTTTAAGGTTTTCATCAGGTGTTTTGTATTTTTTAGTGTTTTTTACATTTTTGGGGATTTATATTTATTTTTAGGATTTTTATGGATTTTTAAGGTAATTAGGGATTTTGAGATTTTTGGGGGTTTTATGGTTTTTAGATATTTTTAACATTTTTTTGAGTTTAATGGGATTTTAAAATATTTAGTGGGTTTTAGGGTTTTTGCGGGTTTTATTTTTTTTATGGTTGTAGGGGTTTTTATGTTTTTATTGTTCTTATGGTTTTATGAGTTTCTAACATTATTAGTGTTTTGGGGTTATAAGTGTTTTTAGGGTATTATTGTTTTCATAGGATTTTTAGGGATTTTTGAAGTCTTCAGGTATTTTAGGTGTTTCTTTAGTATTTTAATGTTTTAGGGGTATAAAGGGTTTTTTAGTTTTCTTGGTTTTTAGTGGATTTATTGGTTATTATGTTTTTAAAGGTTTTTGGGTGTATAATGGTTTTTATGGGTTTCGGGGTTTATAGAGTTTTCAGTGTTTTTTCGTTTTTTAGGTTTTTAAGTGCTTTCATATTTTCATGGATTTCTTAGGGTTTTCATGTTAATAGGAATTTTTATATTTTTAGTGATTTCTACGTCTTTTTAATTATATTTTGTGTATTTTACTTTTTTATGGATTTTGAGTGGTTTTTATGATTTATATGGGTTTTATTGGTTTTAGGGGTTTTAATGTTTTTTTGTGAGTTTTAGGATATTTAGGATCAGTTAGATCTTTTTTGAAATTTATCGTGCTTTAATGTGATTTTAGAGTTCATACTATTATTTACAGTTTTTATGGGTCTTTAGGGTTTTTTATGGTTTTTAGGTGATTTTAGGTGTTTTAGGGATTTTTAGGGTTTTATTTTTTTAGAATTTTTGGGGTTTAAAGAGTTTTTTAGGTTTTCAGTGGTTTCATAAGGGTTTTTAAGATTTTTAGGGATTTTTTAATTTCTATGAATTTTTAAGGATTTTATTGGTTATTTAAATTTTATTTAGGTTTTTAGGGTTTATAAGTGTTTTATGGTATTTATGTTTTTTAAGGTTTTTAAGGTTTATTTTGATATTTTAGGGTTCTATGGTTTTTAGAGGTTTTTACCATTTTAGGGGTTAAAAGTGTTTTTATAGATTTTAGTTTTTTTATATGGTTTATGGGTTTTATGGGTTTTTATGGTTTTTGGGTCCTTTTTGGATTTTTTTTTCATTTTTATGGTTTTTAGATGTTTTATGTGTTTTTATGTTTTTAAGATTTTTTTAGTTTTTTCTGTATTTGTAATGTTTTTATTATTTTCTAGGTAATTTTTGGGGTTTTTTAGTTTTTTTAGTTTTTAGGGTTTTAGGGAATTTGATGAGTTCTAGTGGTTTTTTTGGGGGGGGGGGGGGGTTAGGGGTTTTTTGGGGTTTTAGTATTTTTAGGGTTTTTATGGGTTTTAAGTGTTTCTATTTTTATGTATTTATTAGTGTTTCCCTAGGTTTTAGGGTATTTAACATTTTTAGAGATATTTAGGGTTTTCTAGGTTTTTTATGGTTTTTTTGGGTTTTTAGGGTTTTTTTTTGAGTTTTTTGGGCATTTAGGGATTTTATATTTTTCACACATATTTAGGTGTTTAGAGAGTTTTAAGAGTTTTTAGTTGTTTTTGGGATTTTTATGTTTTGTATGGTTTTAAGGGGTTTTATAGTTTTTTTTTATTTTAAGGTTTGGAAGGTTTTTAGGGTTTTTATCATTTTGGTGATTTTTAATGGTTTTAAGTATTTTTATGTTTTTATAGTTTTCTTAGGGGTTTTCAAAATTTGTATGGTTTTTTATTTTTTATGGATTTTTATGGTTACTTAGGGTATTTATGGGTTTTATGGTTTTTAGTTATTTTGAGTGTTTTTATGGGTTTTTAGGTTTTTTTAGTTTTTAGGGTTATTTTTAAATGTTTAGTGGTTTTAATAAATTTTGGGGGGTTTATGGTATTTTTAAGAGTTTTAGTGATTTTTAATTTTTTTAGTGGTTTTAAGTGTTTTTAGGTTTTTATGGTTTTCTTAAGTTTTTTCATTTTATATGATTTTTTACATTTTTAGGGATTTTAGTGTTTTTTTTGGATTTTAACAGTGTGCCATTGGTTTTTGAGACATTGATGGGTTTTGGGGGGTTTTAACGTATTTTAGGTTTTATTTGGGGTTTTAGGTTTTTTATTTTGTAATGTTTTTCTTAGGTACTTTCAGTGTTTTTAGATTTTTTGCATTTTTATGAAATATTAGGGATTTTTTATGTTTTTATGGATTTTAGGGGTTTTAGGGGTATTATGGTTTCATGGGATTACACGTTTTTTAGTTTTATGATTTTTTGAGGTTTTTAACATTTTATTGGTTTAAAGGGTTTTTAATTTTTTTTGGGTTTTAGGATTTTATTGGGTTTTTACAGTTTTATATGGTTTTAGGGGGTTTTAGGGTTTTTAGGGTTTATAATATATTTTTATATTTTTTAGGATTCTGAAGTTTTTTTAGGGTTTCAAGGTTTTCTTATTGTTTTTGAAGGTTTTAAGTGGTTTTATGTTCTAAGAGATATTTATGGATTTTTGGGATTTTTATGCTTCTCTAGGGTTTTTAGAGACTTTGAGGGTTTATTTTTTGAATTTTTAATGTTTTTAATGTTTTATAGGTTTTAGTGTTTTCTTAAGTTTTGAGTTTTTTATGTTTTTTTGTATTTTTTATGTTTTAAGTGGGTTAAATACATTTTAGTGTTTTTAGTAGTTTTTTAGTTTTTATGGGGTTTTATGGGTTTTTAAGGTGTTAGAGGTTTTATGGTATTTAAGGTTTTTAGTGTTTTTAGGGTTTTTATGTTTTTTATGGATTTCCTGTTTTTTGGATTGTTAATGGTTTTATGTATTTTTAGGGTTTTACATTTTTCTTTGGGTTTTTATAGTTTTTAGGGATTTTATATTTTTAGGTATTTTTATGATTTTTAGGAAATGTTTAGTATATTTATGCATTTTTATGGTTTTTATGGATTTTGAGGGTTTTAGGGGGTTTTAGTGTTTTTAGGTGTTTCATGGTTTTGTTGAGGTTATTGGGGTTTTTATGTTTTATATTTATTTTTAGATTTTTTGGAGATTTTCTACTCTTTAGGGATTTAAACGGTTTTCATTGTTATTAGTGTGTTATTAGTGATTTTAAGGTTTTTTTTGCGGTTTTTAGGGGTTTTAGGGGTTTTTAGGGTTTTTGTTTTGGTATCACTTTTACGTTTTAAGGGGTTTTAAGTGTTTTTAGGTTTTTCTATTTTTATTATTTTCAAATAATTTTCAGGTTTTTCTGGGTTTTTATGTTTTTAGTTATATTAGGGTATTTTTTCGGATTTTATAGTTTTTATGGTTATTTGGTATTTTGATGTTTTTAGGGTTTTTAGGGGGGTATTGGGTTTTTTTGTTGTTTATGGGTTTTTTTTAGTTTTTTGTGGTTTTAAAGTTCTTTATAGATATTTAATATTTTAAGGGTTTAAATGGGTTTCATAGTTCTTAGTGGAATTTTAGGGTTTTATGGGTTTTTAATGTTTTTAGGGTTTCTAATTTTTTTAGGTATTTGGGGGATTTAAGTGTTTTTAGGGGTTTTTTGAGGTTTTCATGGGTTTTTGGGTGTTTATATTTAATAATGATTTTTAGTATTTTTTTTGGAGTTTAGGGTTTTTTGGGACATTGATTGGTTTTATGAGTTTTTCAGATTTTTTGTGTTTTTATGGGTTTTTTTTGTATTTTTACGTTTTTTTTCATTTTTATGGATTTTAGTTTTTTTTAAAATTTTTTAATGTCTTAGGGGTCTAAAGGGTTTTATAGTTTTTAATTTTTATGGTATTTATGGGTTTTTTTGTTTTTAATGTTTTTAGGGGTTTTAAGGTTTTATGGTTTTAGGGATTTTAAGTGTTTTTAGTTTTTCACGGGTTATTAGGGTTTTTTGGTGTTTTTTTGGATTCTTACATTTTTAGGGATTTTTAGGGATTTGTTAAGATTTTAATGGTATTTTATGATTTTTAGGAATTTGTAAGGTTTTAGGGTTTTTAGGGTTTAGGAATTTTATGGTTTATTTATTTTCAGGTTTTTTTTTGAGTTTTTAGTTTTTTAATGGTTTTTCTGAGATTTTTACATTTTTATACGACTGAATAGTATTTTGATTTTTTAGCGGGTTTTTGGGTTTTTATGGATTTTTAGGGATTTAAGGGTCTTATAGTTTTTATGGTTTTATGGTTTTTTGTGTTTTTTGGCTTTTTTTGTATTTTTGGTTATTTAAGTGTTTTTAGGATATATTGAATTTCTTAAGGTATTTCAGGGTTTTTATGATTTTCTTACCTTTTAGGGATATTTAATTTTTTTTAGGATTTGTATGGTTTTTTAGGGTTTAAGGGATTTTGTGTGTTTTTTTGGTTTTTTGGGTTTTAAGTTTCTTTTGGGGTTTAGGGTGTTTTATGATTTTTTAGGGTTTATGGTTTTATAGAGTTTTTAAAAAAATTAGGTGTGTAAAGGGGATATATAGTTTCTTGTGGTTTTATGGTTTGTTATCAATTTTTTTCAGGATTGTTATGGTTTTCAAGGATTTTAGGGATTTATTATTTTTTAGTTTTTTATGGTTTTCTTATTTAATTTCATAGATTTAAGTGTTTTTTTCATTTTTTTGGGTTTTTTACAATTTTAGGGTTTTAAAATATATTTTTTTTTGGTTTTAATGGGTTTTTAGGGTTTTGGGGATTTTGATAGTTCTTAGGGGTGTTTAGTATTTTTAGTGTTTTTGTGTGTTTTTAGGTTTTAGGGGTTTGTTTAGTTTGTTAGGGGTTTTATGATATTGGATTGTTTTAAACATCATTAGGGGTTTTAAGGGTTTTTAGAGTTTGTAGTGGTTTTTAGGGTTTTATGGTTTTTAGGTGTATTATGGTTTTTAGGGTTTCTAACTATTTTAGGTATTTAAGGTTTTCTTTGGGGGTTTTCAGCGGTTCTTGGGGTTTTTATGATTATATTTATTTTTATGGTTTTTTTCAGTTTTTTATGCTTTTTAAGGATGTGGTGTGTTTTTAAGGGTTTTTAGTGGTTTCGGAGGTTTTATGGATTATTTTGGGGTTTTAAGGTGTTTTTTGTGTTTTCGGGGGGGGGGGTTGAAGGGTTTTAATGCATTTTAATATCTTACGGGTTTAAAGGGGTTATAGAGTTTTTACTAGTTTTTTAGTGATTTCATGGATTTTTAGGGTTTTAAGGTTTTTCGTGGTTTTAGGTTTATTATGGTTATAGTGTTTTTAGGGGTTTCAGTGTGTTTATGGTTTTTAGGAGTTTTAAGTGTTTTTACGGTATTAGGTTATTCTTATGTGTTTTTTGGGTTTTTGGGATTTTTTACATTTTCATGGATTTATAAATAATTTTTAAGATTATTATAGTTGTCAGTGTGTTTAGGGATTTTGAGGGTTTCTATTATTATTATTTGTATTTTTTGGGTTTTTTTGGTACTTTAAGGTTTTAGGTTATTTTGAGTTTTTATAATATCTAGGGTTTCTTAAATTCTTTTCATGTTCATAGGGTTTTAAAGGGTTTTTAATGTTTTTTAAGGTTTTATGGGTTTATTGTTTTAAGGGTTTTAGGGTTTCTTTGGGTTTTTATCATTTTTTATGTTTTTAGTGGTTTCAAGTGTTTCTATGTTTTTAGGGTTTTCTAAAGATTTGTATGGTTTTATGGTCTTTGAATATTTTAGGGATTTTTATATTTTTAATGATTTTTATCATTTTTAGGTATTTTGATAGGTTTTAGGGTTTTTATTATTTTTTAGTATTTTAAGGGTTTTTTGAGTTTTTAGATGTTTTTAATATTTTTTTATGTTTTTAATCATTTTTAGGGGTTGAAAAGGTTTTTAGAGTTTTTAGTGTGGTTCTATAATTAGTGTGGGGTTTTGGGGGTTTTAAGGTATTCAGGGGATTTTTATGGTTTTTATGTATTTTTATGAGATTTAGTGACTTTTAGGGTTTTTATAATTGTTATATTTTTCAGTGTTTAAAGTGTTTTTTTTGGTTTTTATGGTATTTTAGGGTTTTTTAGAGTTTTAATGTTTTTTACATTTTGAGGTTTTTTAGGGCTTTTTAAAGATTATTTTTGTTTTTTAGGAATTTTATGGATTTTGAGGTGTATTATTTTTTAGTGTTTTAGGATTTTTTATGTTTTTAGGGGTTTTAATGTGTTTATGGAATTTATATTTTCTTAAGGGGTTTTGGGTTTTAGGGTTTTTTAAGTTTTTACATTTTTTAGTGCTTTAAAGGACAATTATAGTTTGTTTGTACTAAGGGATTTTGAGGGGTTTTAGGGTTTTTAGGGGTTTTAGGTTTTTTATCGTTTTTTGGGTATGAAGGGGTTTTTTTTCAGTTTTTAAGGTTTTATATTTTTGAAAGTTCATTTACAATTTTAGAGGTTTAATGTGGTTTTAGAGTTTTTAATATTTTGTAGGGTTTTTATAGATTTTAAGTTTTTTTAATGGTTTAGGGGTTTTCCGGTTTTTATGGTTTTTATGGTTTTTATGGTTTTAGGGTTTTCTAGGGGTTTTTATGGTTTTATTGTTTTTAGGGTTTTAGGTTTTTTACGTGTTTTATGTTTTCAAGGTTTTCTTAGGGTTTCTAGGGACGTGAAGATTTTTTATGTTTTTAGGGACTTTTAGGGATTTTTTAGAATTTTCATGGTTTCTTAGGGATTTTTTATTTTGAGCTTTTTAGGGACTTTAGGGGTTTTAGGTTTTTTATCTTTTTTCATAATTTTCAGGTTTTAGATGTATTTATTGTTTTTTAGGAATTATGGTTTTCTGATGGATTTTAAGGTTTTTTAGTTTTTTATTGATTTTATTATAATTTTTATACCATTTTTGGTTTTAGTGAATTTTAGTGGTTTTATGGGTTTTTAGTGTTTTAATATTTTTATTATTGTTTGGGGTTTTAGGGTTTTTTTGAGATATTTAGAGTTTAAAGGTTTTTTACTATTTTTTAATGTTTTTAGGTGTTTAAACTATTTTTTGGAGTTTTCTGTGTTTTCTTAGGGTGTTTATGGGTTTTGTGGTTTTTAAAGGTTTTAGGATTTGTTTTGGTTTTTAGCGTTTTTTATGAATTTTATGGTTTTTTAGGGATTTACAATTTTTTATGCTTTAGGGCTTCTAAGTGTTTTTAGGTTTTTAAATTTTCCAAGGGTTTTTCTGGGATTTTAACATATTTAGGAATTTTTAAGGATTTTATTATTTTATGGATTTTTAGGGATTTTAGGGAATTTGATGGTTTTTAGGGGTTTTGGGTTGTTGATATTTTTATGGTTTTTTTTGCGATTTTAGGGGGTTTTTATTATTTTTGGTTTTTAAGGGATTTTAGAGTTTTTAAAAAAATTATGTTTTTAAATTGTTTTTATAGTTTTTAATGGTTTTAGGGGTTTTAATGGTTTTTTGTATATATATGGTGTTTAGGGATTTCAGGTTCTTTTATGGTTTTTAGGGTAATTAGTGTTTTTTAGGTTTTTAGGGGTTTTATGTTTTTTAATGTTTTTTAGGTTTTCATTTAGTATTTTAGTTTTTTACGGTTTTTTATGTTTATAGGGATTTTTTGGGAATATAATTATTTTAATGGTTTTATAGGGTTTTTATTGATTTTGATATTTTATAGTGGTTTTTTGGATTTTATTTGTTTTTGGAGGTATTAGGGTTTTTTGAGTTTTTAGGGGTTTTAGAGTGTTTAGAGTATTTGTAACATTTTTAGGGTTTTAAAGGTTTTTAGTGGTTTTTAGTGTTTATGGGTTTCTAAGGGTTTCAGGGTTTTTAGCGTTTTATGGGTTTTAAGGCTTTTTTAGGTTTTCCAAGGTTGTGAATATTTTTAGGGTTTTTGGGGATTTTAAGTGAATTTAGGATTTTAGGGTTTTCTTAGGGGGTTTTAAGGGTTTTAGGGGTTTCATGTTTTTAGTGATTTTTAGGGATTTCCAAGTTGTTTATGATTTTTTGAGTTTTTATGGATTTTGATGTTTCTAGGGTTTTATAGATTTTTTTTGGTTTTTTGGGGTTTTTGGTGTTTTCTGTTTCTTTGTTTTTTTTATTTTAATTGTCTTTTATAGTTTTTAACTTTTTTACGTGTTTAAAAAAATTTAGTGTTTTTAGTAGTTTTTAGGGGTTTTATGTTTTTTTAGGGTTTTATAAGGTTTTGAGCGGTTATATGGTGTTTAGGGTCGTAGGGGTTTTATGGTGTTTAGCATTTCCCCGTTTTTATAAGATTGAAGTGTTTTTATGTTCTTAAGGATCTTATATGTCATTTCATGGTTTTTAATATTTTTTATGTTTTTATTCATTTCAATAATTTTTTTGGATTTATACGGTATTTATGGATTTTTGGTATTTTGAGGGTTTGTAGGGCTCTTTTTGGGTTTAAAGATTTTACAAATTTTTGGATTTTTATAGATTTTTTGAATTTTAGGGATTTTTTTAGTTTTTTAGGGATTTTAATGATTTTTGAGTTTTATAATGTTTTAAGGGTTTTAAAAGTATTATTAGAGTTTATAGGGAATTTTGAGGTGTTTTTTGGGGTTTTAGGGGTTTTATGTTTTTAAGGGATTCATTGGTTTTAATGGGTTATAGGGTGTTTTAGGGTTTTAGGGGGTTTTATGATTATTATGTTTTAGGGGATTTAAGTAGTTTTTTGTTTTTACATTTATAAGGGTTTTCTGGGTTTTAAGTGTTTTTTTACATTTTAGGGATTTTTATGAATTTTTAGGCTTTTAGAATTGTTTGGGCTTTAGAGATTTTGACGGTTTTTATGGGTTTATAATTATCTTTGTGTTTTTTATGTTTTTAGGGTTTTCAATTGATTTTAGGTTTTTAGGGTTTTCTTGGGGTTTTATGATTTTTTAGGGGTTTTACATTTATATCGATTATTAGGGTGTTTTGTATTTTTATGGTTTTTAGGGATTTGGAGAGGGTTTTGGGTTTCTAGGGTTTTTTTTTTGGATTTATGAGTTTTTTTTTTGTTTTTTAGGGTTTTATGGTTTTTCAGAGTTTTTAAAATTGGTAGGGTTTTTATGTTTTTATGATTTTTTAGTGGATTATAGGTTTTTATGTGTTTTTTGATTTAAATGATTTTAGTGTTTCTATTGTTTTAGGGGATTTATTGTTTTTTTGGATTTTATCTTTTTTTTATGTTTTTTGGGGTTTTATGTGTTTTTAGGTTTTTATATTTTTTATTGTTTTTCTGGATTCTTCAGGTTTTTTATGTTCTTCTCATATTTTTATGTATATTTTTACAGTTGTACTGGTTTTTAGGGGTTTTAGGGTTTTTAGGGATTTTGAGGGTTTTTAGGGTTTTAGGGAAAGGAAGGTGTAGGGCCAGGCTATTCCTGACCCCCACAATATTTATTAGAAAAAATTCATAGCATACAAGGGAGGGGAGAGGTCAATCAAGCCACACCAAAAAACACAGGACACCCCCATGAAACCCAAAAGTCCCCAAAAACCCCAAAAGACACACAAAACCATAAAAAAAAAGAAAATCAGATGCAACTCCAATAACATCTCACAGCCAAACCTAGATTGGCATCCCACAACACCATTTTCATCCTCCATCACCTCTTTTCCAAGCGTATACATCACCAGCATCACCGAACCACCAACATCATATTCATTAGTCTCACATTCACCACCTCTCAGCAAAGAGACAACCATCACCAAGCAGCAGCATCTTTTCATCTCATCTCATCCGACCAAAAACCAACACGCGCATTGATTCATGACCAAGACATCCAAAACACGGATGACCACGATCCAACATAGCCGCCATTGTGCACCACAATTTAACAAGACCTTCACTAACAATATGAAATAGATCCAAAAGAGAACGAACATGAATCTTCTGCACAAACAAATTCCACGCCGATCTTATCTTCCCAAGAAACCAGCAGCAACCTACAACACACTGCAGCATAGAATCACTGGCATCAATGACATCAGCACCTCCAAGCCAACCAGATCCTATCATTTTTAGCTCATGTTCCATTTTCCAGCAACTCCTAAACCATCAACTCCTAAAAGGTCACAGTTTAACCTCCAAAAAAGAAAACCTTCTGACCGAATAGCTTTCAGCATTCCACACCTCGTAGCACAGCTAACAATGCACCACCAGCAACCATATCTAGTAACAAACCACATCACCCAATACCCCTCCGGAAGAAAAAACTTACACAACATCACCAAACCATGCCAAAATACTTTCAAAAGATACCATAACCAGAACTCATAGTAACTTACAGTCACAACCAAAACCAAGATCGTGAAGTACCAAATAATCCTGCCAAATCTAGCATCCACAGTGTAAAGCGGAGATGAAGCCAAGGGACCAGTTCCAACATGAACCTGCATCTGCTTCGCGAAAAGAAGACAAGGCTGAACCAAAGACAAATAAAACCTTCATATGTATCGCGAGATTGAGAATCTGAAATCATAAATGAGGAATCAGCACCATTTACCGATGACCAAAGCCAAACCATATCTACAGCTTTCTGTGCTTCCAAGGAGGCCGAAATCTCGAGCAACACCACCGCTCAGAAATAAGGAATCTTCCAAAAAAACCCCCTTAGTGGTCTGGATAACGCTACTGAGGCCCGCTATCACAGAGATCTCCCCCCACTAGAGCGAGAGGGTAGGGTCGTGAGAGTTTCAGTTGTCGAAAACCCAACCAACGCTGCCACTTGGAAAACACAAAGCAACTGATGAACCGTTATCGTACTGAAGAACTCCACAACAGCCTGCTGCCACCAAGAGTTCCCCCAAGAGCACATGAGGTTAGGGGCAAATATCTGCCACCACCATCGCCATAGGAAGTCAGAGGAAACCCTATAAATCACATCGAGAGGGATAGATCACAAGGGTAGTGCGCATCCATCATCCTTTTTCTTCAATTTTTAAGGTTTTAGGGGTTTTAGGGTTTATTAAGATTTTTATTCATTTTTACGTTTCTTATGGTTTTAAGTGTATTTAGGGTTTTATGTTTTTCTTATTGGTTTTCAAGGATTTTTATATATTATTATATTTTTAGGAAATTTTTAGGATTTTTATTATATTTTTGGTTTTTAGGGATTTTGATGGTTTTTTGGGGTTTTATGTTTTTTTATGTTTTTTAGGGGTTTTTTGAGTTTTTTTGGTTTTATCTATTTTTTATCATTTTTTAAGATTTTTTAGGGATTTAAAGGTTTTTAGAGTTTTAGTAATTTTTAGGGTTTTATATGGGTTTGAAGGTTTCTAGGGATATTTAGGGTATTTTGGTTTTTATGGGCTTTTAGCCTTGTTTAGGTTTTTATTAGTTTTAAGTGTTTTTAGGTTTTTATGGTTTTTAAGTTATCTTAGGATTTTAGGGGTTTTCATGTTTTTTTTTGTTTTAATTGATTTTTTATATTTTTTGAATTTTTGTAGTTTTTAGCATTTTTGTGGATTTTGAGGGTTTTTTTGGGTTTTTTGGGTTTTTATGGTTTTTAGGGGTTTAATGATTTTTTTAGTTTATTAAGGCTTTAAGGGTGTTTTGTGTTTTTATCATTTTTAGGTGTTCAATGGGATTTTAGAGTTTTTTTAGGGGTTCGTGGATTTTTATGGGATTTAATGTTTTAGAGGTTGTTAATGTTTTTATTGTATATTCACTATTTTCAACATTTTGTAGGTTTTTAGGGGTTTTAATTGTTTTTAGGTTATTAAATTATTTTTAAAGGTTTTTTCGTGTTTCAGGGGTTTTTAGGTTTTTTTGGATTTTTAGGGATTTTTTAGAAATTTTATGAATTTATGGTTTTTAGGGATTTCTTTAGTGGTTTTGGGGTTTTTAGTGTTTTTATGGATTTTAAGGAGATTTAATGTTTTTTAGTAGTTTTAGGGGATTAAATTGTTTTTAGATTTTTAATGTTTTCATAATGATTTTCAGTATTTTTAGGGGTTTTAAATTTTTATGGATTTTTTTTGGGATTTTTAGGATTTTTATTGTTTTTAGGTTGTTGATGGATTTTTTTGGGTTTTTTGAAATTTTTTATGGTTTTTAATGTTTTTAGAGTTTTTTTATCATTTTTAAATTTTTTATAGTTTTAGTGGGTTTTAGGGTTTTTATGGGTTTTTAAGGTTTTCCGGGGTTTTATGGTTCTTAAGGGTATTATGGGGTGTTTAGTGTTTTTATAGTTCTAATAATGTTTTAGGTTTTAAGGGGGTTTGTAATGTAATTATGTTTTTAAGGTTCTCCTAGTGGTTCTCATGCTTTTTAGGTATTTTTTTTATTTTTATTGTTTTTTGGGATTTTTTATGTTTTTTTGGTTTTTAGGGGTATTAGGGATTTTGGGGTGTTTAACGGTTATTACGGTTCTAGTGTTCTAGTGTTTTATGGTTTTTAGTATTTTTTAGGTTATGAGGGGTATTAATTGATTTTATGTTTTTACTGTTTTCTGAGGTTTTTTGGGATTTTATGGTTTTTTATATTTTTAGGAATTTTTAGGGATTTTTAAGAATTTTTATTGTTTATAGTGTTCATAGGGATTTTGATGGTTTTTATTATCTTTTAGGGTTTTAAAGGGTTTTATGATTTTTCATTGGTTTTTATATATTTTATTGATTTTATTTTTATTTTTATAGTTTTTAATGCTTTAAGGGTTTAAAGGTGTTTTAGAGTATTTAGTGTGTTTTTACTATTTTTATGGCGTTTTATGGTATTTTGGGGTTGTTATGGTTTTTAGGGATTTTAAGGATTTTTGGGTATTTTATGGTTTGTTTAGGGTTTTTATATTTTTTAGCTTTTTATGGTTTTTAAGTGTTTTTAGGTTTTAATGTTTTTTCGTTTTTAGGGGATTTTTTGTTTTTATCAATTTTTATGAATTTTTGTGCTGTTAATAGTTTTAGGGATTAGTAGGTTTTTTATAGTTTATTTGGGGTTTTAAGTTTTTTTGAGTTTTTAAGATTTTTAAGGGTTATTATTTTTTTTAATGTTTTAATTGGTATAAAGAGTTTTTAGAGTTTTTAGTGGTTTTAGGGTTTTAAGGTTTCATCATTTTCAGGTTTTTAGGGGTTCAAAGTGTTTGTATATTTTCAATGTTTCTTTGGATTTTAAGGGGTTTTTTTGGGTTTTTAAAATTTTTAGTGGATTTTAGGGATTTTTAGTGATTTTTATGATATTTAAAGTTTTTTTGGGATTTTAGGGATTTTGAGGGGTTTTAGGGGTTTTTAGAGTTTTAGTGGGTTTTGAGGGTTTTTATGGATTTTTAGTGTTTTTAATGGTTTTTATGTGTTTTATGGTTGTTGGGGATTTAGTGCATTTTTGTTTTTTTATCATTTTTAGGTTTTTTGTGGATTTATGTTTTTAGGTTGTTTAGATTTTATTAGGGGTTTTTAGGGTATATAGGGTTTTTTATTTTTTAGGAATTTTTAGGAATTTTTTTTGGTATTTGTGGTTTTTTAGGTTTCCTAATGTTTTGATTGGTTTTTCTGATTTTTTGGGCTTTTAGGGTCTCTGAGGGTCTTTAGTGGTTTTTATATTTTTAGGGGGTTTAAGTGTTATTAAAATTTTAATGTTTTCCTAAGATTATTTATGTTTTTTTTAATTTTTAGGGATTTTATGGATTTTTAATGATTTTTATGATAGTTTTAGTGATTTTGAGAGTTTTTAGGGTTTTTATGAGGTTTTTTGTGTTTTTATGTTGTTTATGACTTTTTAGGAATTTGAAAAAATTTATAGTATTTTAATGTTTATTTTGGTTTAAAGTATTTTGGAGAGTTTTTGGTGGTTTTTAGTTTTATGTGTTTTAGGAATTTTAATGTTTTTAAAGGTAATAATGTATATAGCAATTTCAGGGTTTTTATGGTTTTTTTGGTATTGTTTCATTAGGGTATTAATGTTTTCATTGGGTTTTTTCAGGGTCTTTATGTTTTTATCATTTTTAGGGTTTTTAGGTAATTTTTAGCATTTTTATAGGTTTTAATGGTTTTTTAGGGATTTTAAAAGTATTTATTATTTATATAGAAATAACAGGCTTCATGTGTTTTTTAGTTATTTAGGGTTTTTTTAAATTTTTAATTTTTTTAAGGTTTTTAGTTTATTTAACATTTTTAGGGGTTTAAATGATTTTAATATTTTTTAGTGGTCTATGGTTTTTATGGGTTTTTAGGATTTTTTGGGTTTTATGGTTTTCCTGGTGTTTTAGTGTTTTTAATTATTTTTATAGATTTAGTGTTTTATAGGTTTTTAGGGGTTTTACGTGTTTTTTGGTTTTTAAATATCTGTTAGGGGTTTTTGGTGGTTTTAAGGGATTTTAAATTATTATGGTTTGTAGAGATTTCAATATTTTTTTTGGGTTTTTAGGGATTTAGCGATTTTTAGGGTTTTTTGGGATTTTAGGGTATTTATGGTTTTTTATCATTTTTAGGTTCTTTAGTGGGATTAATTGTTTTTATGATTCTATGGTTTTTTAGGGGTGTTATGGTTTTTCGGGTTTTTTGAGTTTTTTAGTGTTTAATGGTTTTTATAGCCCGATAAAAAATTTTCGGAGTTAAAGTGTTCTAGAGTTTTAGCAGTTCTTAGGAGTTTTCAAGGGTTTTATTTCATTTTAAATTTTTAGGGATTTTTGGGGTTTTTTAGGATTTTTATGGTTTTTAAGTGTTTTAAGGATTATGAGGGTTCTTATAAATTTTGTGTTTTTAGTGGTTATGTGTATGTTTTAAGGATTTAACAGGGGTTTTCAAGTTTTTAGGTTTTCTTTTGAGTTTTTAGGGATTTAATATTTCTGGAGTCTTTTAATTTTTTATGGGATTAAAGTAGTTTTATAGATTTTAGATGCCCATATGGTTTTTTAGAAGTTTAGGGGTTTTTATGATTTTTTTGGTTTTTAGTTATTTTTGGAATTTTAAGCGTTTTTAAGGGTTACAAGGGTTTTAGGGTTTTTATAATTTTTAGGTTTTTAGTTGTTTTATGTGTTTTTATGTTTTTATGGTTTTCTTATGGGATTTAAGGTTTTTAGTGTATTTACGTTTTTAGGAATTTTTAGGTATCTTATGATTATATTTTTTAGGGTTTTTAGTGATTTTGAGGGGTTTTGTGGTTTTCAGGTTTTATGGTTGTTTTGGGTTTCATAATTTTTTGATTATTTTACGGGTTTTATGGGTTTTATGGGTTTTAGAGTCATAACATTTTTACAGGTCTAAAGGGTTTTAGAGTTTTTAGGGATTTGAGTTTTTTAGTCTTTCTTACGGTTTTTCTGGTTATAGGGTTTTTATGGTTTTATGGTTTGTTTTGTTATTAGGATTTTATGTTTATATATATATTTTTACTTTTTTAGAGGTTTAATGTGTTTTTATAGATTTTAGTGTTTTTATGTGTTTTATAGTTTATTTAGTTTTTAGAGGTTTAATGGTTATTAGGGGTTTTAAGGGTTTTAGAGTTTTTTACTTGTTTAGGGATTTTTAGGGTATTGTTAGGTTTTTATGGTTTTATAATTTATAGTGATTTTTGGGGGTTTTGGTTTTTAGTGTTTTATGGGTTTTTAATATTTTTTTAGTTTTTTTAGGATTTTAAGGTGTTTTTTGGAATTTTTAATGTTTTTAGGGGTTTAATGTTTTTTAGTGTTTTTTGTTATTTAGTGTTTGAATGTGGTTTTAGGTATTTCTACTGTTTTAGGGGGTTTTATGGTTTTTAGTGTTCGAGGGTTTTTTATGATTTTTAACATTTTTTAGGTTTATATAGTTTTAATGTGTTTGAATATTTTTATTATTTTATTATTTTTTTCATGGTTTTTAGGGTTTTTGTGTTTTAAGGGAATCTAGTGATTTTTCATAACTTTTATTGTTTTTTGGTTTTAGTGATTTTGAGGGTTTCGCGTGTTTTTAAGGTTTTAGGGGTTTTTTGAGTTTTTTGGTGTTTTAGGGGTTTTTTTATTTTTTTGGGGTTTATGGTTTTTAGAATTGTTTAATATTTTTAAGGTTTTAAAGGGGTTTTATATGTTTTTAGAGGGTTTTAATGGGTTTTATGGATTTTTAGGGTATCTTATGGGTTTTTACAGGTTTTTAAGGATTTTAGGGGATTTAAGGTTTTCTTAGGTTTTTAGAATTTTTAAGGGATTTGATGATTTTTTAGGTGTTTAATGTATTCTTAGGTTATTTTACAGTTTCATGGTTTTTAACATTTTTAGGGATATTTTTGGAATTTTATAGGTTTTTATGATTTTTTCAGGTTTTTAGGGATTTGAAGGGTTTATAGTGTTTTAGGGTTGTTAAGGGGATTTATGGGTTTTTAAATATTTTAGTGGTAATTTCTAAAAATCCACTGCTAAAC